>JAHLGO010000436.1:4816742-4884781 GCA_020615895.1 Ceriops decandra
CCCCCCCCCCCCCCCCAGATCTCAATGTACGATTGTGTGAAAATTTTATGCACTTGGGCATCTTTGTTGCTCATATAGCCATTGACTCTAATCAACCCTACTGTGAGGTTGGCAATTTCTCGGTCAGGCATGGGAAACATAACATTTGGGAGCATGGAAAGTTTGGATGATAGTGACTTCTACTAAAGACGTTTCAAATTGGAAATTCTGCTCTTAATGTAGGAGTCACCGATTTTAGTGCTGGCACATTTAAGGTTCACATAAAAAGGATTTTTTTTTTTTTTCCTTTTTGGAAGGGTTAAAAGGAATCACATAATTGATAGAGAAAAAAAAAATTATCATGTTAATTCAAATGTTCAAGAAATGGGTTTTATAAAAGGAAAATCCTATAATTCTAATCATCATTGTTTATACATAAGATTTTTATACTCTTATACTAATATGTCTTAAAGATGTTAGGTTATTAGATTTTAAAAATTTTCTACTTGTTATTTTTGAATCAAATTGTGTTATGATCATATTTATTTTAATTGTTATCCAAATTATTCTATATCATTATTTGATCATAATATCAAAAAAAAATTTAACTTTAAATTTGTTCATTCTTCAAAATATGTTATTAACATTTAGAAATATAAATTCAATATATAGAATTTATTATAAAATTCTAACCTTCAACATTTAAACCAAATGCTTAAATAAAAATGCTTAAGAAACAAACTCTTTTAATGAAAATAAAATTTGATAAGTATTTATTTAAAAACTTCTACATTACTAAATTGATCTTAAGTTATTCAATTTTTAGAATAAAAGAATGATTTAGAAATAATATTTCCTTTACAATGACATTGTTATATAAACATTTTGAATTCAATAAATTTTACAAATAATACTCCATTTAGTTTTAAATATATATTTGTAAGAATTGATTTTAATAAAATTATTTTGTAATCTTACTATGAAAAAATAAATATTATTGAAAGGAAGTCTAATGAAAATAAGTCACCCTTACTCTTACCAACATATGTAATTCTTTAACTAGTTAAATATTTTTGTTCAGAACTAAATAAGAATGTAAGACTTTTGACTTTTAATAGTTATTTGAATGCGGAGAAAAGTATTATGAAGTATTAAATGCCGACATTAATCCAAGAAAAGTATTATGAAGATCTTAACAATTTAAAAATATTTATATATATATTTGATATATATATATATATATATAGTTATAAATTTAAAGATGATAACATTAGTATTATTAAATTTCAAAAAAAAAAAAAAGTTAGCAAACTTCTTGAAATAAAATTATAATCTTAATAGGTCCTTAAAATATATAAATTTAAGTATAATGATAAAATTGTTATAACTTATCCTTTTAAAATATCATAAATAAATCCAAATTCAATAGTTATTATCCAAAAAAATGCTAAAAAATATTTTAAAAAATCAAACTTATTATACAAATAAAATATTAAACAAAATTGCTTAGCAAAATTCAAGTATTAAAAAAGTAACTTGCCATAATCTTTTGAGACAAAATTTGCAAAGCCTATAATTATATTTAAACCTTTATTTACATTATTATAAATAATTGCAAAAAATTAA
Organism: Ceriops decandra; assembly: GCA_020615895.1. Taxonomy (NCBI): domain Eukaryota; kingdom Viridiplantae; phylum Streptophyta; class Magnoliopsida; order Malpighiales; family Rhizophoraceae; genus Ceriops; species Ceriops decandra. The sequence goes on from JAHLGO010000436.1 coordinate 4,818,348, forward strand.
ATAAAATTAGAAATAAAGTATAAGGATCTTTTAGAAAAACATAACAATAAAATTAAAAGTATTAGAAATTAAAAGTGAAGATGAAACTATGAAAAATACATTACATGTTTTTACAAAAGATAATGAAATTGATTATAAAATAAAAAAAATGACAACACTAATTAAAGAACACTTAATTACAAATAAAATACAGAATAATAAAAAGACCTACGATAAACAAAAAATAAGACACTTTTATAATAAATCATCATTCTGTATTATATCTAGTGAAAAATGATCTTGTTTAATATTTATGAATTGTGATAGAAATAGTGTTATATGAATTAAATATAAATGGATTAAATGAATATAATATTAATAATGTTTTATGAAAAATGATAATAATAGTAACTACATATCAAGTTAGAAAAAATTCAGATAAGGTTATAATTAATAATTTACTAGTCAATGCTGTTGATATATTAAAAGGATAGTTAGATAATTATTTAATCTACAATGAAAGAAAAGAGGTATTAAATTTAATTAAATAAGTTACTCATCGTATACTTATAAAAAGAACATTTAATGTATAAGTTAAAAAAAAATTAAAATAAGATACTACTAATACCTTACTTATATCATTTTTAAACACTTACTTTTAAATTTAAATTGTCTTTCTATGTAAGATTTTGATTTGTTAACACATGGAGAAATTATTATAAATATAAATAAATAAGGTTTGCAATCATGTATTTATTTAAAATTAAAAGCAAAAATGAAAAATAAATTACATAGAAGTAGAAAAATCTTTTTATTCTCACTATGGTTATCAAACAATATTGAAAGCTTAAAAAATAAAGATGAAGAAAAATAAAAATGTTATGAGGTCTAAAAACAAAAATTATAACAATAAAATAACTTGTTATAAATGTGAACAAATAAAATATTATAAAAGTCATTGTAAATTAAAAGAAAAGAAAGTTTAAACCTTAGAATTAGAAGTAGAATAATAATATTCTCAATTTAATTGAAGAAATATCAAATATAGATGAAGAATTAATAAATAAACTTATTGATGAAATACTCGAAATTTAAGAACAATTAACTTACTGTTCAAACAACAGTGAAAATGAAGATGGTACAAAACTATGTACTCGTGTTAATGTTACTACAAAAAAAAAATTATCAATATATATAATTAATAAGATAGATGATCTTGAAATAAAAAATAAATATTTAATAAAATTAAGAAAATATATTATTTAAAAAATTGGTTACTGAAGTTAAACAACTATATTCTTTAGAAGATTATATATGCTTAATTTTATTTTAATATTAATAAAGTTAGATTAAAGGATTTATAATAAAAAATTAGAAATAAAAAATTTAAAATAGAAGTACTAAAAAATGATATAAATTTAATTAAGTAAAAAAATAATGAATAAAAATAAGAATCAATTATTGAAAACCTTAATATTGAGGCTTCTCAAATAAAATTCTTACATGTTATAAATAAGATAGAATTTTAAATTTAGTATGAAAAACAAATTTAGTAATAAGTAATGAGTATTACATGACTTTTAATTACATTAGTTGATTTTAGTGCTAATATATATTTTATACAAGAAGGAATTATACTAACTAAATATTATGAAAAAAATAATTAAATATTAAGAAATGTTAGTGATGAAAAGTTAAAATATTAACTATAAATTATCTATTTCTCATATATGTAAAGGAGAAATATACTTTAAAAATAATTTTATTTTGATGAAAAAATTAAGTCAAGCATTAATTCTATAAATACTATTTCTTATACAAATTTATCTTTTTAATGTAAACTCATAAGAAATAGTTATAAATATTGTTGATAAAGAATTTGTTTCAAATTCATTTTTAAACCAAAGATATTTGAAGTTAATCTACTAAAAGATACATCAATATTTAAATAACTAATGTTGATATAAAAGAAGAAAAATTTACATTTTTAAATAAAGAAATAAATTATAAAAGAATAAAAGAAGATATACAAAAAGGAAGAGAATCAGCAAATCTGTAAAAATTTTTATAAATAATTTCTTACATACTATAAATAGAATGTTATACCATTCAAGTCTAACAACATGTATTCTAAATTTTGAAATATTATAAATAATATATTTAATTCTTAGACAAAATTTATAATCGTCTATATAAATAATATATTAGTATTTTTAAAATTCATAGCCTAACATTTTAATTATTTAAAGAAAATTTCATAACATTTTCAAATATAAAAATTCAGTTATTTCTAGATGAAAATGAAATTATATCTAATTAAAAAGAAATTTTTAGAATATAGTATTTACCAAGTAACTATTTATCTCTAACAGTTTATCAGGAAGCCATGCTAATTATGCCGAGATCGGTTTCCTCAATTGCCATTGCTCACATCTCCTTTCTCCTACTCTTGTTAACCAAAAACAAAATCCTACTCCTACATAATATGTTGCTAAACCTACCACAATACCTAAATGCGTGTTAGAACTTGGGCATTTCCCTCGACTTTAAATATATTATCCCTAATCTTTTTTTTTTCCCCCCTGAATTCCTATATTTTATTTGAAGATAAAAATATCATTAGCTATCAGAATGCGACTACTCACAGGGTTCACTGAAAAATTTTAAGCAGGGGAGTCTTCAACACCAAATTATAATTTCATAGGAGTTTTCTTGAAACACCTTTAAATTGAGAGAGGTTCCCAACTATTTACCCTCATTTTTTATCCCTACAATTATTTACGGTCTCCATGCATTCTATCCATCCAACTAGGCTTAGGTTGATTGGCCATAAGAGCAAAATTTTAGAGAAGAGATTGAACCTTTCAATCTCAATTTCATCGAATTATCACAAAAAGTATCTCAATGTACCACAAAAATCTAAATTTGTCATATTGGCAGATCCAAAAGGATCAAACGAGAGAAGACAGAGAAACTAGACTTGAGAGCTCAATTGATATTTCATCTGCAGAAAGGAAGGACAACCTGGATTGACACATTGTACAGATGCCCCCAAGGCCCTAACCATTCTCTGATACATCTAGTAAATCTACAAAGGGATAATCTAGAGTAAGAACGCGGAAATAATATAGTGACACACCTATACCCTCTATACATGGCTCGCAACAAAAATCTTATGCACGAACTTACAATGGGATTATGGCTACTTCACCACACAGAGCATGAAAGAAAAAGGTCAAAACTATTCAGGCCCCTGCTACATGAAAGAATTACAAAGCCAACAACTGACTCTCACTGCAAATCCATGCGGCATTGAATTACCAGTCTAAGTACTTCGATCATTTTGCAGAAGCATGCATGGCCTTGGAGCACCAGCAACATAGCAATGAACTGGTTTTCACTCATCATTGTTCCCTAGTTGTAGATTTTCACTGGCTTCTCAAACGTGTGTCGGTTCTGCAAAATGAAGGTATGGTCAGTTTTATACCCTTTTCAACAAGACAAGATGCCCTCATCAGCAGACACGGCGATGCATTTGCATGCAATAATTTGTCCCAAGACCATCAATAATACATGATTATAGAGAGACCAAATGACCTTGCCCTGCTCAGGCTTGCAATTTACTATAAATTTCAAGTACCTGATTAGCTGCATATGACCTTTTTGGAGCATTGTCAGCATGCTCAAGCCCAAGATACTGCTCCCATGCGCCATAGACATCCCTTCTCTAAACCAACAGGAGAAAAAGGGTCATGAAACTTAACATTCAATTATCAACCAAGTCCCGGTGACAGCCAGAATTTCTACACTAATTTGCTACATTCAAAATACTGAATGAATAGTCAATTCATGTTCCATCATTCCTATAAATATCAAACAAACCAGAAATAAGCTGTCACAAGGGCAGCTTATAAGAACAATTCAATACATTTGCTACACTACTGGTCAATTTTGAGGGATTCTCCAATCATAACAAAACTACCTGGGGCTGCAAAGCAAAATTGAAGAAATAAATATCTGTTATGCAAACAGCTCAAGAACAAAAAGAAACATGCATCTAAAGCTAATTTAGTGTATTGGCAAAAGATCGGAAGAAAAACCCACTGAAATGATGATTCATTTTTGAAAGAGAGAAAAAAAAAACAATCGGTAAGATCAACAAGAAGTATTATATTGTGAAAAGCAAGGATGGTCACTACTACAAAATAAAACAAATCAAACAAAATCCTACTTTAATGAAAAAGAATAAACAATCAGGTGTTAAAAAGACAAAACAGCAATAAGATATTCAACAAAGAACTGGTTTCAGTGTTGATTTTCAGTGCTCATTTCAACTGAAGCCCAAACTCTACTTTCCAATCATCAATTTTGCTTCAACATTACATTTGCTAGGTGCAAGGGTGTGTGTGCCTGAGAGAGAGAGAGAGACCTGAAATCTGCCGGACACAATATCAGAATCTTGAAGGTACTCAGGGCGACCCAGTGACAGAAAAGCAAACTTCCACTGGGTAAAAGCAAATCCAGAATGTCATGAATTAATAAATAAATGGATAAGTAATATTAATCATTTATATAGAGCACAAAAATATTTGATGGCCATTAAAACCGATACCTTGGAAAACTCTTCATCAGGAACCTGCAATTTTTTCTGAATACGAACTTTAACTTCAGCTAATGTCTCGCCTTCATGGATGACCAGGAAAAATGGTTCCCCAAAATTTTGAACTTGCTGTTAAGTGAAAAAAATGGGTAGTGTAGAACAAAAGCATGTGTAACTCAGTTCAATCAGCATCAAAAGGTGAAACTTGTAGCCACACAGGGATGGCTGTTGAGAACATTGCACGAGTATAAACTAGAAACAAAATTGGAAACTAAAAATACTAATGTACTCACCACCTGGTTTTGAGCAGTGTCCTTCATAAAATGATAAACATGAATCAAGCGGTCATGTGGACCTAGGTTTTTCTCTTCTTCTGGAATCTGAGGAAACAAGGATTACATGCCAGAACACATTAATTGAGAGACAAGAAAAAAACAAAAAAAAAAAACTAAACACATTTGTTGGTACATGAGCCCTCTCAAACAGAAGACCAGGTGATGACATCTGTGCACTGTGAATGCACATACAGAAAAGACACAAATTAAAGAGAAAAAAAAAAAGAAAAGAAAGGGAATTTCCACATGTTTTTGCCAACCAAACATGTTTCCTGTCAAATTTGGCAACCAATAGTTCAATTCTCCCATGTCTCCATAGTGCGCCAACGATGACATAGGAATATTCAATGAAAATCACATTCAATATCGCACAATTTCCGATAAGAACGGACTTATTGGAAAAGAAAAAGAAATGAGATAAGAACACCAAAATGGCTGTCAAACCACTTTGCAGATCCTCTATCATAAAACCTTTGCATAACAAAGGCATGCATGAACAACGCGACCAACAGCAGTACCTTGCATAAGACAAGGGCATAAGCTGGAAGCAAGTCCAAAAAAGCAGAGAAATTTTATGTGCAATACTCTGAGGATACCCATAAGTATCCATTAATGTTTGTTCAGATGTAATTAATGAGATGACCTTTAACTTTGGTCAACAAAGCTATTCAACAATCTGCAGATTCAGATTTCGTAAAACATTGTGCTAAATATATAATTAGAACCCAAATCAAGGGGAAAAAAGAGCAACAAATAGTTAGCATGCTGCAAGGCACGCATACCAAAAGGCTTACCTCCTCTGCACGCACCGTCCAGTATTGATCATTTATATTCTCAATTTTTTCATTGTGTGGGAAGATCTGGAAATATTCAGATGCATAATCAGATAACAGGGTAATGAAAGCACAAAGAAAGAGATGGCAACCGCATCTGCCTAATTCAAGACAAGCCAGCAGAAAGCAGACAAAGATAACAATTGAAGTTTCACACTCTCTCACTCTCTCTCTCTCTCTCTCTCTCTCTCTCTCTCTCCACACACACACACACACACACTCACACACACGCACAATGCTGAACCAAATTGACTGCCCTAATTGGTGTATACAATAGAACAGCACTGTTAACCTGATAATTACAGCACATGTCTAAGGCTTGATGATGAGGTAGTGTAAAAATGTTTACACAAATCTAGAATATTAAGTCGCTTTTCCAGGAGAATACCTTCAGATGGCTCAATTTAAGAAAAAAATAATGTAAGAATTTACAACCACAAAATTTTCAGCAATATTTGCAATTAGGTTTTAGCTTAAGTGATAAAATCTAAGCAGCAGGTAAAGGCTAGATCAAGAACTTCCCAATGATATGAAATTGTAATCAGAATAGTGATTGCTAGTAAAAAAGTTAACGATTCTCACTTCAAATATAATTGGTCAACCGATTTGAACACAATTATTGGTTAATAAAGCTTCTGGTCAGACGCTTTTAGCCTTTTGCATTTTTTTCTTTGGTTGTTGCTGCCACATTTGTTGACTTTTGATTAAACATTAATAAATTTCAAAGGAATATAAATGCAGAATTTTGTTCTTGTTATTTTATTCATGCAGAAATCAAAGAAACTTTCATCAATCATCAAAACACTCCCACCTCTGATCAAAGCTGTATTTTAGGTAATACTTTCAGTAACATCATGTCCTATCATTGTCAGGTCTAACCCAATACAAGAAAAAATTTAATCAACTAATGCATAAAAGACCATATAATGAGTATGTGTGTAATATTTCTAACTTAACTCTTATGCTATGAATCAATTTTCCCAAGACATTATGCAACAATATCACTACTGTCCTCAATCAAGCCATCGTACTGTGTTTTCAAATCCTTAAGAGAAAATATAATGAATAAGTTAAATTTGCAGAGTTGATAGTAGTATTGAATAATAGATGATTATTTTAATCTACACCATAGAGGAATAATCTATATGCAATGCAGCTACCCTATATTTAACCTAATCTTACCCATTTTCTTTATATATTGCAGCATACCCTATGGAGAGGGAATATTTTCAATGATTTCAAACACCATATCTATCACATTATTTTGGAAGTGAAAAAGGAGTCGGTTCCTACAACCAATTTTGACCTGGCCAAAGGTTCTCTTTGGTTGCAGGTATGAGATGTAGACTGTCTGGAGGGATTGTGAAATTAAATGTAAGAAAAAAAATTCCAAAAAACTCTATCTCTCTCTCTCTCTCTCCATATTCCCAAAGCAACTGTGACATCATAACCCACCAATCACGTTTTACATCAAGAATCAAATTTGAAAACTGATTCTTTAGCATTGTCAAAGAGTGCAGTAAAATCACAATTGTTATTCAAAAACTACCAGGTACCTTGTAGATCTTATGATAAAAGACTTCCAGCAACCTAAGTTCAGCAATGGGATGAGACAACTCAACCTGTTCAACATTAAAAAATAGCAAGGAGTGATAAACCTTTTCCACCTTTTTTTTTTTGTCTCCTTCATGTTTCTGTCTCTTTTGTTGTTATATATATATATTTGGTGCGGGAGGAGTATCCTTCAGTCCAAGCAAATGGCACTTAGGAATGTCTTCAAATTCATATCCTCACCATCTTTCACACAAACATAATGATCTATATCAAATCAGGTAGTTTGCTTATAGTTTATACAATATACATGTCAAGAACCACAAAAATATAACCGATACCTTTGCCTTTAGGTCATTAATGACATCACCAACAGTGCTCTGCTTCGGCAATCTAATAGTATGAATCACTGCCTGAAAACATCAAAAAGCTTTTACGAAGCACAAACCTTGATATCTGCATTACATCAATAATTTAATGATCTGCACAAACCTCATCTTTCGTAGCATGGTGAAAAACAACTTTCAATGTTTTCAGGCCTTGCAATTCTGGCAGAGGGATGTCCAATACCTCATAATAAAGGATATCAGATGTCTGTAAAGTAAACAAGAAACTGATTCAAGTCATTCAAATAAAAAACACAAAATCTGTTACAAAAGTAGATTTCCATACCTGGTTGTAATGAACCAGCATATCAGACAAATGATCTAATCCTCGGTATTTGATGGGTTGGGGTTTAGGTTGCTGCGAGTAACAGTTGTGTGATGTAAGCCTGATTTTGGATGGATCATCCAAGCCAAGGTGGTGAGCTACTCTTTCCACAACATCATCATAAGTGTGAAGCTTTGATCTGAAAAATCAATATGAAAGAGCTTAACTTATGCAACATCAAATCTTGACCAATTTCTCTGATCCTCTTGTGCCTTGTAATAATTAACTTACAGCTCGAGACAAAATTCATCCTCCTTTGGCTTTTCCAAAGATCGAAAGCGAACAACCTAAAGATCATCACAGAAAATGAACTATTAGTTAAATTCAGGAACAAAATCCAGCAGATTTAATTCATGTCATTGCAGTCTTTATACAATAGTTGACAGACAAACACCATTACATCTTTTATCACAAAATTACAATTAATAGAAAATCCACAAGATCTTCAGAAACCCATCCTTTAGGTCATTTTAGGTGATTGACAATTAAATTAGAGGTTTTGGAGAAGTGTTCAGCCCAGGGACTTTCAGGGGCCCATAAATTACCATATAATTTTTTTTATTGCAAATATATACTTTAAGAAGATTTGTAGAAGCAGAAAAATTGCATTGAATGCCAAAATTTATGCACTTTGTCAAATTACAACAAGCTGGCAATAATCAGGATAAGATTGCCAAACCATAATAACAAAAATTAGAATTTGGACTCTGCACTAAGAATTTTGAAAAATGAAGAACTTGCATATATACATTTCTCCCCAGAAAAGTCATAAAATACCTGACGATTATGCACATATTCTAAAAATGAAGGCACATCTGGATAGTGACATTGTTCACCACTTCCAGGTTTTGGGAATTTCTGAAAGCATATAATATCGCCATCTTCAAGCTGCAAAAGGAACCAATAAGAACCAAAAAGGGGAAGATAAAGAGGCTAACAGCTATAGAACAATTTATAAATACGAATTTTGCAACTAAAGTTTGATTTTAATACCTGACTAGCACGAAAAGTGAGCTTCTTGTCAACATGCTCACACATGACATGAGGTTCAAATTTGATTTCCTGGATATAAATAATAGTTACAAATTTGCCATACCTAAACCTTTTATATCATAAACAGGTGATTAAGAAAACTCTAACCGAATTTGGACAACTAACCTCATAAAGCTCAATTTCCTGATCAGGTGAAAAGCCAGCCATTTCATTTAGCTTTGTTAATATTTCTAATGGCTTACCAGTGCCCTTTACAAATAGCCTGCCAACATACCTGTCATCCCAGAAGGTACCCATTAAGTAATCAAACTTCAGTCATTTGCAAGTAAGACAAGCTAGATTTGCAATTACCGAAGCTCCTTTTTAAGAGGGTCATAGAGCTTGAAGAAAAGAAGGATGTCCTCCTTAGTCTTGTCAGGTGGAGGAACAGGTCGCAAATCCTGGATTTCAAAAGAGATCAGAGATGGTAAAGGATGGGCCAAGTGGAACTCATCAATATCATCTAAACAGCTATAAGACCAAAAAAGGATGGAAAAGATAACCATACCAGTCCAATCTCTACTTCCAAAAACAACTTTAACTCAGCATTGTTTGCCTTGTTGGAAACCTCTCTCAATTGTCCAACCTACAGTTCATGTAAGTATTAGCACAATAAAAGAGAAAAAGAACATATTCTCGAGGAAAAGATCCCTTGCAAAACACAGACACATACATTCGTTTCTTTGTATATGAGGGCTCCAAGAGCATTCAATCAAACTGCTCTAGTAAGCATATAAGAACTCATAAATTGAGGCAACCTAATAATACAAAGATCTCAAAACACATAAACATCTCAGAATGCATTAAATGGATAATTTGGAGGTGCAAGAAATTCATTTTAACTCTACAATCAGGAAAATAAACACAGGCCTGGAAAAAAAAAAATAAATGCACAGCATTAATCTCATTTTAAGAAAATTAGCACCGGTGTGCCCAGTTGTTTCAATGAGCTAAAACTGGGTGCAATTCAGGAGTTTAGAGCTTAAAACCAAACAAGAAAGGATTAAAAATCTGAAGTGTTGGAATGGACAAGAATTCAGTATCCAGAATTCCAGCAATTTGGTCAACTATTTCCCTAAAAGAATCTCAAGGCTGGGATTCAGTATTTCCTGAGAAGCTTACTAGCACAGAATGAGATGATAGTTTGATTAATATAGGAAAATTTGGCAGAATTGGGTTAGTACAGGAACTCAGAAGCTGCCTGAGTAATGCAGAAGGTACATTAGATACTGCAAAAACAGTACAGGTAGAAATAATAAAAAACAAATAAATAAATGAACAAACACACACCCAAAACAGAAAAGCCTACTCGGACCAGGTAAAGTGTGTTGTTCTCAGTTTTTGGTAATTCATTCCTTTAATTTGCCTTAAAATTATTTCTTCTCACTTCCAAGTGCAACCCCACCATTTCTGCCACCCGATCATTGAAATGCTTCTTCCATTTGGCTTCAAAGTACAGCCAACCACTTCTCTCCCTCTTCCTCTCACCTTCCCCCTTCCCCTCCACCCTCCTTCTTTGTCCATGTGCATGTGCAAACCCTAACACTTATTAACTAAGTGGATCAAGAGGTAGCAATATCCAGGACAATGCCATTCATAAGAAACATTAGAGCAAACAAAAGACCAAAGATAATATTCTACTTACAGATTGTGCTTCCTCCTGAGGAGTCAGTGGTCGGTTGGGACGGTAAGTATGGTTTTGGCGCTTGGCCCACAGCCAAAAACGTTGAAATGGAACCAGAATACCAAACTCTTTAGCAACTTCTTCCTGCCACATGTAACATGTCTACTCAATAATGGTGATGTTTAGATATGTTGGACAGTACATGTATGGAAGTTGTTGCCATTAATATTATCAAGCAAACAGCCTAAGATGAAAGGTAAGCACTTTTGCTCAAGAACAAATTAAAGAGAAGATTTCATGAGGATAGAATGAACTGCATAAAGAGTACTGCCTCTTTGACCCATAGATAATAGAACCAAGTCCCTCAATTTACTTTTTGGGGTAGGAGGAGTTGGTAAGTAGCCAAAAGAAAATGGAAAACCAGTTCCTACACAAAAGCGACTTAACCAAGAAGACCAACCATTTTTACGTGCTCCAGTAAACCTTCTTCAGAAGCCTACTAGTATTGTCATTCGCTGCAATGAACATCATGCTTAACCTTGACAACAGATAATCCTTAAAAAGCTCTCATAACACCCCCCAACAACATATGATCCAAGCCACCAACTAGAACACTGCAAGAACTGCTGTCCCATCAAAGCAAAATGCAAGGGAAAGCTCAAAAAAAAAAAAAAAAAAAAGGTCTTCCCCATGGCTCATGAATTCAGGTTAGATGCTGTAGGATTTTACACTGCACCAAACTATGGTGCCTTAGGTATGTTTATTGGTTTGTGCAAAAACCACCCATCTGAGCATGTGCACATATGTGTGCACAAGCACATGGACATAATATTGGCAGTCAATGCAACTGCATAATAAGGCAGCAGTCAGCTACAATGGTGCTAATAGTGAAACAAACAAAACTAAAACAGATGAACTCATCGACAAAGACAAAAGCTACAAAATTTATGCAAATATGATTGTCTAATCACAAAGCCTCCCACTTATGGTTGAGAAAAAGGACCAGATATTAAATATGCTAACTAAGACATCAATACAGAAGTTTTCAAGACTGAAGATGATGCAGTCAGTTGTGAAGAATCTGAATTCCAAAACTACAAATTGGAGAGGTGAGCACATGAGTGAGGTAAAGAGAGTGAGGGAGAAGGGGGAAGAGAATACCTTGAAAAGGACGAAAGGCATCTGTTTCTGGATCCGGAAACTAAAAACTTTGTCGTGATCTACAAGATCAAAATATATATCCTTTCCAGTCTGTTTGAGCAGATCCTCACCACGTGCAACCTAAAACCAAACCATAAATGAAACAGTGATTGATGATATAGGCAAGATAACGTGTTTTATGTACAATAACCAATCATTTGCTTGCACATATTCCTGTATGGGTTCTGATAGGGAGGAAGGAGGCAAAACCAGAAACAAAAAAATTTTGCAATGTTGAAACCTTTATGATGGTATACAAGTGGGCTTCAGCCTTTTCTTTTCTCTTTTGTTCTTTTTCTTCTTGTTCTTTCTTCAATCGCATCTGCAGTGACAAATTTGGAGTGCAGCCAAAAGTCATCAGCTTAACAAAACATCAAAAAAGCAAATTGCTGAAAGTTATTCCCAGCATCTCACCCTGAGGTGCTCTGCAATATCTTTCTCATCAACGTTGCAGATTATTTTTTCCTTATCACTTTCACGTATGTACACAAGCATGTAAGCATTTGAGTATTTGGTAAACTTAAATGGAGAGTTGTTGAAGCCAGGATTTGTTTGTGGCAACTGTTCAGTAAAATAAAGGAAAGATCAGTCTATGCCAAGCATTGATCTAAGTAAGTGATAGCCAGGGGCATTAGAAAATGTTACCTCTTCCTCACCACCATACTGCTCCTCTAATGCCCTCTTCATATCCTCTTTGGTTACCCGCTCATCATCAAATTTAAACCTATATGTCACAAATCCCAAGTATTTCAAATTAGAAAAAGTGAGAAATGACTGCAATTATATCTAAAATGGGCACAATTGGAAGCAACTTGAATGTCAAATAATGTTAGGAAAATGGTATGTCCAGGAGAATGAGTTAAATGACTGTACAGAAGAGTTCATCGTATAAAACTATGGGCATATAACAGAAGAAAGGGGAATATAGTAACAAGAAACATCTGTCATGAACTGAACAGAACAAAAGAAAGTGAAACTGCTTATATGCATCCTAATTGAATACATGACAAGTTCATATCAAACTAAATGGATCAAGGTTAGGCTATAACACTGCAGTTACTACATAAACAAACTATAAAAAGTGAGGATATTTCTGAAAATAGTAAAAACTTCATGCGATGTGATTCATACCATTGATCTGAGAGAGTTGGCCTGATATAAGCATAGTAGTGTCCACCATGTACACCACCACTATGGACCAAAACACTGTAAACACAAAATGCATAATCCATTATTAGCAACAGATAGACATAAAAACACATTTCACCACTCAACTAAGCATTACAAAGGTCGGCAATGCACTCCAGTTGGAAAATTCAATCATATTGTCAGCAGGTTAACCCCATTGCACAGAAAGCAGAAGATAAACATCAATAAAAGAAAAGAAAGGAAGTAGAAAATAAGGAATAGAATGTCCTGTGCTGTTGATTATAATGATGACAAAAATCAACCAAAACAACAAAAAGTGCAACCATGAACATGATAAAGCAACTCACATAAACTAAACTCAATTAAACTAAGCATTAATGCCAAATTTAGCTGGATCACTATATCAGTCTCTTTCCACCAATTCACCATATTGTGGAAAGCATAAAATAAAAATAACAAAAATGAAACAACCATGAGGGAACCCAGTAATTGAATTATATGATTACATCTCAACCTGATATTTATATTATCAAGCATATAGTGTAAACTCTGGCACTCAAATGCATCTGTTGGCCAATTAGCAGCTCAATCTAAACCACTTCTTGATGGGTTGGTACCAAAAATAGGATGAAAAATGAAAAAGAAAAGACAAATAATATAGTAAATAAATCAGGGCGACATATTTAACTAGGCCATAAACTTATTACTAGAATAATGAGGAAATACATACTCTGTGACAGTAATAACAATCAATTATATCACTACAGTTTACTTTCATAATTAGATTAGGCACAAACTGCATTCCCCACTTTTTAGTAGGATATTATGCTTACCAATTATTAACTTGAGAATCATACAGGCTCTCTGCCACAATTTTAAAACATGGCATACACAACAAGCAAAATAGGGTCCAATCCTCTAGTTTAAACTCACGAATTTTCACCAAATACAGAAGAAATCACCAAGATGGTAAGGGTAGGAACATTTTGCAGAAGCTCAAGAAAATAGGACAGCTGGTACCTGTGAAGAGCATACAGATTGCGTACACTTCTGTCTGCATCAGGGGATAAATATTTTCCATTATCTCTATCGAGGTCAAGCTGCAAAGGAAACTCGTAGCGGTCGTTTATCTGCAGGGTGTCAGTATAGAGTTGAGACCACACAAAGACCCAAAAGGAAGTGGAGATACAAGGAAAGGCGCAACAAAAGAGCGACAAGCATCAAGAAGAAGAAAAAAAAAATCTTTGAATATCAAACAAAAACTTAGACATTTCACCCAATATTAACCTTTTATCCCTCCCAAAAACATCACCCAGAAGAGAAGAGAAGTAGTGCCATATATGCTTTGAAGGCCTGATGATGGTGAAATACTAAAAGGGCAAATTTTCTTTGGCTTTTGATGGAGACAAAATCGCCAAAGGGGACGAGAACTGCGTGAATGGACGGTCAGAAAGTTGAAGAGAGGGGGATTGGAGGGGAAGAAGAGGTTTGCAGTTTGCCAGTTAGCAGCCAACTTGATTGTCTCAAGATGTTAGTTTGATAATCCACTCGGCAAAAAAGTCAGATTAAACCACATATAAAATCTCCACCTCTCCATCAATGCAAAGTTACAAGTAAACACCAAAACTTTAGTTTTAAGCAATGACTATATGACCAAAAATAAGGCATGCTGCTTGTGAGCAACTTCAAGTTTGGCTTGGGGAGAAAGCTGGTTCATATTGTTTGTTGATATTTTTACTTCCAATTATGATAATAATGAGTGGTGCTGCTGGAACAAGACTAAGGTTGTCTTGTTTGCACTTGAAAGCTTGAATATCAAGCAATTCAACTTTTCTACGTCCACTTGAACAAAATATTAAAATTCACTTAGAAAGGAGAATACATTTTCAAGCTAAAAAAAAAAAAAACTTTTCAAACGTTTCTCAACAGTTGAATGTGAATAGCTTGTACATAGAGTTAGTTTTGCCTTATGCAACCAAGCACAAATAGCTTGTACATATATTAAAGTTAGTTCTGTATTGTGCCAAGCAGATGCCCTCATGTGCCTTTTCAAGCTTCTTTTTGTTAAAAAAAAAAAAAACAATTTGTGCACATGGCTACAAGCTAGTTGTACATATGAATATAAAAGGCATACAATCTTTTATTTAACACTAACCTTTACCATAGTGTCCCGCATAAAATCATACTCAAACCGTTTTAATTGAAGTTGAAGCACAGGGGGGAAGTCGATGAATAGGACACCTTTCCTAGCATCCTAGAAATTTTCACAAAATGAGGTGCATTAGAAACAATTTTCTAAAATCAAACACTAGAAAGCAATCAACAAGTAGAAAAACAAACTAAAAGGAAATGAGCAAACCAAATGAATAAACAAATTTTGCAGCAATTTCAAAACAAAATGGATAAGGACAGTTCATAAATTACTTTCCATGGCAAAAACTCCTCAAAGAAAGAAGACAACCAAACACAAATAATATGAAGATTTGAGATTTGGAAAATGCTGCATCATTGAAGCAAGAGCTCTTGTAAACAAGATAACATAATATAGCCTCAAAGTGCTAAGCATTCCAAAAGCCCCTCACCTGCAGACCATAGTGTTCAGCATGATACTTATTGTCACCCTCAAGACGTTCCACCTCCACATATTTGTCAAAAGAAGCATATACATCCCGACACCCTTTGACATCAAGCTGAAGATCTGCAATGATAAGTTTGCAAATTTGTTCAAGGCCCATAAGATGAATGTCTGATGATAAAGTTATCCTTTGGAACCTAAAAGTTTACCATAAAATGACTCCTTTCTTGTAGACTTGTAATCTACATTGATGCATTCAATATAATTCATGTGATGCCCTTCAAATAACTGCTGTATTGTTCCCTCCACAACAGTGCCCTATGCCAGCAAAATGAAGCATTAAACTTTAAGTCCAACTCAATAGAGTAATGAACAGGAGCAGCCTAAAGTAACAAAACCCATCTACCTTCATTTTATCTTCAAGCTTCTCAGAAAGAACCCTATTAAGTTCTTGTACATCATGTTGCATGAAAGAATCATATGTATCCCAGCCAAAAGACTTTGTCAATTCCTTTGTAGCTACACTGGTATCACTATACTGAAGCTTATAAAACAAACTCTGCAAAGCCAAAGGAATGCTCCCTGACGGCATATCGTTCTCAGTTGTTGGCATATGATACACAGCCTGTAGTTAACTTTTTCAGACATTGGCCTCATAGATAAATTCCAATAGCTCAAGTTATGATAACCGGATATATTAACCTTTCTGAAGTACGGAATATGGTACAGTGTTTGAAGGAGAGAATTCATATAACAAGTAGCTCCTTGGTTCTTAAGTCCAACATAACCTGTCTCCTTCTTTGAATCATGGGACCAGTAATCAATCACCCTACGAACAGCAACATCAGCTTCAACTAAGCATGTGTCATTGAATAGATAACCTCGAGAAGGATCATATAACTCCCCAAGAGGCATGAATGAAGTGAAGCCCCAGTCACTCTCACGTGCATTGAACTGATGTTGTGTTTCTGAAGAAAGGACAGAGGAGTCATCACTGAAGAATGTTTAAACATATATCAAATGAATTAACATATCTGTTATTATTTTTCTTCCAAGGGATTCAGCCCTTTGTGGATTTTTCAAAACATAAAGCATCCACATAAAGGCATATGTCCACTTTTTCAAGGAAACAAATATTAAATTCAAACTATATCTACCATTCTTTCACTTGTGGGGTCAATATATTCCCCTTAAAAGGAAAAGGATACTAAACAATCAAGGTTACCTTTTCAGGAAATTGATTGAGATTTGCACTTTACCCACAAATCATCATTTCAAAACCATGACACAGAATTTATGAACTTGTTAAAAGATTATTCATGTTATATTTAAACCATGACACAGAATCCAGAAACCAAAGTAAAATAGTGGTAGTGCTGGTGGTGATGGTGCTATTCTAGTCATTGTGGTAGTGCTGGCAGTTATGCTACTGTCTGATGTTCAAATAACAAATTTCCAGCAAACCATATGTGCATGTATTAATCAATTGCTTCCTAAGGACTTAGACAAACCAATACAAGATATATATACTAAGCAATGATGAATCCCCATCATAAATTTCTTAATTTTTTGCATATATCCTTGTACAGATAATTAAATTAGTGTTGGTGGTCATAGAAAAACCTACGGAACAGCAGATATCACAAATTTATCAGGACCATTCATCCTCAGGCTCCTTTTAGTTAAAAGGTACTTCCATAGACAAGCATCTATCTGAAATGTTCAAGATTAAGTTACTATACTCTTGAGTAGGTACCCAAATATCATCCATGATCCTAAGCAACCTACAAAGGACAGCAGATATGGCAGTCACGTATCCAACCTAGTGTTGCTATTAGTCAAAGTGATACCCAAGACATCAAATATAATGGACTCATACTGCCTTGTGTAAGTCTTAACTTTTTTTCAATGTTTCATCTAATGAATTTGGTATTAAAAAAACTTCATTGTTTTTTTTGTTGTTTTTTTTTTTAAATCATGGTAGGAATTACAAAGAATAATCTAAAGTTACAAGCTAGTTGACTCTGACCCAATATTCTCAATGGCATGATAATGTTATATTATATTCTCTCCACAATCTGAAAACCTAAATATCCCAGAAATGATTGATAGGCAAAGGCTTTGGGAAGAAGCAAACAGCTTTCTATCATAGTTGCATGGCTTCCAAACCTTAACTACTTAAGTACCAAAGGCTGCTTTCGCTTGCTTTCATAAGGGGGCTGTTCACTAAAAGCTTTCAGCGCTGTCTAAGATTGAACAGTAACAAGATAAGTCCAAATTCAATTTCTAAGGCAGCTTTCCATTGATAATGGAATAGTCTTCATGTCCATAGGTAAGGCCCTAGCTTATAGAGTTCGCTGCTTTTCCCAGGCCAGAAAAGGGGTTATACTGCTTGCCTTTGTTTCTTTTATTAGAACCCAAACTATAACTCTCCCCACTGCTAACACTAAGATTACATTAATCTGTGAAATTCACCCAACTCCCCCAGTAGAAAACAAGAAAAATACATGGTAACAGAGGAAATTGCATTTTTTCTTGCAAATATTAAACAATTTCATGTTTACAATTGATTCTACCTTAATCAATTAAGCACTCCTACGGTAATTACCAGTAAAGTCACATATGGGACTGCAATCATGCCTTTGCTATCACTTCCTTTCCTACCCATAGCAAGCTAAATTAAGCAAACATACAAATCCTATTCAGGCCCAAAAGCAGCTTGCAAAGCAAGGAAAAAGTTTCTTTTGAAATTTTGGCTCCTCCAGGGATTCTCATATACAAATGAGCAGGTACTTACAAAGTGTGCATTGTTTGATCATGAGACAAATACAGATCACAATACATGAATTGACATGAGGCATAACTTGCCAATGACAAAACTGAAACAAAACCATGGAAAAAGTATGTAACATGGCAAGCATCACAAAAAACAAAAGGAAAGTTTAAAACTTCATTAAGAAACTAGCAATGATGAAATTAACGATGATACTAAAAATAAATTCCATACCATTTCTGCTCAGTAAATTGCCCCAATTAGAAAAGAGAAAAAGATACCTTAAACATGTTACATGTTTGCATTCACTGACTAACACAAAGACCAAGGCCAAGTCAAACAATAAAGGCAACTGTAACACGAGGAGAATTACAGACAGATGTAAAAGTATAGATCAAACAGTTCCACCTCATGAAGTTGCAACACAATACCTTTCCGGATTGAGTATTTTGGATGAATTTGATTGACAACTGATAAACTGAACTGTGCATATCTACTCCACCCATATGGCAAAGTTGCAGAATCCGCAACATCTAGATACATCGATAAATGATCCACATTGTTCCCCTTTGGAAAAATCAGTATTCGCCTACCAATGCAATGATTTATTGATCAACCATGACTGCAATGGATTGAGTAATGGAAGACTGCACAGACTATGTGTGACAAACAATGAAGAGGTCAACAAACCATTTGAAGCCTCCAATGACAAAGATATCGGAGTAGAGTTTCTTAGTATTCAGCCTTGAAAAATTATCAATTGTCCATGTGAACCTTGCTGATGGTGGATCATCTAATGACTGTGGATCCACTGCACTTGCTGCCTCCGATTGCACTGTTTAAAAAAAAGACATCAATTCCATAATAAAAAAAAAATCCAGCATTTCCATGCCACGTTAACTAATTCTCATTATACTTGCTAATAGAGAAAATAAACCGAACCCTAGCATTTCAAACCAGAGTTCAACCCACAATTGAAAACTACAACTAGTGAAGCAATAAACAAAAATAACAATCGTTAACTCAATTCAGCTTATCTAAAATTCTCCCCCCCCCCCGGGGAAAAAAAAAAGGACAATGAAATTGAGTCGAACTTCAGGGTTCCAAGGGCGAGGAGGGAAGGAATGCACCTTCCATGGGCTGAGGACCATCCCCGAAGTCAGAGTGTGGAACCAACATCTCATCGTCCTCCTGCTGTTGCTGCTGCTGCTGCTGCAAAATACAAAGAACAAATAAGTTTCAAAAAAATAAAATAATATATACACACACAGTTAAAGCTATTAAAAATAAAACAAAAACTTGGTGAAGGGCAGGGGGGAGAGCATGGATCTGCTGATCGAATCCCTCCAATGTCATGATAGCATAGAGGAAGAGAGATGGTGAATTGCAAGCAAAACATCCATCTTTTCATAATTACTGAAAAGCTCGAATCGCCTACGGAAACATAGAAACTTAAGTAGTAAAATCGAAGTGGAATAAAAACAAAAGACACAAGCTAGCCAACGAAATGCGCGTGTGTTGGGTTGAATTACATCCACCGGCGGAGGAGTCAACAGAGTCATCGCCGGCCGTACAATCTACTAATCGGAGAGGGACGGAAGTAGCAATTATATGATATTTCCTATCCAGTTATCTATGCTTCTATATATGTATGTATGTATTACATCGATGGAGAGATGGAGATAGAGAGAGAGAGGTAGAGAGCGAACGACATGTACCGCGGCAGGGAGCGATTTGGAGAGTGGGTGAAGGGAGGGTTTTTGTTAGACGGAGGGACAATTTCGGAATTTTCTAGACAGATGTTAGAACAGTGGGACGACTTTAGTCTTTACCAACCAAACTCCTTGCCTTTTTATTTTTATTATTATTATTGTTATTATAAAATTAAAAATGGAACAAAATGAATGTTAATCATTTTCAAAAAGAGATTTCAAAATCATTTTAAAACAGAAGTTTTAAATAAGAACTTATCTTCTTTTTAAAAATGAGTTTTTAAACTTTATCTTCAAAGGTTTTAACTTTTGTATAAACTTCCTTTACAACTTAGACAATTTTGAATATGAGTTAAGGTTTTCTAACAATTTTTTAAGTTGTTAAATTTTTTCATCTTCTTAGACCATGTCAGCATAAATTTTTATGGGTTTTGCCAAGGTTTAGGGTTATTGGTTTTATTTGATTCTGAATCCCTAATCTTATTTCTATAGTATTGTTTTAATTATAAAAACATTTAAATAAGGCGTACTTTTATGAGAATTTGGTTTTCACTAAAATTTGGTTCATAAGGTAAGTCATGTGTTGTTTTCTATCCTAAAATATATTTGGTAAATTTAAAAAGACTTCATTTTATAAAAGATTTTTAAAATTTTCAATTCTAACCTATTTCAAAACCTTAGCCACAAAAAAAAAAAAAAATCCTCCAAAACCTCATCTTAAAACTCTAAAATTCTTAGTCAAATAAATTAAGGATAATCTTTTATCAAAATTTGTAAAACCTTGATCTTATAAAAATACTCAAATCCTTGTTAAAAACTAAGACCCAATTTACTAACAAAATATTAGGCTAACCTTGAGCTAAGGTGTAGATAACATCATGAAATAATTTTTAAAAATCTTTTCTATTTTTGTGTGCATTAAAAAAAACTCTAAAACTTTATCTTAAAAAACCAAAATCCTTAGCTAAATAAACTAAAGATAATACTTTAACAAAACCTATAAAACCTATATCCTATAAAAAAGCCTAAATCTTATTTGAAAACTAAGACCAAACTTACTCACAAAACATTGGGCTACCTTAAGTTGACAATGGTTCAAGAAAACAAGACTCAATAGTCTTCCAAAACCTACCTAAAGGCCTAAAGCCTACCTAAACTATTAAAAAAAGGGGCCACAACAAACCTCAAAATCCCTAAAACTTTGAAACTTACAAAAAAGGCCTAAGCCCATCTTAAAACCAAAAAAAACCCTAAAAGTCCAACCTACTAAAAAACAAAATTCCTTTTGATAAAAAAGTAAATATCCTTTACAAAATCATCATTACAAAAAGACAAAACTACTTAAGTGAAAAAGCAAATGCTCTCTAAAGGACTATTATTACAAAAAAACAAAATGTCTTGAAAGGAAAAGCAGATTCTCCATCAAACTTAAAACTTATTTCGATGGATTCCTATAAAAAAACATCATCACAAAAAGACTTAAATGCTTAAGTGGAAAATAGTTTCTTTATCAACTCAAAACTTCTTTTGATAAAATGGATTTTACTTGTCTGTCATTAAGTCAAAAGAAGACAAAATAATCTTGATGACTTCCACTTAAGTAAAGCTTCTCAAGCCTTTATAAAAAAGAGCATGCTTAAGGAAGGAAGGCATTTGACTAACAACATCCTTAAGAATTATCTTTATCTAGCTAACAACACCTTTAGGAATTATTGTTTTATATCTTTTTGTTCTCTCTTTAAATTCATGCTCTCTCTCTTTCTCTCTCTCTCTATGTAAACTACCCTTTATAACACACGAAGAACACGAGAGAGTGTGAGAAAACATAAGAAAAGATAGGACAAGCATAGGTAGTGAAGAAAGAAATGTTATTTCACTTATAGAGGATTTCTTACAAGGGTAGTTTACATAGAAAGAGAGAGAGAAAGAGAGAAAGAGCACCGATTTAGAGAGAGAGAGAACAAAAAAAGAACATTAAGGGATAATTCTTAAGGATGTTAGTTAGATTATAAAAAAAAATATTGTTGGCTGTAAACTATGGACTCGTGGAGAAATAATTTTTGAAGAGACGCTTTATTCTCGATTCTGTGTCATCCTTACAAGCAATACAATGATTTATTTATAGGTTGTAGTATGCCCTTCTAAAACTGAAATAAACTTAATTATAGGCAATTAATAGTCATAAACCAAAATTAAAACTCATTATCACCTGTAAGAGTAATTGCTGACTCTTGACATTTCATTTTCCTATAAAACTGCTGAAATAACTCACTAATAAAAATGGACATTTAATGTTTATTCAATAAGACTCCCCCATAAACTTAAATGCTTCTACCATCTTTCATGACGATCAATCTTTTGCAGTTGTTGAAAAGTATCGTTGGTAGCGGTTTCGTGAAGATATCTGCGACTTGGTCCCAACTTGCCACGTGCACTAATTCCACACTTCCTTCCTTCACTTGATCTCAGATGAAGTGAAAGCGAATGTCAATATGCTTGCTTCTCTCATGATTCACCGGGTTCTTGCTCAACTCAATTGCTGATTTGTTGTCAACTTGTATCATAGTCGCACCGAGTTGTTGTTGCTTCAACTTGCCCAACAAATTTCTGAGCCATATCGCATGACGTACACACAAAGATGCTGCCATATATTCAACTTCACATGTCGAGAGTGTCATAATCGATTGCTTCTTTAAAAGCCAGGTAAATGTCGTGTCACCCAAAAAAAAAAAAACACATGACCCGATGTGCTTTTCCGATCGTCCAAGTCTCCGCACCAATCGCTATCGGAGTACCCGACCAACTTGTAATCTGCCGCATTTGTATAGAATAACCCGAGTGACATTGTTCCTTGGATGTACTGTAGGATTCGCTTCAACGCCTTCCAATGTGAATAAATTAGCTCCTCCATGAACCGACTTATAATGCCGACACTTAATGCAAGGTCCGGTCTTGTGCATGTGAGATAGCGAAGGCTTCCCACTAAACTCCGGTATTTGCTTGCATCAACTCATTCTCCTCCATCAAACTTAGAGAGTTTTGCACCCGGTTCCATTGGTGTTGAAACCAGATTGCAAGACTCCATCTTGTACTTCTTCAAAATCTCCTTTGCATATGCCTCATGGGATACAAAGATACCCGTCTTTCCTTGTCTTACCTCCAGACCAAGGAAAAACTTCATCAAGCCCAAATCTGTCATCTCGAATTCCCATGTCATTGTGCTCTTGAATTTCTATATCATTTCATTATTATTCCCCATAAAATGAGGTCATCAACATAAAGAGCAACAAATAACATATTACCTCCACTCTTCTTCACATAAAGGGCATGTTCGTAGGGACATTGCTCGAACCCGTTCTCCTTGAAGTATGTATCGATACGAGTATTCCACGCCCGTGGTGCTTGCTTCAACCCGTAAAATGCCTTCTTCAATTTCAACACCTTCTTTTCTTCTCTGATTTTCATGTACCCGAGTGGTTGTTCAATATAAACTTCTTTTTCAAGCACACTATTCAAGAATGCCGACTTGACATCCATTTGTAATATCGACCATTTGAATTGAGCCGCTTGTGAAATGAGCAATTTGATTGTCTCCATTCTTGCAACAGGAGCAAACACCTCGTTATAGTCGATTCCTGCCTTTTGCTTGTATCCCTTTGCTACAAGTATTGCCTTATACCATTCTATCTCCCCTTGAGCATTCATCTTTCTCTTAAACACCCATTTGACACCAATGGGCTGAGTTCCTTTCGGTAATTCTGCTAACTCCCATATGTTATTGCCATCTATTGCTTTAATCTCCTCGTCCATGGCAGTTTTCCACTTCTTGTCTCGCACTGCCTGTTCAAAACTTATATTCTCATAATCCACCAAAAGATATACAAGGTGTACCTCATTTTTCGAATCATACAAGTCTTGTAAACTTCGCATTTTGGGTTGTTGCAGTTCATCTTCATCACCAATAGTTTTAGAATTTTCCGGTATGGTTGTTGATATAACAGTTGATGATTCTCCAACTTTGATGATACCCTCTGTTGCTTTATTCCAATCCCACTCATTTGCTTCATGAACTCGTACATTACGGCTCACTAGAATCTTCTTGCTTATCAGGTCGAATAGCTTGTATCTTTTTGTTTTCTCGTCATACCCAATAAAAATATATCTTTTGCTTTTGTCTTCAAGCTTTGTTCTTTGCTAATTCGGCATATGTGCATAGGCCAAACTGCCGAATACTTTGAGATGAGAGACTGTCAGTTTTTGTCCGCTCCATGCCTCTTGTGGTGTTTGATCATACAACTTTGCATGTGGACACCGATTTTGAACATAGACGGCACATTGCACGGCTTCCGCCCAAAATTCCTTCGGTATTTTCTTGCTCTTGAGCATTGACCAAACCATATCGAGAATGATCCGGTTCTTCCTCTCGACCACACCGTTTTGTTGTGGAGAGTACGGTGCGGTTAGAAATCGCTTTATGCCTTGCTCCTCACAATACTCCATGAAAACCGTCGAAGTGTACTCGCCACCTTTATCGGATCGTATAGATTTGATGTGTCTATTAGTTGCCTTTTCCACCAGCACTTTGAATTTTTTGAACGCCTTGGATTTTTCTTTCAGAAAATAAACCCAAGTTTTTTGTGAGAAATCATCAATAAAGGAAATGAAATACCTTTTGCCGCTGAAAGATTCAGGGGTGATTGGTCCACATATGTCGGAATGAATCAACTCGAAAGGTTGCTTAGCCCTATATTTTGCCTTCTTTTGAAACGACATTCTCGCATGCTTTTCGAGTACACATTCTTCACAAAATTTTTCCTCGTATTCCATGTCTGGTAGTCTGTGCACCATGTTCTTCTTTGCTAACTTGTTTAAGCCTTCATGATGTAGGTGACAAAAACGAAGATGCCACATTGACGCCTTGTCTTTTACGTTAACTTGCAAACATTTTTCTCGTTCACTTTTCAAATGTAGTTTGTACATCCGATTTCTCCCCATTTCAACTTGAGCGATTGAATGCCCTTGCTTGTCTTTCAATAGTAATATTTGGTCCTTCATAAAAACCGAATAACCTTTCTCCTTGAGTTGCCCCATACTTAAAATGTTGCTTTTAAGGTTTGGTACGTAATACACATCTTGGATTGACCCAACTAAACCATCCTTTTGTAAATAATAAATCGTTCCTTGGCCTTTGACCTCAACCTTCGAGCCATCTCCAAACGATACAAATACAGCTTCAACCTTTCACATCTCTTTGAAACAATGCTCGTGTCCGCACATATGGTTGCTTGCAGCCGTGTTGAGGTACCACACCGTGTCATTGTCAGTGTTGACTTTGTTATATGCCATTAAGAGAAAACCTTTTTTCACCTCATCTTCTGTGGTTAGGTTAGTTGTCTCTTCCACCTTTTTCTCAACTCGACATTCTTTTGCAAAATTCCCCACCTTTCCACAACTGTAACACTTATCGAAATTGCAATCCTTTGCATAGTAACCATATTTGTCACACTTGTAACACTTGATGTTGGAATAATTTGACCGACCGCCTCTTCCACGACCACGTCCTCTTCCACGCCAATTTTGTTGGTTTGATTGCCCCTTCTCCTCATGATACCTTTCCTGACTGCGGCTTTTCTCACTGCGACTATTTCTTTGACCACCATGGCCACGCCATTTACCTTGAAAGTTTTAAGAATAGAATATCTTTTCGTCATTGATTAATGCTTTGGTTTAAAGTGCCTACTCAAGTGTCTCAGCCTTCTTCTTCTTCTTCTTCTTCTTCTTATGATATTCATGTTCCCTAATGGAACCGGCAAGCTCATCGACAGTGAACATTGCTAGATCTTTTGACTCTTTTATGGCACATACCACATTCTCGAAACTGTCGGTTAACGACCTCAGAATCTTCTCCACGACTTGCGCATCGGACAACTTTTCTCCGTCTTGGTTGAGTTGATTCACCATGGTTTGAACACGCGTGATGTAATCGGACACACCTTCCGACTCCTTCATCTTCATGCCTTCCAACTCGTTGCGAAGAGTTTGAAGGCGAACTTGTTTAACTCGGTCGGCTCCTTTGTACGCAGTCTCCAAGATGTCCCACACTTCTTTTGAAGTTTTTGCACTCGCAATCTTCTCAAAGCCAAACTCATTAATAGCTCGGAACAGCATATACAATGTCATCTTATCTTTTGATTGCATTTCTTTCAACGCCTTATTTTGAGCTGCCGTATATCCTGCGGTAGATTTTGGTTCTTCCAAACCTTCTTGAACCACCTCCCAACAATCCACAGAACCGAGAAGAGCTTTCATTTGGATGCTCCAATTCTCGTAGTTCACCTTCGTTAATCGGGCCAGCGGCACATTATTGATTACACTCCTTATCGGCTCTGATTCCAATTTGTAAAAAAATATTGTTGGCTGCAAATTATGGATTTGTGGAGAAATAATTTTTGAAGAGAGAGCCTTTATTCTCGATTCTGTGTCATCTTTACAAGCAATACAATGATTTATTTATAGGTTGTAGTCTGCCCTTCTAAAACTGAAATAAACTTAATTATAGGCAATTAATAGTCATAAACCAAAATTAAAACCCATTATCACCCATAAGAGTAACTGCTAACTCTTGACATTTCATTTTCCTATAAAACTACTGAAATAACTCACTCATAAAAATGGGCATTTAATGTTTATTCAACATAGATGTCTTCCTTCCTTCAACATACTCCTTTTTATAGAGGCTTGAGGAGCTTTACTTGAGTAGGAGTCATTATGCTTGTTTTGTCTCCTTTTGACTTGGTGGCAAATAAAGAATCCATTTTATCAAAAGAAGTTTTGAGTTGATGGAGAATCTATTTTCCACCTAAGTATTTTTGACCTTTTGTGATGATACTTTTTGATGGGAATACACCGAAAGAAGTTTTGAGTTAATGGAAAATTTGCTTTTTCTTCTGAAAGATGTTTTATCTTTTTGTAATGATAGTCCTTCAGAGAGAATTTGTTTTTGCAGTTAAGTAGTTTTGTCTTATAGTAGGCTAGGCTTTTCAAGCTTTTTTGGATTTTGAGATGGGTTTTGTTATGACATTTTTTTTTAATAGTTTGGGTCAGCTTGGGCCTTTAAGTAAGTTTTGAAAAACTATTGGTTCTTATTTCTTTGAACCACTATTAGCTCAAGGTTAGCCCAATGTTTTATGGGTAAGCTAGGCCTCAGTTTTCAAAGAGGATTTGAACTTTTTTATAGGGTCAAGGTTTTATAGGTTTTGATAAAGGATTATCCTTAATTTATTTGACTAAGAATTTTTGGGTTTTAAGATAAGGTTTTAGAGGATTTTTTGGTATGGATAAGGTTTTAGGATATGTTAGTCCTTAGGTTTTAAAATGGCTAGATCTTTTTGGATTTTATGGGTTTTGGGTTTGGACCTATATAAGTCAAAGTTTTATAAGGGTTTTTTAGTCTTGTAAAGACAATTGGGCTAACGTTTTCGAGCTTTTTTTTATGCTTTTCATATAGATTTTTTTTTTACAAAGCTTATTCTCTTATAACATTATCTACACCTTCATCTCTCATTACAGCTTCAAGGATAATAGTCTTCATTCTCTAGCTAAGAGTCTTATTCTTCTTCCCAAGGTTTGAATCCTTATGAGTTTGAATGGTCTGGATCTCTTTCTACTAGTGTCTCTGACAGTTCAATTTTTTTCTTTAAGCTCATCATATAAAGTGTAGAAAGGCAAATAGACATAAAAGAAAGTGATTTTTAAAATATACTTTGGATATTGTCTTGAGAATAAAGGTTGTATTCCATATAACTATTTCGATAATATTGCCAGTTATTGATTAAACTTTGGTAATATTGATTTGTTTGAATTATGCAGTAGTTGCTTCCCATGGTAGATTAGATTCATCTTAAATCCAATCCTCATACTTGACACAGAAATGGTGTTAAGCTAGGATAAGAGTGCCTTTAACCATCTCTAAAGGAGTTGATTCAATGTTAACGAGTACTTTAGTGTTTGGTCTTTAGTTTATTAGGTTCATCACTGTAATTGTAGCTTTCATCCAAACGACTTAATGTGTTGAATTTAAAAAAAAAAGAATTTTTCTTAAAAATTCATAATTTAGTAATGTTTGAATGGAGATTATTAACATAAGTTGTATGGACCAAATCCTTCTTATATGGATATGTGCTTTGTTGTGGTTGAATAAAAGTTGGCAGCTGTAGCAATCTCCATCGGGACCAATCTTACATCTTTGTGTGCATTTCTTTGAAGTGTCATAGAGGTAATGTGTGAAGACCTCTATTCTTAGTATTGAGATTTTATGGGTTATAATGCTTTTAAGAAATAGTTAGATCTCTTGGATTTTGTTGTTAAACTATTAGAGTTGAAGCTAGTAGATCATTTCTTGGATTTCCTATGGGAGTTTTCCAAGATATATTTTTTCAAACAAAAATATTCTCGAAATTGTATCTTGGAAAGAGTCTAAAAATTTTAGACTTGGAGTGGTCAAGTCTTTTACCAACCTTTTATATAATAGAGATGTAACTTCTAGCTGGTATTTGCTTACCTTTCCTTTTCCTTTGTCGATTTATGTAGTGAAGATGTCAACGATTGTCGATTGCTCTCTACTATGCCTAACCTATCCTAAAGAGTTTTTATTTTCATGTTATAGACTTGTAATATATGCATAGT
This sequence comes from Ceriops decandra, assembly GCA_020615895.1. Lineage (NCBI taxonomy): Eukaryota > Viridiplantae > Streptophyta > Magnoliopsida > Malpighiales > Rhizophoraceae > Ceriops > Ceriops decandra. The sequence goes on from JAHLGO010000436.1 coordinate 4,847,107, forward strand.
AATCTCTAGTTTTTCTTTGATAACTTTAAATTCTCTTTTTAAGTGATATGCAATGACTACAAAAATGAAAATACTTGGAGGGATGTTTTTCATAAAGATGTTCAATAATGGCATTGTAAACCTTGATCTTTTTTGGGTCTGGTAACTTTAGGTTCCAAATTGCATCAATTAATGCTTTGTCACACTAATCAAGATTTCGTAAAAGCCAAGGATTAAAATTTTCTCTATGGTTCCAAACTACATTAATTAGTTCTTTGTCACACTAATCAAGATTTCGTGAAAGCCAAAGATTAAAATTTTCTCTGTGGCCTCTTGGCAAGATTGGCAAAGTGATGCTTTCAAATTATGTGTAGGGCATTCAATTAGAAATTTCTGGTGTCATTTGCAAAATGAAAAGTTAACTAAAAGAAGTAGATTAGGATATAATGTTTTTACTTATGTATTCTTTTTTTTTTTTTTATGTAAACAAGATGTTAAAAATTAATTGTAAAGATATGGCCTATTTCTATGTTAATGTCTATAGATGCAGGTTCTTCATATTCTGATTTAGGAATAAAATTTTTGAGAAGACAAATTAATAAATAAAAAAAATGTATACAAGTATAGTAATCCATCTTGATTCAAAGTATTGCTTTAAGAGGTACTCCTTCAATATTTTCTTGAAAATTTATTAGTTCGAAAGGTAACATTTCATAAAGTTGATCAATAAGATTTTGCGTTTCAATTTGATCAAAGAAGTCAATACTAGAAATATATTTTGTAAATTGTTTAATAGATATTATAAACATAAATATTACAAAGGTCATAAGTCGAAATGGGTAAAAAAGAAAAGATAAAATTGAGAAGTGAACAACGATGATAGACACAATTATTACACAGCTAAACGTAAAAATACAACAGAGTTTTATGAGAATACAAGTAAAAATTTGAACACAAAGATAAAGACACAAATATATAGGGATAACAACAAATAATGTAATAGTTTGACAAATTAATGTAAAAAATGAAAATTGGTAGACAAAATATAAGAAGTGAAAACAAAATATCAAGACACAAACATAGATGAATAAACATAAGTTATACCTTTGATCTTCATGACTAAAGGGATTTGGCTTTCCACCCTTAATTTAACACAGACTATAATAGAAGAAACAATATAATGGGCCAAGATAGAAAAACAGAGTTTTTAGAGATAGAAAAAGATGAACAAGAAGTTATTCTGCAAAAGATTGGGTTCATATTTCCAAAAAGATTAGAAATAATGAAATTTTACTTTATACCATCTAAAGAGAAAAAGTAGGGAACACAACACTTTCAACACACAACTAAAATCCCAAAACACTCTAAGGCCACTTAAGAACACTAAGAAACAATAATACAATGCTTAAAATCATAAGAAAATTTAAATTGACAAAACAAATAAAGAACAAATACTTGATATAATTCACTCCTCCCTTTTAGGCTCTAATACCATTGAAGAAAAAAAATTATTATATCAGGTATATATAAGCATAAGTAGTGAAGAAAGAAGAAACATTATTTTACTGATGGAGGATATTCTACAATGTTGGTTTACATAGAGAGAGAGAGAGAGAGAGAGAGAGAGAATGAATTTAGAAAGAGAACATTAAGGGATAATTCCTAAAAGTGTTGTTAGTTAGATATAAAAGAAAGATAGAGATTTTCCTAAAGGTTTTAAAACCAGAAGCCTTCCTTTGTTGGGTGTGTTCCCTTTTATAAAGGCTTGAAAAGCTTTCTTTAATGGGAGTTATCATGGTTGTTTTGTTTTCTTCTAATATAGTGGTAGACAAATGAAATCCACTTTATAAAAAAAAACCTTTTGAGCTGAAAGGAAATCTACTTTCCACTTAAGTAGTTTCAATTTTTTTGTAACAATGGTCCTACTAAGGGACTCTACTTTTCTTTCGAAAAGTGTTTTATCTTTTCGTAATAATAATCCCTTAAAGAGAATTTATTTTTCCACCTAAGTAGTTTTGCCCTTTTGTAATGATAGTTCTACAAAAGGAATCTGCTTTTTTACCAAAAAGCATTTTGTCTTTTAGTAAATTGGGCTTTTTGGACCTTTTTTGGGTTTTGAAATGGGCTTAGGCCCTTTTGTAGGTTTTAATTCAAGGTTTTATGAATTTTAGGTTTTATGTGACCCTTTTAGAATAGTTACTTGGGCCTTTAGGTGGGTTTTGGAAAAGTATTAAGTCTTATTTCTTTAAACTACTATCAACCCAAGTCTTAAGGTATGGTTAGCTCAATGTTTTGTGGGTTTTTTTTAAGGTAAATTAGGCCTTAATTTTCAAAAAGAATTTGGACTCAAGGTTTGACGAGTTTTGGTAAATGATTATGCTTAGTTTATTTGGTTAAGAATTTTGTAGGGTTTTGTAAGAGTCTTTTTTAGACCATATTAATCTAAGTTTGATCTTTGTAAGTTTGGAAGTAGACTGGACATTAGGTTTTAAAGAAGGCTGGAAGAGTTTTTTAATGGTTTTGGTTTTAAAAAGGCTTTTTGATTTTATTTTTTTAAGATTAAATTAGTCTATGTTATAGGATAATTGGCTTTTTAAGGATAGTTGTGCTGCTTTTTCTTTTCCTTTTTTTTCTGTTTTTTTATTTTTCTTCTTCTTTCTTTTTTTTCCTTTTTTTTTCTCGAGTACACACCAAGATAGAAAAGATGTAAAAATTTATTTCATGATGCTGTCTACACCTTCATCTCCCATTATAACCAAAAGGTTATAATAGTCTTCATTTTCTAGTTTAGAATCCCATTGATTTGTTCCTTCCCTTTCCGCATAGTCAGGAAATCCTTTTATTAGTGTTTTTGACTATCCAATCTTTTCTTTAAGTTTTTTATATAGACTATAAAAAGGTAGATGGACATAAAAGTGAGCATTTTTGACGAAGATGCTTTAAATATTGTCTTGGACAACAAGATTGTATTCTAGATATCCTTTCTAGTAATATTGGCGATGGTTGATGTAAACCCTGGAAATTTTGATTTGTTCTAATAATGCAATAATTGTTTCCCAAAATTAGGTAGACTCATCAACAATCCATTGCTCATGTTTGGTGTAGAAGTGATGTTGGTCTGGGATAAGGACTCCTTTAACCATTTTTAGAGGGGTTGATTTACTGTTGACAATTATTCTAGTTTTTAGCCTTCGACTTAACAGGTTCATCATTGTGATTGCCAACTTTCATCTAAACAACTGAATGTGTCAGATTTCAAGGAAAAGAATTTCATTTATAAATCCATAATCTAGTAGTGTCTTGGCATGAGTTGTATAGACCTGATTCTTCTCATATGCATATGTACTTTGTGAATACTGAAAAGAAGTTAATAGATGCAACTGTGCTTATTATATAAAACTTTGCATCCTTTGGTACACGTCCTAGAAGTGTCGTATAAATGATGTATAAAGACCATTATTCGTGATACCATGATTTAATGTATCATAATGCTTTTGAGAAATTACTAGATCTCCTAAACTTTATTGTTGAAATGTTGATGTTAAAGACTATAGGTCAAGTCCTATATTTCTTGTGAAAATTTTTTCAATTTATATTTTTTCTAAGAAAATAATCCTTGAGATAATGTTTTGAAAAGAGTTAGAAAGTTTTAGACTTGGACTGGTCAAGCCTTTTGCCAACCTTTTATGTGGTGGAGATGTAATGTCTAGTTAGATTTCACTCATCTCTATTTTCCTTTTGTTAAACTTGTGTAATGAAGATTTTATGAATTGTTAAATAGTCTTTGAGCTATTGTCTATGTATTCTTTTATGAATTCTTCAAACTCTAATCTGGGAGTAAGATTTTTAAGAAGAGGATTAATAGATAAATAAAATGTATACAAGTATAATAATCTAATTTAATTTAAGGAATTGCTCCAGAAGGTGCTCTTTTGATATTTTCCTGAAAATTTGTTAGCTTAAAAGAAAACATAATATAAAGTTCATCAATAAGATTTTTGAGTTCCTAACTTCACCCTAGGATCTATTAGTTTGTAATACTGAGATGAGGTTGAATTAGTATTACCACAATTAGCAATTCGCAGGTAAGTGAACAACTTTAACCTCTTCTTAAAAGCGAACTCTTTCTCAGACTCGACTAAGGTAGATTTATTGTTACCTATTGATGACAATAGTCCCAAAAGTCACCTTTCAGACACCTTGTATAATAGACAATTCGGATGTTCTTATTTAAGTCTTCGTTAGGGTATGAGTTGACAAATACTTTAACTGCGTTCTGAACTCAATTCAAATAACAGAACATAAAGCAAATCAAGGACACATGAGATTTACATGGTTTCGTCAACGTGACATACATCCACAGTGGTAGGGACTCTCATTTACTGAGACTATCCATTATACTTGAGAATTCCAGTTACAATGGATATCTTAATCCTTTACTCCTTTCTGAAGTTTTCAACTTCTCCTTAGGATTTACTAGTTTGTGATACTAAGAGTGGGGGTGAATCAGTATCACCACAATTCACAATTTGTAGGTAAGTGAACAACTTCAATCTCTTCTTAAAAGTGAACTCTTTCTTAGACTCGACTAAGGTGGATCTATTGCTACCTATTAATCACAATAGTCCCCAAAGTCACCTTTCAGACACCTTGCCTAATAGATAATACAGATGTTTTTGTTTATATCTTTGTTAGGTTATGGGTTGGCTGATACTTTAGCTACGTTCACAACTCAATTCAAAACATAGAACATAAAGCAAATTAAGGACACACGAGATTTATGTGGTTCCGTCAACATGATGTACATCCACGGTGGTAGGGACTCTCCCTCTACTAAAACTATCCACTATACTTATGAATACAGGTTATAATGGATGTCTTTAATTCTTTACTCCTTTCACTATTGCAATTACTAAGCACGTACAATACAAAGAGTGTCACTTATTGTGTCTACCCTTTTTCTATCTTGTCTTGCCTCTGTTGAATTGAAACGTTACTCCATTGCCACTTAGAAGTTCACCGCAATGCTTTCTAACCTTTCTTGAAGAAGTCTGAAAATATGTTGAGTTTAATGCTTTGTTGAATTCTTTCTCTACGTTGCATCACACAGTTCCTGCTTTCACCGTCTTATGATCCCACCTGTCTCCTTGTCTCATGATCTCACTGTCTCATGGCTGGTCTGTTCATTTCTATCTCTCTTGCTGTCTAGCCAGATTTCTCTCTCTTATCGCTGGATTTCTCTCACCGTTCTGTCGGATTTCTCCCTCTTACTGGACTTCTCGCTGTCCACCCACCTTTGGCTGTCTAGTCGTGTCGGGTTTCTCACTCTGATGGTCTAGTTATTCACTATCTCGTCACCTTCCTTAGCCGCCTTTCTACCGTCTTATGTTCAATGTTTAGCCCCCCTTCGACCGTCAGTCGTCTTACGTTCAATGTTTAGCCCCCTTTGGTCGCCTCATTCTCTCTCAACATATTTGTTGTTTTTGCTCGATTTTCTGACTATTAATGGCTGCATTTTCTTCTCCTTCATGTTAAAGGCTATTTAATTGTTTTGGCCATTCACTTTTGTTCTTCGTTCAATCCAGCCGTCGACCGTCTCTCTCCTTCCCATCATGGCTACCATTTTCTCTCTCTTCCAAGTGTTTGACGGTTTCCCTCTCTAGGTTTTGCCCTGTCAGATACACTGTTCAATTTCGACAATACTGTTCAATTCAGACAAAATTGTTCACTACGACTACTCTTTTCTTTTGTAGGTGGTGTTCTTAGGGTTTGGTATTCTCTTTGGTTGGTCGGTTGTCTAGGTTTTGCTAAATGCTCAATATTGCCGACTTCCTGTTCTTTGTCTTCCAAGACCATTATATACTCTATTTCATGAGAATCTAATAGGGCTTACGAGGTGAATTTACTTTCTTGCCCCTCTATGCGTATTTATGTTCTCGCCCTTATATATGAATTTACCTTTTTACCCTTCCATGTGACTTTACTTTCTTGCACACTTAAACCTAGTTGACAATAATTACAACCCATACAAGGTTGTAGGAACAACAATCTCTCCCTTTATAATTGTTGGCAACACTCATAACAAAAGTTACTATGCAGCATTTTTAACTCCCCTTAAATATGCACTCCCCCTTTCTTAACAGTTCCCACTGCACTGTTGCTTCTCTCCCTTTTTGCCAACCAATTATAAATATGAAAAATTCACACAAGTAGAGATGGAGAATTCACCTGAACTTCAAGCTTGAGGAGACATGTGCATAGATCGACTCAATCTGTACTTATCAAACAACTCCGTGGACAGTGGTTTAGTTAGAATATCTGAAATTTAATCTTTAGTGCCAACATATTCCAACTAAATAGTACCCTATTCCTCTTGATCTTTAATGAAGTGATACCAGATGTCGATATGCTTTCTCCTCGAATGATGAACTGGATTCTTGCTGAGATCAATAGCGCTTTGATTATCACAAAGTACACTTACTGCTAACTTCACTTCAACACCCAAGTTTGCCAATTGTCTTAGCATCTATATCACCTGTGTACATGCTACACAAGCAGCCAAATACTCAACCTTAACTGTGCTCAAAGCAACACTGTTTTGCTTTTTACTTAACCATGTTGACCAAAGTAGAAGTTGCAGTCGCAGGTTGATTTCTATCATCTATACTTCCTTCCTAGTCTGCATCAGTGTATGCTTGTAGTTTAACAGAATTCATGGCTGGATACCACAAATCCATTTCCAGCGTTCCTTTGAGGCACCTTAGGATTCTTTTCACTGTCAACACATGAGACTCCTTAGGATTAGCTTGGAATCTGCTGGCAGCACACACAGATTACATAAGATCAGGCCTTGATGCTGTAAGGTATAAAAGGCTCTTTATCATCTTCTTGTACTCTGTAGGGCTTGTACTCCTTCCCTTCTAATCTTTTGTTAACTTACAGCCCACTGTCATAGGGGTACTAATAGGTCTGCTATCCTCCATGCTAACCCTTTTCAGCATCTCTTTGATATATTTCGTCTGAGAAATAAAGATACTTTCTTCACACTACTTTATCTATAATATAAGAAAGTACGTCATTTCTCCAATCAATAACATCTTTAATTCCTCACTCATCTTCTGTGCAAATTCTTGGCATAGCTCAGAGTGATTCCCTCCAAAGATGATGTCATCTACATATACTATGGTTATCAGCTAGCCTTTCTCTGAGTTGAACACATACAGTTATTATCAACCGTTCCTCTTCTGAAGTTTAACCTTCTCAAGTACACATCTAGCCTACTATACCATGCTCTTGGAGCTTGTTTAAGACCATACAAGACTTTCTTCAGCTTGCACACATGTGTCTCATCCTCACTAATTTGTACTACATCGGGTTGTTCAATATACATTTCTTCTTTCAAGAGCCCATTCAGAAAGGCGAATTTCATATCCATTTGATAGACTTTATACCTCTTATGTACAGCCAAAGCTAAGAACATTTTGACAGTTTCTAACATTACCACTTATGCAAAAGTTTCATCAACATCTACCCTTCTATCTGAGTGTAGCCTTTGCAAACCAGCTTAGCCTTATTCCTTACCACCTTGCCATCTTTATTGTGTTTATTCTTAAACACCCATTTTGTTTCTATGACATTCTTATTAGTAGGTCTTAGAACCAGCTCCCATGTATCATTCTTCTCAATTTGATCTAGCTCCTCATTGATAGCTGTGACCCAGGCTTTGTCTTGAATAGCCTCTTCAATAGATTTGGGTTCAAGTTGTAAGAGTAAAGCAGTAGCTCCCACAATTCTTCTTCTTGTTATAACTCTTGCTGATGGGTCACCTATGATCTAATCTCCTTGATGAGCACTAATCCATGTTTTCTTTGTCTTTCTTCCTTACACCATCTTAGTTGCAAGAGGATCTTTTTCTTCATCTTCAGACTCGCTCTTCTCTGAGTCTGAACTTACTTCTTGTTCTTTTTCGAGGTTAGTTTGATTCTTCATCTACATTGAAGTCTTCTTCTTTGTCCTTAACTTCTCCATTTTGCATTATTTTCTAGTTCTCATCTATTCTCACATCACTGGAAGTGATCACTTTTCCCAGCTTATGTAGGAAAATTCTGTAACCTTTTGTCTTTTCTAAGTATCCTACAAAGATGCCTTCATCAGACCTAGCGTTGAATTTTCCCAAGTTTTGCTCCTTGTTCTTCACAAAACAGGGGCTGCCAAAGATTCTAAAATACTTGGCTATTGTCTTCTTCCAACTCCATAGCTCATATAGAGACTTATCAGTATTGGGCCTTAGTAATACTCTGTTTAATAGATGCACGGTTGAAAATGTTACTTCTGTCTAAAATCTTGTGTAAAGCTTGGATTCCAGCAGTAGAGTTCTCGCCATTTCAACCACAGATCTATTTTTCCTCTTTACCACCCTGTTCTGTTGAGGTGTTCTTGCTGCTGCCATTTGATGATGAATTCCATGCTTCTTAAGATAATCTTCAAAAGCTTTATTTGTAAATTCAGTGCCTTAATTTGACCTCAATACTTTGATCTTCCTTCCATTCTCATTTTTAGCCAATTTTCTGTATCTCTTGAAGCAATTCAAAAATTCTGACTTGTGTTTAAGGTGTATGAGGCAGGTCCTTCTCGAATAATCATTAATAAACAAAATGAAGTACTTCTCACCTTTTAACCCTTTTGTCCTCATCGATCCACACAAATCAGTATGCACAATGTCAAGCCCTACTTCAAAACTGAACTCTTTGGTCTTGTACTGCCTTTTGGCATGTTTTCCTTTAGAGCATGCTGAGCAAACATACTCTCTCTCTCTCTCTTCTGAGGTCGGGAATGTCTTTGATTGCATGAGTAGTGGTCAGCTTCCTCATGTTCTTTTGTGATCAATGTCTTAGCATCCTATGCTAGAGTTGATTTTCTTCTTCTTTGGTGAGTAAACAGTTGCTTGTCTTATCCTCGTCAATCACATATAAATTTCCAGCTGTTCTCTTCCTGACTGCAACAGTATTGCCTTCTTTACTCCTTACCTAGCACTTTATTTTTGTGAATATCATTTTGTGGTTGTCATTGAATGACAGATGCTAGATTATATCTGAGTCCTTCAATATGCAAAACGTCTTTTAGCTTTCCCTTTCCAATATTCACTAACGTTTGACCATTGATGTTGAGTGAATTATCATTGCCAAACTTAACTCTGTCATCTCTTGATTTGTTTAGCTTTAATAATTTACTTTTGTCTCCCATCATGTGCGAAGCGCATCCACTATCAAGGGTCTACTGCTTATCCTTACAATTAGCCTTTAGTGTAATTTCAATTATATTAGCCACCTCCCTTTTTACTCTATATTCCTTCTTTTGAAATGGCTAGAAGATAGCTTTCTCCTTTTTTTGAGCTTTGACTGATCGCTTATTTTCACTATTCCATTGAGTACCTTTTCTTGCTTAGGGAGAAGTATCATACATCTCTTGGCATTATGGTCATCCTGTTCGCACCTTTCACACTATTCCAAGTCTGTCAATACAGTGAGCTTGTTCTTTAAAACCACTGGTTTAGGCTTCCACTAACACGGTTGTTTTTCTCTGTACGGTTGTTTTTCGTTCAACCCGGCTGTTAACCTTCTCCTCTTTCTCTCTTTTTCTATGGTTACTGTTCCCTTTACAGTTATTGTTCACTTGACGGCTACCCTATGCGGCTTCGATTTTTCTCTCTTACTGTCGGTGTGCTTTGGCCATCTATTGTGTTTATTTGTTTTCTCTATTTGGTCATCCACACACTTTTATGTTTTGTCATGTATTCAATTGCATTCGCCTTTTTCTAATTTTGTCTTCTAAGGTCTTTATATACTATCTTTCATGAAACCCTAATAGGACTTACTAATTTACTGTCTTGCCCCTCTATGTAGTTTTTACATTCTTGTCCCTCCATATGGCTTTTACCTTCTTACCCTTTTATGTGGCTTTACTTTCTTGCACACTTAAACCAAGTTTACAACAATTACAACCCATACAAGGCTGTGGAAACAACAATTTCTCCCTTTGTAATTATTGGCAACACTCATAACAAAAGCCACTATGCAGCAGTTTTAACTCCTCCTTTCTTAACTACTCCCCCTACACTGTTACTTCTCTCCCCTTTTACCAACTAATTACAAATCTAAAGAAACTCGCAAAGTAGAGATAAAGGATTCACCTGATTTTTAGGTTTGAGGAGGCATTTGCACAAACATACTCATTTTGTACTTTTTAAACAGCTCTGTAGACAGAGATTTAGTTAAATTTTGTGTAGCCTCTTCAATAGATTTAAGTTCAACTTGTGGGCATAACGCAGTAGCTCCCACAATTCTTCTTTTTGTTGAGTTCTTGTTGATGGGTCACCAATGATCTGATTTTCTTGATGAGCATTGGTCCACATTTTCTTTGGCTTTCTTTCTTTCACAGTCTTAGTTGTAAGAGGATCTCTTTCTTTATTAATCATATACAAATTTTCAGTTGTTCTCTTCTCGACAGCAACAATATTGCCTTCTTTACTTTTTATCTAGCAACTTATTTTTGTGAATATTACCTTATGGTCTTTATTGCATAGTTTATTGACAGATGCTAGATTATATCTAAGTCTTTCAATGTGCAGAACATCTTTCAACTTTTCTCTTCCAATTTTTACTGACCCTTGACTATTGATGTTGAGTGAATCATTATTGCTAAACATGACTCTGCCTTCTTTTGACTTGTTTAGCTTTGACAATCTACTCTTATCTCCCGTCATGTGTGAAGTGCATCGACTGTTAAGGATCTACTGCTTATCCTTGTAGTCAGCTTTGAATGCAATTTCAACTATATTAGCCACCTCCCTTTTAGCTTTGTATTCCTTCTTTTGAACTGGCTGGAAGATAACTTTCTCCTTTTTCATAACTTTGACTGCACTGCTTATTTTCACTATACCATTGAGTGCCTTCTCTTGTTCAAGGAGAAGTGTCATGCATCTCTTGGCATTATGGCCATCCTGCTCACACCTTTTACACTGTTTCAAGTCTGCCAATACAGCAAACTTGTTCTTTGAAACCACTGGTTTGGGCTTCCACCAACACTTCTTGTCAGTGTGTCCTTACTTTTTATAGTATGTGCAAGAACTCATGACAACTGTTCTCATTTGAATTTTGTATTATCTCCCCCTGTATGCAGCATCATATATTCTCAAGTTAGAGACATATACTGGCCTTCTCTACCAGCAGTTACTCGCCTTATGACCCCAAACTCCACAATAAAGGCAATGACCTTGAAACTACCTCTTATTGGGTTTGATCACAGTATGTCTTCTTCTGTTTATCACTTGTTGTGTAGGCAACGTAACTGGCTTCTTTGCTTGTATGACTTTCATTTTAGTTACCTTTTTCTCCTTCTTCTGTTCAGCCGTAGCCTTCTACTGATTGACTTTCTTTTCTTTCTGAGGCGTAGCAGCTATGAGCTGCTACTCTTTTACCACATATATCATTTTTGGCCCTAGCTTTGGTTTGATAATTGTCTTATCTTCTTTAATTATCTTCACCTGAGTCACAACTTTCTCTTTCAACTTCTGTGGCAAAGTCTCATTCTTTTTTTCTTTTACAGAACTTGTTTTTGCTACCACTTCAAACTTCTGCAAGTTCTCCTCACTCTTTTTGAATTGTTACTGAAGTCTCAATAACTCTATCTCTATTTCTTCAATTGTTGAAGTCCTTGAGCCAAGCTTTACTATAAGGTCTTCACATATTTTGATATGTTCTTCAAATCTTCTCTTCAAGTTAATATGTTCAGCCCTTATTTCATCCTTTTGACTTTCAGCTTCCTCAGACTTTGCTTCAACTTATTTTATATGGGTCTCTAACCTTCTTATGGTTTTGCCCCTTCTGATTATCTCTTTTGAAGCTGCTTCCAACTCAGCTTCAAGATCTGTCTCTTCTTCATCAACCTTCTCTTCCTCTTCTAAGGTTTAACAACCACCTTTAGTTGATGCCATAAAGGCATGCTTATTTGATGATTCTTCATCTTCTTCCTCATCAATTTCTTTTATCTGATTCACATAACTCTTGAATGAGCCTCTTTTCTTCTTCTGTGGGTTGACAATGTTCTTGCTAGACTTCTTTGATTTGAATAATGGTCTTCTCCATTTTGAATTCAACTCATCATTACCATCCTTATCTTTATCATCACCATTCTCATCTTCATCATCAAGTTTCACTTTGCATTGAGAAGCAAAGTGTCCAGTCTGCCCACATCGATAACATCTCAAGGACAATTGTCCTTTTCCCTTCATAGACCCCTTTTTGAATTTCCTTATGAAGTAAGCCAATATTTCACCTTCACTTTCTTTCTCATCATCATCAACATCCTCACTGGATGATTTTTCCTCTTCTTTTCTTTTCAAGGGTTTCATAGCTTTGAAAGTTGCCTTCTTTGATACCTTTGATTATGTAGACCTTTCAGCTGACTTTATCCTCAACTCATATGCAATAAGATTGCACTGGAGATCATGCAGAGACATAGAATTAAGATTTCTACTCTCCTCTATGGCTGTTACCTTTGAGGCAAACCTCTTAGGCAGAATTCTCAAAATTTTCTTCACAATCGATGAGTCCTTCTTATTCTTCCTATGACTTCTTAGGTCATTTATAGTGTCAATAACGCTGGTGAAGAACTCTTGGACTATCTCATTTTTCTGCATTCTAAGAGATTCATATCTCTCCTTTAAAACTTTGAAACTTAGCCTCCTTCATTCTACCATCACCTTTATAGACTTTCTACAATCTATCCCATATCTCCTTAGCAGATTTGCAGTCATAACTTTAGCATATTTAGCATCTATCAATGCTGAAATGATGACATTTGAGGCCTTCTTATTTATCTCAAACTATCTTAACTCATATGGGGTTGGGTCTTTACCTTTTTCCAGAGCCACAAAACCCTCCTGTATTCATTTTACCATGTTTATAACCATGGCTGCAAATACCACTTGCATTCTCGCTCTCTATATATGATAGTTGGTTCTATTGAAGATTAGAACCTTCTTGCTGTAAGTGGTGCTAGTGCTAGTACCGATTTCCAATTTTCAGTATGCTGAACAAGTCAAACTTCTAAATCCCTTCAAACTAGTACACAATGCTGTTAAGCTTTAAATTGGTGAACTTGTGCTCTAATACCAATTGAAGTTCCCGACTTCACCCTAAAATCTACTAGTTTATGATATTGAAAGGGGGGTGAACAACTTTAACCTTTTCTTAAAAGCGAACTTTTTCTCAAACTCGACTAAGATAGATCTATTGCTACCTACAAATCACAATAGTTACTAAAGTCACCTTTCAAACACCTTACCTAATAGACAATTCGGATGTTCTTATTTAGGTCTTCGTTAGGTTATGGGTTGGCTGATACTTTAGCTACGTTCACAACTCAATTCAAATCACAGAAAGTAAAGCAAATTAAGGACACACCAAATTTATGTGGTTCCATCAATGTGACGTATATCTACGGTGGTAGGGACTCTCCCTTACTAAGACTATCCACTATACTTGAGAATTCCAGTTACAATGGATGTCTTAATCCATTGCTCCTTTTACTATTGCAATTACTAAGCAAATACAATACAAAGAGTGTCACTTACTGTCTCTATCCTTTTTCTAACTTGTCTTGCTTCTGTTGAATTGAAAGGCTGCTCCACTGCCGCATAGAAGTTCACCGTAATGCTCTATAACCTCTCTTGAAGAAATCTGGAAATACGTTAAGTTCTTTCCAATGCTTTGCCGAAGTTCTTTTCTACGTTATGTCACACAACTCCTGCTTTCACCATCTCACGGTCTTACCCATCTCCTTTTCTCACGCCATCGCACGTTCTTGTCTCACACCGACGCATGTTCTAGTCTCACGCCATCGTATGTTCTGATTTCACGTTGACGCACGTCCAGGTTTTCTTCTTTTCCAAGGATGATGCGTTTTTGGTTTTTGCTCTCACCTCACGATTATAGTTTTCTTCCAGCCAATGGTCTCACATCTCATGACTCACCTGTCCGTTTCTCTCTTTCTTGCTATCTAGCCAAATTTCTCTCTCTTACCATCCAGCCCGATTTCTCTCTACTGGTGGTTTCTGTTTTTCTCATCCAGCCCTTATTCTATCGTGTACCCTCTTGGTTGGCCGAATCGGGTTTTTCCGTTCACCTCTTTTTCACTTGGCCATTCTTCGTTCTGTTTTTCTTTTAGCCATTTAGGTTTTTCTCCTTCTTCCAATGGATGTGTTTTCTCTCTCTTCCACTGTCTAGCCACTAGATCTCTCTCTCATGTTCCCGATCTGGTCTCTTGTTCTATCTTTCTTTTTGGTCGTTCCTTTTTCTCTCCTTTCACGGTGGCCTGTTTTTGGCCTTGTTGGATTTTTCCTCTCATTCGCCATCACTCTAATTTGGTTGTATATTTCTTCATCGTCCACTCACTTTTGGCCATCTCATTTTCTCTCTTTTCTACCAATCACTATTCTGATCTGCCGTCCAGTCGTCCATCCCCTTCAGCCATCTCCTCTTTTCTTTATTTTTATCGACCTCTGTTCTTCGTTTAGCCTGGCCGTCTCCCCTTTCTCTCTCTCTTAACGGTTGTTCTTCGTTTAGCCCGACCGTCGACCGTCTCCTCTTTCTCTCTCTCTCTCTCGACGGTTACTGTTCACTCAACGACTACACTATACGGCTCCAATTTCTCTCTCTTACCATCAGTATGCTTTGGCTGTATGTTGTGTTTTTTTATTTTCTCTATTTGGCCATCCACACACTTTTGTGTTTTGTCGTGTATTCAATTAGGTTCGTCTTCTCCTAATTTTTTCTTCCAATGTCTTTATATATTATCTTCTATGAAACTCTAATATGGCTTATTTACAACAAATTTACTATCTTGCCCTCCATGTGGCATTTACCTTCTTGCCCTTCTATGTGACTTTACTTTCTTGTACACTTAAACCTAGTTAACAACAATTACAACTCATACAAGGCTGTGGGAACAACAATTTTATTTTTCAATATGATTAGAAAAATCAATACCATAAATAGACTTTATAAGTTTTTCAATAGGCATTATAAATGCAAATATAACAAAGAGTAAAGAATAGTAAGGGAGATACAAAAGATGAAAACTAAATAGGTATAATATTATATAGATAAACACAACAAAAGAAATAAAAGATGATATTAAGAAACAAGTATAACAAAATATATATAAGTGAAGATAACAAAATAAGTGAAGGTTTTTTTTTTCTTTTTATCAAGATACAAACATATAATAGTGAACATAGATGGAGGTAAAAAACAAAATTAAATGGTAAGACATAAGAAGTAAACATAGAATATCAAGATACAAACAAAGAGACATAGATAAACAAATATACATAGATTATACCTTTGACCTCAATGACCAAAGGGATATGACTTTCGACCCTTAGTGTAAAACAAATTAAAACAAAAGGTATAACATGACAGAAGAAGAGAGAAAAACAAAGTTTTTAGTGGTAAAAGAGGATGAATAGGAAGTCGTTCTGTAAAAGATTGAGTTCATTTTTTCAAAAAAAGTAGAAACAATGAAATATTGCTTTTTACTGTACAAGGAACAAAAGTAGGGAACATAATGCCTTCAACATACAGCTAAAATCCCAAAATGCTTCTAGGCCACTTATGAATACTTGGAAATAATAAAACAATGTTTAAAACCTTAAGAAAATCTAAACTGACAGAACAGATGAAAAACAAATACTTAATATAGCTCATTCTTCCCCCAAGCACTAAAAAGAACATGGATGTGTGTGTGTGTGTGTGTGTGTGTGAATTTTGTTTTGGCATCATATATGAAGCTTGCAAAACAATATGTTAATTAATTTACTAATATTCAATTCTTTTTTATACCTAGTTAAATTTAAGAGTGTAGATACCACCTTATATTATATATAATAATCATTAAATTGTACTTACTAATTACGTTTAATTTTATTTTACTATTTAATTAAGATTTAACAAAATTTTACATTATTTTCAGTATAATTGAATTGGTTGGTTCAAGATAATGGATTTATCATCCTTATTAAACTAAAGAAAAATTTAAAGTATTGTTCTCAACATATTTTTAATTACTATTAATTACTTTTATTAGGATTTAACTTTGAAATCTATTATTTTAGACATATTATTGAATAAAATTTGTTGAATTATTCTTTGTTTCATTCAAAAAGTATTCATTATACTCATTAATATAACCTTATACTCACTAATATGTTCTTAGTTTACTTTATTTTTGATAAATTCTTGCATTAAGATAAACTTTTATTTTAATAAATAAATTTTTAAAAAAATAAAGCAAAGGGGAGGAAGAGATTATTCTTATAAGCTCAAAATGCAACGACAAAAGTATGGAACATGTTCGAGCTTGTTTTTGGTTAGTAAATATTAAGTGACACTTGGTTTCATTTGCAACAATGTTTATGTGAACCAACACTACTTTAAGAAAACACACATTGTTAGTAATTTAATTGATACAAATTAAAGGATATAATAACCACCCATGATATAGATTAAGTGATTAAACCATTTTTATCATATCATATGGTTATATATTTGAATTTTTCACTAAAATGACCAAGTTAGTATAGTTAAATATACATTTAACTCTGCATGGTTTTAAAAGTGACTTGTAACTTTTGTTAACTGTTATTATACAGTTTAATCCTTTATAAGTTTAGTGATATAATTCTTCCTAATGAAATTATAAGGTCTCATTTGTTTTTTAATTTTTTCACAAAAAAATAATAATAATATTTTACTTTATAACCAAATTGTTATCAAGTCTCCAATTGATCATTATAATTACAATCATCACAAAATTGTTTGTATAGGTCACAATAAATGTACTGTTTTGGGTTTCTAAAAAATAAGGTCACAAAATAAATTCTTTTTTGGTGTATTAGTGAATAATTACTTAGTTTAGATAATCAAAAAATAGTGAAAAGATAACCAAAAATGTTCTCTAAGGCTAATTACATAACTTATGTTAGGAAGTTATAAAGAATTTGGAAATCATCCTCATGATAAAAGCATCAAAATAGTTAAAAAAAAAAATTGCCCCATTGTTGGCTTTTCAGTAAACATGATGAACTTACACCATCTAATCTCTGCTCAACAATTTCTTGCACTAAAAAATCCAATTGAATTAAGGATAGGTGTCAGGCACATTGTGAAAAAAAAAAAAAAGCCTGTTAAGTATTTAGAAAAACATAATAAATATATGTGATTTTCCAAGAATTCGACAACATAACGAAATTGGAGATGTTTGGGGCAAATTGTTTTCACAAATAAGAGAGAAAGATCAAGAGAGAGGAGCAGTATAAAGTTGTAAATTGTAATATAACTTTTGGTTTCACACACACACACACACATATATATATAAGCAATTTCAATTTTTTTATATGGATAACATCCTAATTATTTAATTCAAATAAGTGGATAACATTGTAATGCTTGACCCATTTTGTCAATGGTAAAATGAATTTTACAGGTACATAAAAGTATTATAGTAAACAACCATTTGACCACAGGTTATTGCCTGATCATGTGTTAAGGTTAGTTGGATTCTTAATTACAATAATCAATATTTAAATTGTAGTATCATCATATCATGGATAAAAAAAAACCAATTTTTCCTAACTCTAAAATAATTTTTTTAAAATAAAAAATTTAATTGTTAAAAATTTAGGCACTTACATTAAAAGTTATTTTGAAAATTTCAAAACGTGAAGTTTATGACTAAGAAAACATATGAAGTTTGGACCTAATTAATCTTTTAGCAGTATAGAGAACAAAATATAATATTAACACAAAATTAAAGGCAAATGACAAGATAAAAATATGATCAAGACATTCACTTATTCCCTCTATATCTAAGTATGTGGTAATTTAAAGGATGAAAGAAAAAAATAAAACATATTGTGATGGAATTCCATATCTGATAGGAAAAGGGGATATTATACTTTATAAACATGGACAACAAGTTACTTTTTGAAGAAAAAGTAATGATCTTATAATGAGTGGTATCACTCGAATCCCAAGTCCTTGGGACAATATACACCAAACCTTAATTTTACATCGAATTTGACCATTTCTAATAATCTTAGCTAGATTGCTTCAATCTAATTTTTAATCAAAAATTTTCAAAAAGGCAATATGAACATGAAAATAGCCATGACATATGTGTCCACGATTGGAACCATGCTATTACAAGTAACTAGATAATCAAAGTCGCAACCACCAAAAGTTAATGCCTTTCATATAGCAAGGACAACATAGGCAGTGGCTTGGGAATTGCAAGAAACCCTTTGTTCGACGATAACGATAATGCCATTAATGATGATGACAAGAATTGAATGATGATTATTAAGATTATTAGGATGGTTACGAGAAATACCCACCTTATGGTATGATGCAATAGTGTCTTTTTGACATGGGCCTCTTGTAACATTAAGAATGTGTAGGGAAGGGTACTTCCAGGATGATGTGAAGAAAGACAATGGTAGACATGGCTACAAGAATCACAAGTACCTTATATGGAAAGGATGTTTTGTGATGACCATTTGTAAGGCACAATAAAACATGAAGTCACTCCTTCTTGATGATCTTTTTGTTTCTATTATCGTCTTATCGACAAGAAAAAACATATAATACATGCACGGTGCAAACACAACATGTAATACAATTACCAATTTTTTCAAGGCTTAGCCATAGAATTGCCCATTTGACCACCAATGAATACTAAAGAAGAAGAAAATAAGACGATAAATGGCAGTGATGGTTCAGAACTTGACTTCAAGGCTAATATGCTTTGGAAAAAATTGTTTGAAAAAAAAGGGAAAAATCTAATAATACAAAAAAATCTTTTAGAGGAATTCTTTGAATTAGTTTATTATGAGGAAATATGGTCGGAAAAAAGATATGGAATTGTATGTGGGAACATCTGAAGGCAGACAATAACACATGGAAAAATAGTTGATGAGAGCAAAACAAAAATTTTAATAAGAATAAACATTGAATATAGAAATAAATGAGGAAAAAAAATTCTAATTTTTTTAGCTTATACAATCAAGTTTGTGCTATGGGTTTTGGCCTTATTGTGGGTAACATAGGCAAAACAAAGTTTTTTATGATTAAATTTTGTCTTATGATTCACATTAAACATAATTTTTACCTTCACTTTCTTTATTTCTTTTTTTTTATCGCAACAATTTACTACTAATTTAAGCCATTCTTGCCTAAGTAATATCTTTACATTATGACTTATGTATTATGATGGACCAAAATGAAAAAAAAAATGACCATGTCTCATGAGAATTGTACACAATCAAACAAAACTCTTGGATGGGATTAGTGGATGAAAAACATATAAAAAAATTCAACTCATGTTAGGCCCTTACAGATTGATGTACTAACTAATAATTGTCACTTCCATAAACAAAGTCAGTCTTGCTAGTTGATTGGTGCATACCCATGATAAGAACTAGCCCCATAAGAGCAACCACTATGAATGGCATACACCCAATAGAAAAGTATAACTCAAGTACCCAATCGAAGAAATGAGAACAAGATCTACTTTGAATTATAATTGAGGATAATGCCGATACCCACTAGGTGACTTCGACAATAAACATTAGCATTATGAATAAGGGAACAATTAATTGTAATATTGATCTTGTCATTTTGGCCATTGGTTGCAAAGATAAGTAACACAGAACAAGAAGGTAAGGTTGGACCATTAGGATAACAAGGATAATTGGGTACGCAATAAGATAAAGAGCTATCATCATTTCTTTGACATAATGGAATCTATTTCTATTATAATCAACCATCGAAAAGGATTGTGAACGTGTGCTTTATGAACTTGATGAATTGCAAGAGATTTAATGATTTATTGTTATAGGAGGAGAGATTTATGTGACGTGTATACAAATATATGATGCGAGATTATGTAGTCTGTGCTATCAAATAATGGCTTGTTTTTATGCTTTATATGTTAATGACATGAGAGATAAAGTTCATTTACAAGAGAAATTGTAGAATCCATGTACCATCCATTAGTAAGACAACTTTATGGACAGACAAGACTAATGTGTTGCCTTAGTCACATGTAGTCTAATGGCAAATATATTTAAGTTTCAACTTGTAAAATTTAGTGATAAATTTTGATATTTATGATGGGAGAGGGGTAGCAAAATACAAATTGCCCAAAAGACCTCTCCCACTTGTTTGAATCTATGAGAAGTTATTAGAATGACAAATATAACAACTTAAATAATCATATAAGAACACACCGATTTTTTATGTGGAAAACCCCTTCAAAGTAAAGAGGAAAAACCACGGGACACACCGGTTCAAAACTTAATTTCATTATAATCAACAATTGAATATAATAAAGGTACACAACCTTAATTACATCAACCAAATTGAATAAATTCAATTTGAACCAAAATGAGATGCCAAGTGAGTTAATTAACATAAAAGACACTTTCTGTCAATAATAACTCAATAATTAAAATTTTAAACAATAATCTAACCATTCAAAATGAAACTCTAGATGTCCCCTACTAGTTAACCAAATTTCAGCTCAATCAGACTACAAATTAATATTTATTTACACGGTTTATCTATATAGCCATAATAGAGAGAATAAAGCATTACCATAAATAAGTAATCATAATTTAAGATAAAAACCTGCCCTTGTATAAAGCCATATTATGATCCAACTGTTCAAAATCAAGCTCTATGTGTCCTCTATTAACTGACAAAAATACAACTTGATCAGACCACAAACAATCTTCTAATTATAAGGTTGATTGAAATTGCATGCAAAATAATTTTCCAAAGTATGAACCACAAAATGTAAATTAGAATTTACACTTATAGTTTACCAAATCTAATCTCTATCGTTCAAAATAAAGAACAAAATAATCTCTATCCCTCAACAAAAGTTTAACTCAATTGGACAAGAATTCACCATCGGATTTTGAAAAATGACCAATACTTTTGTTTGATTCTCTCCCCTATTTTTCTCTCTTTTTTTTTTCTTTCTTTGTTTTGACTGGCAGCATTTTTCAATTCTTATTAAACTTAATCTTAGTGAAAATAAGGTATTTATACCTTATAAGTCAACTAACTTTTTTTTTATTCAAATGTTCCATATAAGATGGATACCTAACAATTTAAATATTAAACATAAAATCTCACTCATAATTAATTTTATCTCCTCAAATTTATATAGGAACAAAAATTCCTTCAATCAAAAATTAGTGGCCTATTTTTACAATTTTTTTGGACAAGAAAAGTGAGGACCATAGCATACCAAAAAAAAAAAAGTTTAATTATAAAGATCAAAATAAAAAATAATAGAAAAAGACATTAACCAGATAGTTCTATCATGTTGCTCTATGATGGAGAGGTGAAAAAAATTGCAAAAATTTGCAAACTGATTGTATTTTTTTGTCTTTAATTCAAGCTATTATAGATTTGTAAGTACTTTTACGTCATGATGTGTTGTGTAGTTTTTATTAAACATGGGGAAACGAGGCAACAAGCGAAACAAAACCTAGGAATGTGAATGACTCCAACTAAATTTTTCTTTCCAAATGTAAACTTAAAAATTGTTTGTTGAACTTATAAGAATAGGCAAGAGCTTAAGATTCTGAAAACAAAGCAAATTATCGTGTATAATCCATTAAGACAAAACTTAGAACACTCAAGAACATTTAAGCTTTCTGTTAACCTTGCTACAAGAAGCTAGGCTTTTGCAATTGCCAAAACTCTGAAAGCATAAAATGGTGAATCTTGAGTGTATATCCAATGGCATGCACACCTTTTAGCCTAGTAGCTATTCTCTTAACTATACATGTGTCCCCTTTCCCCCTAAAGAAATATAGACGTAACCAACAACCTCAGCGATACCCATTACACTAAAGTTTGTGAGCCTCCTTAAAACAAATGCTGAAAGTTTTTGCTGGGTCCTTTTTTTTAAGTCTCGAAACTACAACACTTCCCTTTAGCATTTTAGCCACAAACTCATTGTAATCAATGGTCTTGTCCTATACAATTCATTAAAGTTCAAACTTTTGACATAAATTCCAAATATCAGATAAGTTTGGACAATAGATAGGACAACTTTCAATTTGCTGAAGCAATAAACTCTAGCATGCAAAAGGAATCTTTTCTATGATTGAATGTACAATTAATGAGATTCCAATATCAATAAGATCGATGTGAAGAAATTTCAAAGACTATCACAAATGCTTTATATTTTCTAAATAAGAATATTTAGAGTTAGAGACATGCAAAACATTTGTAGCCTATTTAAAGTAACAACAAGGATTGTTGGTGTATCAATACTTCAGAATCTTATCAATCCAAAGGGTATGATATGTTCTAATATAAGGTAGTAAGAGATGTTGAGTGGATATGTGAGAAATGCATAACATGCAAACATGCTAAATCTAGAGTTTTACCCTATGGCTTGTATAACCCTTTACCCATACCTAGTCATCCCTGGGTTGATTTATTTATGGACTTCGTATTAGGATTGTTACAAGAAAAAAGGGGTAGGGATTCTGTATTTGTTGTTGATATATTTTCAAAGATATCACACTTCATCCCATGCCATAAAACTGATGATGCAAACAAAATGGCTGACTTATTCCTTAGAGAAGTAGTACGTTTATATGGCATGCCACGAAGCATTGTTTCATACTGGGATACAAAGTTCTTAAGCTATTTTTAGAAGACTTTGTGGGGGTAAGTTAGGTACTAAGCTATTGTTTTCAATTACTTGTCATTCACAAACTGATTGGCAGACTGAGGTGGTTAATTGAACTTTATACTCTTTTGCATTTTATTATTCGAATAAATTTGAAAACATGGGAAGATTGAGTTTGCGTATAATAGGAGAGTTCATTTTGTTACCAATTACTCTTTATTTGAAATTGTATATAGTTTTAATCTATTTAACTCCTTTGGATTTGGTGCCTATACCTGTCAATGAGTATGTCAACTTAGATGGTGAACATAAGGCTGACATGATAAAAAAATTACATGAGAAGGTGCGGCAACATATTGAAAAACGAATTGAGCAATATGCATCCCATATCAACAAAGGATGAAAGAAGGTGGTGTTTAAACTTAGTGATTGGGTTTCAGTGCATATGCGCTAGGAATGGTTTCTAGCTCAAAGATGTTCAAAGCTATAACCTAGAGGAGATAGTCCTTTTCAAGTTGTAGCACGAATTAATGACAATGCTTATAAGTTGGACCTTTCCAATGAGTATAATGTAAATGCAACATTTAACATTTATGATCTTTCCCATTTTGATATAGGTGATGATTCAGGGATGAATCCTTTTGAGGAGAGGGGGAATGATAAGAACCATAGAGATAATGGGTGGAAAGTCTCAATGGATGTAAGAGCTCCATCGCACATTTCAAAAGGCCCAATAACACGAGTTAAAGTTTCAATGGATGCAAGAGGTCCATTACATATTCCAAAAGGTTTAATAACACGAGCTAGAGCCAAAAAGATTGAAAAAGTACTAAATGGGCTGATTGAGGACATTTAAGCTAACCAAGTTTCAAATGGTGCGAATTTAAGTTTGATAAAAAGTTCAGGCCTAATTAATATAATTGGAATACTTAATGGTCAGACTAAGTAATAGCATTCACTAATAAATAGGAGTTTATTATCTGTGTTGGAATTTGTCCATAGTTAGGATTTCTTCCAAAATAAAGATTTGCCCTAAGTAGGAATTTATGCCTCTTTAGGATTGCTATCTTAGCTTATAAATAAGCATCCCTTATAAGTTTTAAAAAATCAAACAACTTTGAGTGAAATAGAAAGTAAGGGTTTTTCTCCCTTAGTTCTTTTGAGGAGTAAAGAACTTATTAAGAGGTACTTCTTTTTGTGGCATTCCAATCGAGTTATCACTACCTATTCCTTTTTTTCTAGAGTGTGGCATCCATATCCTTCTTAAATACCCTAGTCCTTTGAATGGTCGGTCTAGGGTTTGTGTTATTGAACTCTGGTTTAACTTTCTTAGTTGTTCTTTGATTCCTTGTGTGCTTTAGGTCCCTAAGCCATGTCTTTTTGGGCTTTTTCACATTAAGAACTTTAAAGGTAAGTTGAGGAATTGATGAAAAAAAAAAGGGTATGTGTGAGAATGTATGAGTTTATATACAGTGCCTGTGTTACTAGTACTAAAGAAAGATGGGTTTTAAAGAATATATGTCAACTTTCGAGCCATTAATAAAATTACAGTAAGTATTGACATCTTATACCTAAACTTGATGACATGCTTAATGAATTGCATTATGCATGCTTTTTTTTCAAAAATTAATCTTAAAATGGATATCACCAAATTAGAATTGAGGTAGGTAATGAATAGAAAACTATATTCAAAACTAAATATGATTTGTATATGTGGTTGGTTATGCCATTTGGATTAACTAATGCACCTAGCCCGTTTATGAGATTAATGAATCATGTTTTGAAACCTTTCCTAGGGAAATTCGTGATGGTCTATTTTGATAATATTTTAGTATACAACTATTTTTTAAAGTTTCATGTAGACCATTTACAATATGTGCTAAATGTGTTAAGGCAAGAAAAATTGTATGCTAACTTAAAGACATATACCTTTGATACTAATTTTGTCATTTTCTTAGGGCATGTTGTGACTCCTAATGGCATTGAGTTTAATATTAAGAAGGTTAAGGCTATTTAAGAATGGCCTATACCAAAATGTGTAAGTTATGTAATAGGTTTTCATGGTCTAACTAGTTTTTATAGGAGGCTTATTAGGGATTTAGCATTATAGCCGCACCATTGATAAAGGTCATTAAGAGAAATGTAGGGTTTAAATAAGGTGACGAACAGCAAGTTGCAGGTTAAAATTAAGTTATGTAATGCACCACTTTTTACTTTGCTTGATTTTTCTAGAACTTTTGAAATTAAATATGATGCATTGGGCATTTGGGTGAGGGATGTACTCATGTAAAAGAAATGTCCTATAGTGTTCTTTAGTGAAAAGTTAAGTGGGATTGCATTAAATTATCCAATTTATGATAAAGAGTTATATGCACTTGTTAGAACTTTAGAAACTTGACAACATTATCTTTGGCCTAAGGAATTTGTAATCCATATTGATTATGAGTCATTAAAACATTTTAAGGGTCAAGGTAAATTAAACAGAAGACATATAAAGTGGATGGAATTCGTAAAAATATTTTCTTATGTGATTCAATACAATGTGGGTAAAGAAAATGTGGTTACTGATGCATTGTCTTGTAGTTAAACATTAGTTAGCACCTTAAGCACTAGAGTATTAGGTTTTGAGCACATCATTGACCTATATGCTACAGATGTTGCTTTTTTTTATAAGAATACTAGCTTTGGTAAATTCTATAAACATAAGGGTTACTTGTTTAAGGAAAATAAATTATGTATTTCTCAATGGTCTATTAGAGAATTGCTTGTACGAGAGACTCATGGGGATGTTTGATGAGCTGTTCTAGTATTCAAAAGATTTTAGATGTTTTAAGTGAACATTTCTTATGGCCACATATAAAACATGATGTTGAACGAATTTGTGCAAAATGTATCACTTGTAAATAGGTTAAGTCTAAATACATGCCTTTAAAGGTCCCTAGCAAACCTTAGATTGCTATTTTAATGGATATTGTACTTGGTTTACTAAGGTCCAAAAAGGGCCAAGATTGTATCTTTGTTGTGGTTGACAGGTTTTCTAAGATGACACATTTCATTACTTGCCATAAAATGGATGATACCATACAAATTGTTGGCTTATTTTTCAAGGAAATTATCATATTTCATAGTACCAAAGAGTATTGTGTTTAATTATGATACCAAGTTTCTGAGTCATTTTGGGAGGATATTTAGGGGTAAGCTTGATACAAAATTGCTTTTTCTCCATAATATGTCATCCACAAACTGATGGTTAGAATGAGGTAGTCATTTGTACTTTTGATACTTTACTATGTGTTGTAATCAGTAAAAATTCTAACACTTTGGAAGAATGTTTACCATTTGTGGAGTTTGCCTACAATAGAGCTGTGTATAGTGCCATTGGTTATTCACCGTTGAATTAGTTTACAGTTTCAACCATTTGACATCGTTGGATCTAGTGTTGTAGTCTGCGCAAGAACAAGCCAATTTAAATGGAAAGAAAAAGGCTAAGATGGTCCAGCAACTTTATAAGAGGGCTAGACTAAATATTGAAAAAAGGACAAAGTAATATGCCACTTAAGCTAACAAGGGATGCAAACATGTCATCTTCCAACAAGGAGATTGGGTTTGTGTGTATGTACAAAAGGAGTGATTTCCACAACACAAAAAAAAAACAAGTTACAACCTAGAAGAGGTGGCCCTTTTTAAGTCGTGGTCAGAGTCAATGACAACGCCTATCAACTTCACTTACCAAATGACTATGGTGTGAGTTCAACATTTAATATTTCTAATCTTTCCTCATTTGATGATATAGGTTTAGATTTGAGGACAAATCCTATTGAAGAGAAAGGAAGTCCACTTATACTAGTACTAAATAACCAAAGAATTAATGCTTTACATAATCTTAGGGGTCCAATGATAAGGGCGAGATCACAAAAGGCTTGAGAAATGCTTAATAGTTTAATTTGTCAAATTCAAAAGTAAGAAGTTATTCGAAATGATTAGTTAAGGACATAAGCATCTTAAACATATTTTATGTGAGAAATAAGCAAGGCAAAGGTTAAGATCTTGGAGTAAGGGAAGCTATAAGGCTACAAAATGAGTTTCAGACTAAGACATATAAGTATTAAGTGTCACAGTCATAGTAGCCTTGATAACACAACAAGTCCAACAATTGGAGACCAATAAGCATTGGGACAAACTGATTCTTTAGGATTTTAACTACCAATTGAGCTGGGTTTTTAATTATTTTGAACCCTGCAATATATATAGACTTTAGTACTTTGTATGAGTTTGTTATTTGGGAAACTTTACAGGCCTTTGTTGTATTTTATTAATATGTCATAAACCTATATAGTAACTATGGTTTGTCTATTGTATATATTTATAAATACGATTGTAACTTAAAGGGTAGACAAATATCAAAATATAACTTTATAACTACAAGAGACATTATTTTCTTTTAATTTTTAATATAAATGAGTTTTCTTTTCTATTAGTTCTTTGTGAATTTTTTGATTTGCATGCTTGATGGTGTTTTTCATAGACTTATCTTCTTTAACCTTATGTTATATATGAGTAGCGTCTAATCCTTCTATAATTCTAGTTCATGGTTGCTTTATAATCATTTGGTTAGAATTGGTTATTTTATAACTTGTCTTAGAATGATGCTAGTAACATTAATTGGTATTGGGTTTTGGTTCATTATAATCGGAGTTCATATCATTTTGTAGCTTAGTGAGAGTAAAGGCATCTTACAATCGTTTAGGCATAAACCTCTAAATCAAATTCTGAGAAATATACCAATAGTGTACTCTTTTAAAAGATTAATTTGGCTTAGCATAATATCAAATTAATTTTGGAATCCTAAGGGTTCTTGTTGGAGACTTAATAGCTCCAACATCAAGTCATCAAAAGCTTTTAGACCAAATCAGGTGAAGATCAATTGAACAATTTTGATTTGATTTTAGTATGATTAAAGCCCCACATCATAAAGATGATTAATGATAATTTTAATTTTTACCCCCTCGAATATGTCATCAAGGTAAAAAAAAAAAAAAAACTTTTGCAATAACACAATTAGTTCTGAAGGTCATTTCTCAAGAACCGAGGAAACTCCATTTTAAGTCCTCTTTTTAATCTAATAGGAGTCCTCAAATCCATTATCCGGAGAGAAGACATCATTCGACTCTGTTTCACATTGATACTGATAACCAACGAACGTAGCTCTTCTAGAGCGGTATTGTATTCCTTATTAACTCAACGATTAAACTATCTCACCATGCTTTTTGTTCATGTCAAATTTCATTTTATTTTCATATTATTTTTTCATTTTACTTTCATCGAACTTCCAGAACCATTGTATAACTAACTTTAATCAATAAATAAATAAATAGGGATAGAGAGTATGTATAATCAAAACTTCAATTTCAATCAATCAATACATTTTCCATTTCTTATTTTTTGCAAATACCACTTTTCTCCTTTTTCTCCTTTTGTGCAATTAATTAAGCTCGACGTTGACTCTTTGAATCTTTGACCTCCTGTCTAATTAATCACAAGATTCTGAAATTTTGACAATATCGGTATTAAAACTACCAATATTGTTCTTGTGTGTATCACCGATGGCTGACCACAATAGAGCTACTGGGAAGCAATTGAAAATTGACAATTAATTGAAAATAAAATTTGTTTCTAATGCTGAAAAATCCATTCTTTAGCCAAATTACCGCGTGCCCTCTATTTTGAATTTTATTTTTCCTGTAACGTGGGATCAAAGCTTGCTTGTATCATGGAAAGTTTGGCAAGGTGGGAGGATCTACACCTACTTACAGACTCTATAGGCCTCGAATGGACAACAATGTTGAATTTGATTCTCTCCATTGCGGCACCAATTATTTGAATTAGCCATTATCTTTGGGCATGGTCAAACTGTGAAAATCTTCCCTTCTCCTTGCGTACTACTAACCGCAAGATTGGATTGACAAATTTCCAAAGGATAGGCAAAGAGCATCTTTCGGTGAAGAATTCCTTGAAACAATGGATCTCCTATTCTCTTTGTGTACCTCTGTTATGTCCGCCTTATGTCTTGGATTTGTCCATTTTAGTATACAAACAGAATGGATGTCCTGCTATTCTCTTTGTATAGCTCTGTCCTGCTGGTGATGGGTTCGTTCATGGGACATGCGCCACTAATCAGCTTGAGTCCTACAGGGACCGAGACCGGCGTCGGCTTGCTAAGGGTGGAACTACACTTGTAACTGAGGGAAGAGTTCCATATCGCGACGGCAGTGTTTACACCAATGCAGGATCCAGTTATCACCATTGATGGCGCTTGAAACAGATGACTTGGTTTGGTCACATGTGAATACCAAAATGGATCAGTTGGGGCCCTCGCTGAATGAAATTTTACTAGTGCTTATTTACACAAGGGGCTCTCCACACCTCTACCAGCACCCGTCTCAGTCAATTGCTACGATTCTCCAAAGCAAGGTCGAAAGAATTCAACAGGCGTCGAGCAAAACAGCACTGTCCAACAAGGGAGGGAACTTTCTTAAACAAATTCATATTAAATTTCTGATTTTACGTTACACATGACCATTACAGAGATTATGGCAGCGAGCAAATTTGCTTAAATCCTACGAGCTAAATCTAATACAACACAAATTCTTTAGCCGAGAAGACTAGCACAAAACTCCGACCAACTTAAGTTCACCTTGTTAACTGCAGATTTGGCTCTTGAAGAAAGCAAAATTGTAAACGAGCAAACAGAATAGTACACTTGCAGAGGCCAAAAAGGGCAGATTTTCTCACCTCCATCATTGGATAACTGGGCCAACAATCATCAACAGCAAAATGTTTGCTGTTATTTTGTCATTATAATTATCAGTCCACAAAATGCAGTAACCGACAGCTCTGACAGGGAAACAGTCTCCCTTAGCGACTCCTGGGCTTCACCTTTTCCGCTGTGCTGACCTTCTGACCTTTACAAATTTCCTATTGGACTTCTCACCACCGCCAGTGCCCAAGGAGAAGCTCCCCGCTGCATTAAGCTCCGAGCTGCCAGAAGCCTGAAAAGGTGAAGTGCTCTGTGGGGTAGCTAGATTTCCTTGGCCTCCAAACTGGAAAGTATTCACTGCTGATGGTACCGAAGAGCCAAACTGATTTATTCCTGATGGAGCTGTTGAACCAAAGACGAAACTGGATGATAGTGGTGCAGAAGGTTGTTGACCAAATAAAGAAGCTGTAGGAGTGGATGCTTGAACTGTGTCCTCAGCCATGCTATCCTCCATGTTCATTTGATCATTATTAATAGATGGTGATGAACCAAATGTGAAGCCAGGAGTTGAATTACCAAACACCGGTTGCATTTGAGTAGCCGCTGCAGAAGAACTGAAGGAAAAAAGGGCACCAGATGGTGCACTGCTGGATGATCCGTACACTGCAGACGTGCTGCTAGAAACAGCATCAGATGCAGAGGCTCCAAAGGTAAAGCCAGTGGAAGAGGTGGAAGAGGTTGAAGAGTTAAATGTCGAACCAAATACGGGAGACTGAGATGTTGGCCAGCTGGAACCAAACATTGTAGAAGTGGTAGCAGAGCTAGAAGTTTTGGCATCCAAAGGGGTAGGTGCAGTAGAAGAATTAAATAGAGAACTCCCAGATGACAAAGCTGTATTCCCAGTCAACCCAAAAGAAGGAGATGACGTGGATGAGCCAAATGATGAGCCAAATTTCGAAGGCATGCTCTGAGAAGAAGAGCCAGTTCCAGCTGCAGATGCTTGAGCATTAGCTGCACTGCCATTACTAAAGGGATGAGCACCCAGAGATTGACTAGCAGCAGTTGAAGCAGTTGCTCCACCATTGAAGCTGAATGTACCACTTGGGGTGGTTGTAACAGCAGAAGATGCACCACCAAAAAGGCTAGTTCCAGTTGTAATTACAGGTGACACATCACCAAAAGTGTTACTTCCTGTGGTCATATTTCCAGATGATGCTCCACCAAAAAGACCAATCTCAGAGCTTATAATTGCAGAGGATTTACCACCAAAAAGAGAGCCACTTACATTCCCAAAACTTTTTTCCTTGGTCTTGGCTTCAGTTGATTCTTTCTCAATAGTTGCCGAAACTGACGAAGATGTTATTGATGAAACTGCAGCAGACCCAAATTTGAAAATAGGTGCAGCTGTAAAGGTTGGTGCTGATGCTGATACAGGGAGGCTGGTACTACTGGTGCTCATTTCAGAGGTGGTTGTGACAGCAGTGGCACCACTGCCAATCTTATCAATAGCAATTAAAGGGCTGCTTGATGAAATCTGAGATGAAGCTGATGAAAAAAATGAAGGGGTAGATGCAAGAGGTCCATTATGTAGGGTGGTCAAACTCTTTGCAGGGGAGCCAAATGTGAATCCACTAGGTGATGAGCTTGGTACAGATGGAAGTACAATTTCTGCTGACCTGGAATTAAAACTAGTCTTCAAGCCATTCCCTTTTTCAGCTTCATCTAAATCAGTAAGCCCTTTTGTTCCAAATTCAGGTGCAAGTCTGTGCACAAGGCAAGGGAAAAATCTTTAATTACTTGAACTAAGATTTTATATTTCACTTTCAAGATTATATGGCCAATGCTACTCGGAGCTTAAGCAGGAAAAGAGGAATCACAAGGAACCTCAACTGAGACAATGTCATAATAAATTAGAAGTGTTTTGCAGCAGATGCAAGACTCCATGTCTAAGACATGCACAACATCAGTACATTAATCTAGAAAGACCACCTAGTCAATGTTGCAAAAAAAGATAATAAGGTCCCCAAGACCAAATATTCACACAAAAATAGAAAGCGATATACACCATCAAGGTCGTACTACCATACTATCAAACAAAGAATTTCCACAACTCACCTTCATGCACATAGAAATCCCACTCATGATAGTTCTCTAAAATCAGATAGCATTGTTTTCAGAATTTATCCCATGTTTTCACCTTATTAGTTGTAAGCCTCACCAATATTATAGCACCAAACATGGCTACTAGATAATTTATGCTGAAGAAACACCCAACTGAGAATTCCAACAGCATTTCCATGTTAATAAAATGACGTGTGCATTTTTAAAAAGGCTACTTTTAGGACAACCCCAAGGAAAGAGAGAAATAATGCATTGTCCTTTGGGAGGCAAATTTTTGGTGCTGCAGCTGAGCAGGGTCAAACAAAACCATTGATATCCAGTAGAAGAACCAAGAAAGGTTAACACAATTTTCCTAATGTGGCCGGTAGTATTTCTCTCAACAGCTGTGATAGTCGAGAAGTAGGAATCAAGCAATTCTCAACTTATCAAAGGGGAAGAAAATGAACCAATCAATTCCTATTTCTCCTTTTGTTGTTTAATTCAGCAGAAGGAAAAGAGTCATAGCAGGCAATGATGTCATGCCTGACAAAAAACAATATCAAGCTGCAAACACTAACCTGCTTGAGCTTTCTGGTCTGGCATTTTCTGAAGGATTAGACTTGGGGCCTGAAGAATCACTCACAACTGTAGACAACGAAGCAAATGCAAATTGGGGCACTTTCTCTGCAGTTTTAATATTGTTTTCCAATGTGGTAACACCGCCATTTTGTTCTTTTGATAAAACTTTCTCCCCAAAGCTAAATACGGGGGGAGAAAAATGTGACTTATCTGGTGGAGCAGCTTCAGATGCTACAGCTGATGGACCATGTACCACTGTCTGCTGCATGGTCATGCTGGGCAATGCAGTAGCCTGGAATGTAAATCCAGCATTCTTTTCAGCAACCATATATCCATCAGCATTTCCAACAGATTTTTGGTTCAGTATAGAACTTGCTGAGAGGTTGCCTTCAGACGACACTGGAAGATTCTCCAATACACTAATCTCAGGAGCAGTTGTGTTATTTCCAGCCACAGTCAGATCCAGCTTTTGTCTGCCTTCAGACGATGCTGGAGGATTCTCCAATACACTAATCTCAGGAGCAGTTGTGTTACTTCCAGTCACAGTTGCATCCAGCTTTTGTCTTCCTTCAGCCAATGAAGCAGATGCAGTCACATCATCATCACCATCATCAAGGTCCACATAGTCCTGCAAAAGATAATAAAACTTTATTGTTATTACAATAGTGAAAAACAAGAATGATAAGTACCAGCACTTAACGTAAGTTACCAAGCTAATTTTCTCTAATACTGCACTGCATCACCATAGAAATGATTTTCTCCCAATGTAACCAAAACCAAAGGCAACAAAAAAAAAATAAGACTCAGACCTAGATCTGTACTTGAGACAAAATTGGAACTATAAAACTGACTTCAGATCTAACAAGTTAACATATAAATGGACTCTCAAAACTAGCATTGCTGCAAGTAAATAGAACAAACTTAACAAGGCATCACACATACCTCATGGGCAGTCATCTGGAAAGACCATTTGTTTTGATGAGGCTGTTCAACAGACTTCACAGTGGAGGAAGCTACTGTTATTGCATCAGTCACACCACTCCTTGTAACATCAACCATATCTACTGCAGAAGCCGACTTATTGTAAGTAATATCATTTTTTAATGGACCATTTTCTATAAACTCCTGTTTCTGAGACATCAAGTCTTGCGCATCAGGTAAATGGATCTCTCGTTCAACATCTAATTTATTATCCTGAACATTCTCCAGAAACTTGGAAGAATCTATGCTATCCAGGCTTCTGAGAGCTGGCCCACGTAACATGGATGTAGACAACTTGGTTGGTGATTTTTCCCTTGATGAAACTAAGGCATCCAGTTGCTGCAGTATCTTCGAAGCCATCTCACTGGATTTGGAGGGTAGAGGTCTCAATCCAGACTGATGAATGCTGCTATTATCCTTTTCAACTGATGGAAAATCTGTTAAAGCAGGCTTTGGTGTTGCAATGGGTTGTTGAACAGAATCAGAACCAATGCCAGTTCCACGGATAGAACCAGAAGAATAAAAGATACCAGATTTTTGACGAATTCTACGTATTGGGCCCACAGATCCTATATCATTTTCCAATACCGAAATCCTTCGTTTCAAGGCCTGCAAAAACCAACAAAATTTCAGTCATTTACTGTTAAATGGAACCACAAAATGTATGGATGACTACATCACTCATACCCCTTGTTTAGATCCAGGATGGTTACTGTTCTCCCGCACGGTCTGGGATGATGATGACGGACCAGCAAAAACATCCATTGCAGTCCCAGAACCCTAGAAAATTGACACAATACCATCAACAATGAAAATGAAGTATTGAAAATCCAAACAGGAAAGTGATTGATCCATAATTCAACCTGGAGGGTGGTTGCAGGTTGAACTCTGGAGTATGGTGTTCGGGCCATACTGTATATAGCAGATCTGCCTCGATACCTTGGCGTTACAAAACCATTTGCAGGAAACCCAGTGTGCCCTGAAGGTCTAGATACACTTGACATAAGCAGTGAATCTGAAGGAAATGGCTTACTGGTCAGTGAAGATGCACCTTCTCTCCATGATTGACCACGAGAAGCTAGTGTTGATGGGGACAATTTTGAAGGCTTATTATCCATGTATGCTTTTGCAAGCTCTGCAGGCGTAGCAACATCCTCATCAACCACCTGAGAACATGAGAGTGGTAAATTTGAAATAATGGACACGGTGCAAGACTAAGAAGTAGGTCAAAATTCCCAACATGCATAATAATTGTGTTTGTGTGCAATTGACACAGCCATTAACACTACTTGTGTATCAGTGAAAAAGAAAAGATAAAGCACAGTCAAGTTTTCCTACCTTTGAAGCAACAATAGGTGCTGGTACAAGGTGCCTTCCAATCCTATTATCAATAACTGGAACAATTGGAAGATCTTCCTTCTTATCTTGAGATAACTCTGCTTTTGAAGTGATTGTTTCAGATTTCTTCTCTTCATCCCCGACATGAAGATCAACACTTCTTGATTGCAATAGGGCTGTCAATCGATCAATCTCTGATCTGTGGTATAAACGAAGACAGCATTATTAGGCATTTCTGCAGATAAACTGTCAACAAGTGGCAATTCATAGCTACAAATTGGCAAAAGATGGATCCTGCAATATGGCTTGCACAAAGGGGCTAGCATAATAAAAGTTATTTAGCATAATTCAAGTTATTTCCAGTCTACCAACAACACAAAAAATGCTAGCAAATGAGGAAGCATTGTCCATAACAAATGCACCAATGGATAACAAGAAAAAGCAACCAATGTAGCATTATAATATCTACAATAACTCCACAAACCTACCAAAGGTCATGCATTACTATCAATATTGCTTTAAGTCAATTTTGCTGAGCCAACAATGCATAATCAATAGACAGGCTTAAAAAAGTACAAATTAGTATGCTTTGATGCAAAATTGCAGAAGTTACAATCACAAGTACAAAACTAACATCAGTTTTAAGTCAATAGAATACATTCCAACAATGACTTGCCTTGTAAATGTTTTCTGCTTGAGCATTAGCTCCAATTCAGTGACTCTGTGTCCGTCAGAAATATTAAATGGAGTATCCCGTCCATTTGCAGCTGCATCTTGTGTGCCAGGAGGACCCTTTGATGATAAATACACATGAACACACACAAAGAAAATGACAATATTTAATAAATAAATATAGGTATGTTCTTTGAAATTAAACCACATGAAATTTTGAATTTTATGATATATATGGGAAATATCTAATTTGCTCGAAGAGCAATTTGTGGTTAAGTTTATACAATGAATGATAGTAACCAACGATGATAAGAACAAGTAATTTTGAAGAAGAAAAAAACAGCAAGGAAACTAGTCATCCAAGTGATCAGCAATATCAAGGGCACTCTTTTCATCATTCAACTTGGGCAGTACTTCCAGATGTTTCATTTAAATGCTGTTCAGTTTAATGTAGTTATTCCCCATCTCCACAGCTACACTAATCATAATTGTGCATTAAATCCAAAATGTTCGACCATTGACACATGTAATACTGAATAATTTTTAACAAACTGGGATTATCAAATGTAAGCTTCCAAATTCAAGAGTTCAACAACCTTGCAAACCCAGCACTAATCCACATGGAGCATCACAAACAGAACACAAAAGACCCAATCTTGACCAACAAATCCAGAGTACAGAAGGCATTTATAGTAATGACAAGTTCAGGTTTGGAGCTTACCATGAGAACTGCTTCCTGTTGCTCATCCACATCTCTCTGTCTTATAGCTAAAAAAAAGAAAAAAAAGAAGCTCATAGCTATTTAACAAAAAATTACTTAACATATAAATGAGACAATTCATTATCACATGACCACAAGGAAATTTCTTCAAACAACAAATCATTGGGCCAAAAAATCAACAGCTTAAGACAGGGATAACTGTCACCATAAAAAATAACAGTTAAATAACCACAAAGTAGCATATTGAAGGTCCAAATTTTCAATAATACCAAATCAATAAAACGAACACAATAAATAAAACCCTAAATGGGATCTCCAAACCCAAAAAGCATTCTGGCTCAAAGCGGGACTAAGAAGGGAAAAAAACAACAACAAAGGTAAAGCAACATAACAACCTGACCCCCCGAGTTTCTGTGAACGAGAATTTTAATTGCCTTAATTCCAGCATTAGAGATAACAAAGAAGAAACCCAACATAAATTCCCCCAATTTTAATAAAACCCTAATCATTGCCCCAAAAAAGAAAAGTATTTTTTGCACAAAACAACCAGAATGATGCAAGACCGATTCCAGAGAACAGCAAAAACAATAAAAAGGTTCTCGTAGATAAATACAGATACTAGCCTGGCTCCAGAGGCTGGGGCGGCGGAGGGGGAGGGAGGCGCTTCCGGAAAACAGAAGCGAAAAGCCTATGAGCACCAGACGCAATGAGCCTCTGCGCCGGATTCACCAACTTGGAAAGCCAACTGTAGTTACCGCCACCGCTGTTTCCAAGGCCAGTGTTTCGAGCAGAGGTCGGAGGGCGATCGTAAGGCGTCGTCTGCGTGGTCCTTCGGAACGGCCGCTTCCTAAACTTCCCAAAACCCGCTCCGTCTTCGTACGGAATCTCGTAACGGTCTCGAGCCGCCGCCATAGCGAACGCTCTCTAATTAGGGTTACGGTTGTCTGTAGGGGAGGAGGCTAAGTTTGTAGAGAGAGAGAGAGAGAGTGAAACACAGAAACGGACAGAGAGGGAGAGATTCGTAATCAAGGTATTTATTTATTTATTTATTTATTTATTTATTTATTATTGTCCAGAGAGAGAAAGAGGGAAATGATATATATATATATATATATCGAGAGAGAGAGAGAGAAGAAAAGTGAAACATTAGAAAATCAACGACATTATATCCACTAAAGTAAATATAAAAATAACAAAAAGAAAAAAGCCGTATACGTATTCGTATATATTACTTATAATTCCATCCAACGGCCTACAACGCTCTAGCGACCAGCTATTGGAAGCGGTAAAAGCAAAATGTCATAGAAATGAACGGTAATGATGTGATTGTGATGCCTAAATTTGTTGTTTCCTTTTCTTGCACTGAAAAACTAGATCGAATTATTAATCATAATTAATTCAAGTTGGCGGGGAAAATTTTTTGAAAAGAAAACAAAGGTTTTCCGGCAAAAGGGTTTGGGCCATCAAATATTCTTTTCGGCTCAAGCCATCCTCCGTTAACTCTATTATTTATTTTTTCATCTAAAATAATATTTAATTGGTATGAATTTTAAAAATTTATAATTTAAATAAAAATATTAAATATTTAAAATTATATTAAAATTTTATTTAAAAACTTAAAATCAAATTAATGTTAATTTCTTATTCAAATAGAGATAAAAAAAGTTAAATAAGTAGAGCAAGACACACACATTAAATTAAGATGATCATAATTGTAAATCATACTATGATTTTAACAAAAATAAATACATATGAATAATTGTTAAAATAAA
>JAHLGO010000436.1:4885181-4899380 GCA_020615895.1 Ceriops decandra
AGATTTAAAAGTTGTTTTTTCTCTTTTATTTTATTTAATTATGTGTACTTGTGTTATAAGAATTTTAAATGTATTTGAATAACTTTTAATATAAATTAAGTAAATTGCAATACATGCTAAATCATAAATTAAGGAAATTGAATTTTTAATTATAATTGTTTTTCTAAATAATATATAAATCTTCTATAAATATTGTTGAACAAAATTGAAATATTAGAATTATTAATAATATAAAATGTTAAAATTTTTTACATTTATTTTTTTATAAAAAAATTGTATAATAATTAATTAGTTAGATAGAATTTTATTTGAATTTTTTTTAACTATGTTATGTTAGCATTTCAAAGTTAGTATTCCTAAAAAAAAAAAAAGATGATTTAATTTATAGGAGAATCTTTCAATAGTTGTAAAATTAAGCAAACCTGAACACACAAACACAATCAATAATGTGACAAAGTTAAATAAGTGACTTTTTTGTTAATGTTGGAAATATACATTTACATGTAAACATATACTAATCCTAACATATTTCTTTCATTTTAACTCATTTTGCATATAAACTATTTACCTTCCATTCTTTAATGGCATTTTTTATTAGATTATAATTTAAATATGTTTACAACTTAAAACCTCTAATATAAAGGTTTAACCAACTTTCACCAAGCCAATATATGGGTCAAATTCCTTCAAAATTATATATTTAAATACAAATATTTAATAAATGATTTATAAGTTTTGTTATAAAATACAAATATTTAATTACAATTAACAAATACTATAAAGTTTACCTCTATAAATTATAAAAGTATAGATGACATTTACAAGTATGATTCTTACTTTTTCTCCTCATAAAATAAGTGATGTATATTATAACTTTTGTCCTTCTAATTATGGTTGAAATATTGACATTTTGATGTCTCATAGTCTTCCAAATTTAATTGGACAACACCATATATTTCTTTTCTGCCAATAAGCATTTATTTTAAATATTTTTGAAAATGTCTTCACCTTTTATTGGTTGAGGCCAAATACTTAAATCTATACTTTAGGATTCTTCCACTTTAACTATATAATAGGAGGAGTTTCTTTTGTAGCAAAAATAAGTAGGTTGATTAATACGGTTGTCTTTATTGTCTATACACATCTATTAATGGCAAACAATCTTAATGGATAGATTTTTATTTACTTTTTTTAATAAGTTAGAAAGTTAATATAATATAAACAAATAAAATTCTTATTATTTTGACTCATTCAAAAAAAGCATGTCAAAATAAATTTCTCATTAGTGAAACATTTAGATGACAACTTGTCGTTTCAATTATGATTCAAATGGAAGCATTTTTCACATTGATGTCTCTTAGCCTCTTAGATTGGAATGAGTAATGCCCTATACTGCTTATAAATAAGTCTTTCATGATTATGCCAAATGTCATATTTAGACTTAAAATGATTTCTCTTTACTTTTTTTTTTTGTGGAGAACTTTATCAAGAAA
Organism: Ceriops decandra; assembly: GCA_020615895.1. NCBI lineage: Eukaryota > Viridiplantae > Streptophyta > Magnoliopsida > Malpighiales > Rhizophoraceae > Ceriops > Ceriops decandra. The sequence goes on from JAHLGO010000436.1 coordinate 4,886,675, forward strand.
CACTTATTTCAAATGTTTTATATAGATTTCACAATTTATGTAGTTTTATTTTCTTTTAGGTTAGGTTGATTATTTAAGTTTATACTTCAAAACTTTTTTCCCTTTAACCATTAAAAGGAAGGAGTTTTTTTCCAACAATAAAAAAATTAATTAATCTTGCCATCTTTATAATCTATATAGTTATGTTAGTAATAAATGACCTTCTTAGACAAATTTTGCCTTACTTTTTAAATGAGTTTAAAATGTAAATTTAAATTATAAAAGTAAATATGGCATATACATATACAATTCTTACTATTTTGGCTCACTTTTTTTTTACTAAATTAAAATAATTTATCACAAAAGTAAACACAAAACTTTTTTTTTTATGTTTAATTATTTTAACTTACTTAAAAAGCATGCAAAAATAAAATTAGATGATATTTAGATGACAATATTATCCTTCTTATTATGGTTCAAATGGAAACATTTTCCTTATTGATGTCATATATAGCCTTCTAGATTAGATTGGTTGACACCTTATATTGTTTACAAACATGTCTTTCATGATTACTGCAAATATGAGATAAATAACACACATTTATTTCTTAAAGCGATAATTAAAAAGATAATTGCTCACTTATTTATATCATTTAAAGTTAGTCAAAGTTTAAATCAATTACAACAATTTACCTTAATAAAGGAAGTTGGAGAAAAATTAACAATTAACATGTTCCTTAACATATTTTATAAAAAAGAAAGATATGAACCACCAAGGTACCTTCTTAAAAGCATCAAGCTAGAAGGCTTTATTAATATCCAAAAAAAAATTTTCTTTGTCATTATAGTTATATATTTATTGATCAATATGGTTGAAGGCATGTAAGTTGCTTAATTTATTTTGATTCATTAGTAATTATTTTCTAATATTTGATACCAATGTTTACTCTTCATTTATATTAATTACAAAATTGTTGTATATGCAATAAAGCATGTTTTTGTGTTTTGTGTTTTATGTGTTTACTATCATTTGACCTTTGGAATTACATATTTTTTCCATTATCTTTTGCCCCAATATATAAGCTATATTGCATAAAAGTTATATGTCAAAATTATACAATAATTGTTGCTTCATAAGAGAAAATGGGTATTATATATGTGTATGAGGTTTGCCTAAATTGTTAACTCTAAACCTTAACAAAATAAGGAAAAAAATGAAAGAAAAAAATGTGTATGAAATATGACTTATAATTAATTTTTGGTTCATTACTTCCTAAAGTACACAACCTATTAAGTGAACATGTCATATGGACTTTTATGAAACCATTATGTTAAGTATAAAACTCTTTTAGACAATATGTTATGCTTATGGTATATATATGCATGTCATATGTTATGTTTGGATAATAAATATTATAAAAGGGGATATGCTGCATAATGATGATGGATATATGATAGCCATTAAGGTAACAACACTATTTCATGGGAATTAAATATTAATGTCATGATGCATTATGATGCCATTAATTTGTAGGCCATGAAAAATTATTCAAAGATTGTTGTTTTATTACTTTTTTTGGTTATTTATATGGTTAAGTAATGATATGAAATAATTTTATAAATTAGTTTTATGGTAATTAAAAATGGTCATAACATCTTAAATTAGATTTATAAGGAAATCACATAAAGATAGTCATTAAACAATAAATGACATATAATAATTGTAATTAATTCTTTAAAAATAAATTACTTAATCTTACAAAAAGTTATTTATTTTGATGAATTAATTAGAATAAGAAAACAATAGCATAAGTTATAGTATATGTTATAAAATCCTAAAGTACCTAAAAAAACAAAGAATTATAATATAAGTTATATTGATTACTCTTTTATTTTAAAATTATACTCAAATACTAATTGGTCATTGATAAAAAGGTTCGTATTTCTATCAGTGGATAGATCTTTATAATTAATAAGAGTATAATTTTTTGGAATTTTAACAAAAAAAAACTTGCATAACAAATTTTATAATGATTGTAGAATTTGTAACATTAACTTCAATAAGTAAAGAAGTATAATGGTTAAGGAATTTGCTTTATAAGATTCTTTTATAGGAAAAGCTAATAACACTTATTTATATACATTGTGATAGTACTACAACTTTGGTAAGAACATATAGTCAGGCATATAATAATAAGTTTATACAGATTATACTTACGTACAACTATGTGAGAAAACTGATTTCAAATGGAGTAGATAATTAATCCTTTAACAAGATAATTAATAAGAGATATAATAAATAAAACATCAGAGGGATGACTCTCAAGCCCATAAATACAAATCATCTATAATACAAACTAAACTTAACATTTAATATAACATCATGTCTTAAGTTTAATGAATTAAAGTACATCATTAATGTGATTGAAGTATTATAATTAATTTTTATTTTCATTTTAAAGTTATATAATCCTTGGTTTTTACAGTTAAATTAAGAGGATGAGTTTAAAACTCTTAATAGACTTAAAAAGATCCTTTATAGTAAGGCCATAGTCTACCTATATGAATATAAAATGTTTACGTCGTTATAATAAGTTAAAGGATTTGACTTTAAAATATTTATGAAAATGATATGGATACAATGATCTTTGAATGTGTTAATTATTTTAAAAGAAAAGTATAATATTGTATAATCATTTATGTGAATTGTTTTTATAACTTATTAATACGAATAATTGGTTTAAAATTTGTCTACCATATTATTTAGATTTTTTGTAATATACTTTTTATTATGTAAAGGTTTAATTTTGTAATATACCTTTATTTATACATATGATTATAGAATTATTGAAAATTCTTTATATTTTTTAATATTTTAAAAATAATAAAAAATTGTTAAAGTTTTTATACTTGTGCAAATAATTATAGAAGAAATGAAAGATTGTACTTCTTGAGTTTTGAATCCAAGAGTATATATGGCACAAAATCAAATAACTAGTCATCCAACTACTTTAAACAATTATTTATTTTGCCTAGTGAATAATAAATGTAACTTTAATAAAGAACTAAAAATAGTATTTAATAATTTTAAACTTAATAAATTGAGAGATACTTTTATTTAATTAATAACTAATTGTCTTATATATCTTTTTAAAATAAATTATAAAAAATAAGGAAAAGTTATGTATTAAAACTTATAACTATTTTGTTAGATTAAAGGTGCCTATTAATAAAAAGTCAATATTGCATTTATAAATATTAGAATCAGGTATTTGTTTAAAATAAATGCGACACATTTTTCCTTTAACTCTACCACGAATTTGTTAAGGAAATGATGTAAATCTTGCCGCTCACGCCAGGTCATCGATAACCCTCATGGCCTCAAAGAACAAGCGAGCAGTTTCGTCCACCTTAAAATTTTTTATATTTTTATTATTATATTAATAATTTTTTATCAATAATATTGTTGTATAAATATTATAGATATTTTAAAATATAATTTTAAAAAATACCAATTTTTTTTAAAACTTAATTTTACTACAACAATGAGAATTTACATAAACTTTTATTATAAAATAATGAAGACAAATTTTATTCTAAAAAATAATATTAAATATATAACTTAAAATATATTTTTTAATTATCAATAAAGCCATATTTTTGTCTAGCAGTTATTATCTTTCATGTTTGTTGCCATCCTAACTCTGGATTCAATTGTTGAACCAGAAAGTTGGGCTATCCATTGGTTAGGAATGCTGTTGACCTTTTCTGGGTTTCTTCTTTTATCGTAAATTGCTCTGTAAGTACTGTATACTACCTTACCAAGTTGATACTTTCTATTGATGCAGCTCAATAAATGTTTGAGGAACAAAAGGTTTCAAGAATTAGGTTGTGAACCTTTTACCATTGCAATTATTGATCTTTATTCTATTGAATATCTATTCGAATTTATCTTGAGAAGATTATTGACTTTTGAAGTTTAGATAATCATGTATATAATGACCTAACATCGTTAAGACTAGATTTTGATGTTAAAATTAGATAAGACTTCTAGAGGTGATTGATTATAGGATTAGATAGACAATACTTCTGTTGGACCGAGCATTTACGATAATGGCATTTTTTCAATCTGTATTGGCTATAATATCACAGTCTTGATTGCTGGACAATGTTGTGTCTCAAACTAATGAAGGATCTATCCATGATGCAATGCCTAATTCCTAAGACTTACCACTTCTAGTCCAACATAAGCCACTAGAACCAAAAACCACAACCATTAAGGAACCTAAAAAACATTAGATTAGCATGCAAAGCTAAAGAAACGCCCTAAAGTGAATATCACAGTCTTGATTGCCAGACAATGTTGTGTCTCAAACTAATGAAGGGCCTATCCATGATGCAATGCCTAATTCCTAGGACTCACCACTTCTAGTCCAACATAAGCCATTAGAACCAAAAACCATAACCATTAAGGAACCTAAAAAAATTAGATTAGCATGCAAAGCTAAAGAAATGCCATAAAGTGAATAGGATCTCTAGCATGGGGCTGAGGGTTGATTCAATTTTACAAACTAAAATTGATAATTTTAAGGACTTTTATACTTTAGGGAGAAAACTAGGACAAGGGCAATTTAGGACGACAATTCTTTATGTGAAAAACGTAAAGGGGAAAGAGTATGCATGCAAATCAATTACAAAAAAGTTGTTGAGTGATGAGGATATGGGGTATGTGTTGTTCCCACAGCCTTATATGGAATGTAATTGTTATCAACTAGGTTTAAGTGTGCAAGAAAGTAAAGCCATATAGAAGGGCAAGAAAGTAAAAGCCACATAAAAGGGTAAGAACATAAAAGCCACATGGAAGTGTAAGACAGTAAATTCGTTGTAAGTAAGCCCTGTTAGGATTTCATGGAAGAGTATATAAAGGCCATTGGAAGACAACAAAATAAAGGTTAGCAATTGAGCAAAACGAACAAAAAACCTAGACAACCAGCTAACCAAAGAGAGAAAACATGAGGAAGGAGCCGACCAAACAAAAAGACGTCCAAAGTAAACCACTTGGCAAACACAAGGGAGCAAACAACAAACCACCACCTGTAAAGGAGAAGACACGACTGGATAACAACCAAAGGTGAACATCCAAACCAATCTATATGGCCAAAAGTGAACGTCTAAGCCAACCTACACAACTAAACAAGGTAAACATCTAAACCAATCTATATGGCAAAACACAACCAATGGCAAAGGGGTGGACGACCAAGCAAGGAAAAGAACGTCCAAAGTAAGGCTGGACAGCAAGGAAGAACACACGGTAAAGAGGTGTGACGACTGGAGAAAACCAAGCTGGAGACCACGTAAGAGAGAAGATAGCACACTGTCTGTAAGGGAAGAGAGGAGAAACCTTGAAAGAGGAGACCACCTGGAGAGCAAACCAAGCTGTCCGAAGGTGTAAAATGGACAAGTGCAAACCAGAAATGGTGGTAAGGCGTGTGACCAGCAAGGTGTGCAAACTAGAAACGTATGAGAGATGTGAAACGCCAAACCAAAAGTTTACATGAGGTGTGTGACCAGCAAAAGGTGCAAACTAGAAACATGTGTGAGACATGTAACGCTAAACTAAAAACATGAGGTAGGCCATAAGACGTGAAATAGGAGACAGGTGAGACCATGAGACGGTGAAAGCAGGAGCTGTGTCAGACAACCTAGAGAAGGAATTCGGTGAAGCATCGAAAAGAACTTAATGTATTTCTAAATTTCTTCAAAAGAGGTTAGAGAGCATTGCAGTGAACTTCTAAGAGGCAGTAGGGTAGCCTTTCAATTCAATAGAGGCAAGACAAGTTAGAAGAAGGGTAAACATAATAAGTGATACTCTTTGTATTGTACTTACTTAGTAATTGCAATAGTAAAAAGAGCAGAGGATTAAGACATCCATTGTAATTGAAATTCTTAAGTATAATGGATTGTCTTGGTAAGAGAAAGTCCCTACCACCGTGGATGTCTCACGTTGATGGAACCACGCAAATCTCGTGTGTCCTTAATTTGCTTTACGTTCTGTGTTTTGAATTGAGTTGTGAACGCAACAAAAGTATCAGCCAACCCATAACCTAACAAAGACCTAAACAAGAAGATCCAAATTGTCTATTAGGCAAGGTGTCTGAAAGGTGACTTTGGGGACTATTGTGATTAGTATGTAACTATAGATCTACCTTAGTCGAGTATGAGAAAGAGTTCACTTTTAAGAAGAGTTTGAAATTGTTCACTTACCTGCGAATTGCGAATTATGGTGATACTAATTCACCCCCCTCTCAGTATCATAAACTAGTAGATCCTAGAAAGAAGTTGAGAACTTTAGTATGTGAGAAGGAAAATTCAAATAATGCATCATTTAGCTAGCCATCCAAATGTTATACATATTAAAAGAGCCTATAAGGACTCAATAGTAGTTTAAGTTGTTATTGGTGAGCTCTTCAATAGGATTGTTGAGTGGGGTTATTATACAGAAAGAAAAGCTGCTAAGCTTACTAGGACCATAGTTGGAGTGGTAAAAGCTTGTCATTCATTGAGTGTAATGCACTGTGACCTTAAACCAAAAAATTTTCTGTTTGTTAATTAAAAAAGTGGAGTCACTTCTGAAAACAATTGAATTTAGATTATCAATATTTTTTAAGCCAGTATAATCTTTGTTGTAATTTTATTGTTGCTAAAATCTCTCTTGTCATATTAGTTTCAAATTGGGTTACCAGCTTATAGTCTAAAAATTGCTAATAACTTGTATAATCTTTGATAACTCTCACATAAAACATACTAAAAATATTTTCTTTTTTTGTTTCTTGATGATGTAACATGTAATTTTATTTCATATATTCTTAACTACAAAATGGTTGAAACAATTACCTGTTGCCTGTTTTATCATTCATTAGTCTTACAAAAATTGGTCAATTGTCATTTAGTCTTCTTTGGAAATAACCTGAGAGAGTGGATCTACTAGAAATTTAGCTATTAAATATGCAAGTAACCTAAAATATAAAGTACATTAACCTATAAAACTTTCTATGACAAATATAAGCTTTACCATTGGAGAATGCTTTTTCCCTTTATGACTTCATATGAATGCATGTTAGACTATCATGGTGAGTGTACAGTTAAACTTGAAGCTATGTCCATGAAAACATAGATAAAATGTTATGGATTCTCTAGCTTTATTCACTTGGCCTACTCTTAAAATCATGGTAACACTTATCAAAATGGAAGAGTTGGATATGATATATTCATCTCTGAGTCCTTTTCAGTTTTTTATCTTTAAGCACGTTCTTGCCTTGCTTGTCAAGGTCTAGTTGTAATAAAACAAATTTCCTATCTATCTCTGAAGAACTTGAAATGAATGGTTACCAGTTAGCTTATTGTTTCTTAAGTATGCATTGTTAGGAAGTATAAGAGCCAAAAATAGTTTATTGGCAATTCGGGCACCCTTTATCTGGCTTCTGCAAGATCATCTCAATTATATGTTTATATATCACAGACATTACACCTTTTTTTTTTTTTCCATTATTCTAGTAACTAACATTTTCCTTTTTAACATGTCTTCAAATTGCAAGCCATATATTTGACTTTGAAGGGTTAGTTAGGAACGTATATCTAAAAGAAAAGTTTTATGATGTGTTATTTCATATTATGTAGCCCCAGAAGTTTTGCGCAAGTGTTATGGCCCTGATATAGATGTTTGGAGCGTTGGAGTGATTGTTTACATTCTATTAAGTGGTGTGCCTCCTTTTTAGGCCAGTGGAATTTTGTTTACACATGATTAAAATGGGTTAAAGGCTCAAATTTAATGTCTAAATGCAATATGATTTATACCAATTGATTGTATCCCTTTCCTATCCTTTATTGTCCTTTTCTGTTCTTTTTTTCAATGAACTTGCCATAGGCTAAAGCCTAGTGCTCTTTTCATAAACAAACACTGAGGAGAAAATATTTAAAGAAGTCTTACATGGTGAATTTAACTTTTCATCAGACCCTTGGCCCAATATCTCTGAAAGTGCTGAGGATTTAGCAAGGAAAATGCTTTTCAGGACCTCATAAAGTGAATGAAGTTTTGTGTGAGTCTTATTAATTATTCTCTTTTCAATTTTTCATATTTAATTTTCAAAATTCCTATCCTCTATTTCTCACTACACCAATTGAGCTTTAGATGCTAACTCATAAGCATTGGTAAAGAGGAATGATAAATGGCTTATTGAGTCATTATTGACAATTACAAATTTACAAATAATGGTGAATAAATAAACTAGGTGTTTGTTTTCAATGTTTGTCTTCACAATATAAAGACAATGTTACCATCATAAGATACATGTGTATTAGCTTCAATAAAAGATTTTCTTCTTTATAATTAAGGTAATACCTTTTTTTTCACTCTTATATAGGCTACTTATGGGTAAAAGTTAGAGGTGTAACTCCAAACAAACCTTTGGATTCTACTATACTAAGTCGTATGAAGTAATTTTCTGCTATGAATAAGATAACGAAAATGGTTCTTGTAGTGAGTCTCCAATAAACTTAAGAGATATAATATAGGAAGCTTGACAGCTATACAATATTATTGGAATAATCAAAATCTAGAATGGAGAAAATTCTACTCTAAAATTTTGTACGTTGGTAGTGGACATGGTTAAAATGAATTCCTATAAGAATTCCAAGTTTGCATTAAAGAAATTTCTCTCTTTGTAGTAGGTCTTTACAAAAACCTTGTCTAAAGTAGCAATTTTTGGCTTAAGAGAGAGATGTTCATGATGATGGACATGGACAACTGTGGTCAGATCATTTCTGAAGAATTTAACGTTAGATTGAAAAACGTTAGAGCTAATCTTAAGTAATTAGAGATTTATGATCTAATACAAGCAGTAAGTATCATGCAAAACCTGGTTTCATTTTCAAAATGTAAAAAAGTGGTTTCTTTAATCCTTCGAGAAAACTAAATTATGGCCTAATTGCATATTGGACCAAAGTTTAAAAATGTATTTGGGTTTTTGTCATTGTTTATAACTTTTTAGGCAGATACCTAATGAAAGGTGTTAATTGCTATTACAACTTAAGTGTAATATGCATAATATAATTTTTGGAAATATGATATGTTAAGTGCTGTTTGGCCATTATGCAAGATGTTTGTAAATTTTCCCTTGTTTTATTTTGGAATAAGAAGAATATGTGATACATTAACTTTGTTATTTTGACTCATTCATTCTCTATCTTGAGATGTAGTAGTGATTTTCCATGATATATCAAAGGATAGAGCATAATTATATGTTTGCAAGTCCTTTCTATCCTATATGTGCTCTTGATACAACCGACTGATGTAGACAATAATGACACCATCAATTACCATGACTTTATATCTCCAACGTTGCATTTAAACAAAATTAAAAGAAAGGATCACTTATTTGCAGGCTTTTCATATTTTAACAAGGATGGAAATGGCTTTATCACTCAAGATGAACTTTAACGAGTTTGTGAGGAATTTGGCATTAAAGATGTTCACTTAGAATTGATCAAAGAAATTAATCAGGATAATATGAGTATTTAATTCTCTATATTCTTTTATTTTTGTTTTCCAATTAAAATACCAAATTGATAGAAAGAAAAATGGGAAAAGGCTAAAAAAGCCTTTTTTTTTTTTGTCCCTTTTAATCATGTGTGGCTAAAAGAAATGTTCATTTAGGACATTTAGGGTTTTCCTAACTCCAAAATAACTCAGTAGACCACCTTCATGAGCTTCTCTTATAACTAACTCCCTTAAAGAACTCATAGGCATGCATAAATAATTTTCCCCAAATAAGAAACTCTTATGCCTATAAAACTTTTCAAAAGCTAACATCTCTATAAACATTAGCAAAGTCAGGATCATTCATATATAAATCCTTAATATGTTCAAATCCTAACAATTTTGCAGTAAGTGTAAAGATAAGGGCATACTTGCGAGATAATGTATCAACTACCACATTTTTCTTACCTTATTTATATTTGATAATGTAAGGAAATGTCTCAATGAATTCAATCTACTTGGCATATCTTTTATTCAACTTTCCTTATCCCTTCAAATGCTTCTAAGATTTATGGTCAGTATGGATGATAAACTCCTTAGGCCAAAGGTAATATTGTCATGTCTCCAAAGCCTGTACTAATGCATACATCTCTTTATCATAAGTAGGATAATTAAGGCTCACTCCACTTAGCTTTTCACTAAAGTATACAATTGGACACCTTTCTTGCATCAAAACAACTCCAATGCCAATACCTGAAGCATCACACTTAATTTTGAAAGCTTTTGCAAAGTAGGTAAAGTAAGTAATGGTGCAGAACTTAATTTTTCCTTAATGCAATTACAAGCCTTGTCTTAATCACTACCCCACCTAAAACTCATGTTCATTTTTATAAGCTCAGTGAGTGGTTTATCAATGGTGCTAAAGTCCTTAATAAAGCATCTATAGAAACTTACTATACTAATCATATCACTAAATGACTTAAGTGTAAGCTAATCTCAAATTGCCTTAACTTTTTCCTCGTCAACTTCAACACCTTTAGCATTGACAACATAGCCAAGAAAAGTGATCTGATTAGTATGAAAGGAACATTTTTGTATATTAGCATACAATTTCTTAAAACATAAACATTAACAATAGAACGTAAATGATCAAGATACTCTTTTAGAATTTTACTATATATCAAAATATCATCAAAATACACAACTAAAAATTTACCAATAAATGGATGCAAAACACGATTCATTAGTTGCATAAAAGTTCTTAGCACATTAATGAGATTGAATGGCATAACAAGTCATTCAAAAAAGTCGTACTTAGTTTTGAAAGTTATTTTCCACTCGTCTCCTTCTCTCATCTTAATCTGATGATATCCACTTTTCAAATCAATCATAAAAAATACATATGAACCATGTGATTTATCCAATATGTCATTTAATCTAGGTATGGGATGACAATACTTTACAATGATTTTGTTGATTGCTCGACAATCAACATACATCCTCCAAGTCTCATCTTTTTTGGGTACAAGTACGACAGGAATAGCACATGGACTTATGCTTTCCCTTATATATCCTTTGGAAATAAGCTCCTCAACCTACCTTCAAAGCTCCTTTGTCTCATCAGGATTACTCTTATATACTGGCCGGTTAAAGATGGATACACCCAGGATCAAATCAATTTAATGCTCAATTCCTCTATTAGGTGGCAATCCACTTGGGACATCTTCAAATTCCTACAATAGAGCAACAAAAACACTAGCCAAAGATGGTTCAAACTTGTTAGTGTTAAAATAAGTTTCCTTGTACATATGTACAATCATAGATTGTTTGACATAAAATACTCTTTTGACATCACTTTCTTTTATACAGAGACTTTTTCTTTTCTTTTCTTTCTCTTGTGTCCTTATGTTTTTTTCTCACTTTTCTCTTTTATCAATCTCTCTTTTCTGTTCACTCTTATTTTTAATCCTCCATTGATTCACATAAGCTTGTTGAGGTGATAATGGTACAAAAGTGACAGTTTTTTTATTAATTACAAAGGAATATCAATGCTTAAAGCCATTATATATAACTCATCTATCAAATTGCCATAGTCTTCCTAATAAATATGGCCCACATGCATAAGTACAACATCACATAAAACTTCATCATGATACTTTCTAATAGAAAATGATATCAACACTTGCTTATTTACCTTGACTTTACCATTCTCATTCAACTATTGAAGCTTATATGGCCTATGATGCTTCATAGTAGGTAAATCCAACTTCTCAATCATAGTTGTGCTAACAACATTAATGCAACTCCTACTATCAATAATCATACTACATACCTTATCTTTGATGAGACACCTTATTTGAAAGATGTTATCTCGTTGCACCTTATTTTCTTCCTTTACTTGCACATTTAATGCTCACCTTATAATGAGACCTACTCCATTAATCGAATACTCCTTTCCATTACTTTCACCCTTTGATGATGGCACAAAATCAATATCTGATTCACTTTCAATTTCAATATCACCATTACTTCTCAAGATCATTACACGCTTATGTGGACATTGAAATGCAATGTGACCCTTACCCAAACACTTAAAACATTTAACATATTTATTTCTACTTAAGGTTCAAAATTACCTGTCTTTTTGCTAGAACCCACATTCTTGTACTTGGGTAGCTCAGCTTTGGACTTTTAATTGTCCACATCGTCCCTTTTACTTGAATTTGGTTTCCAAGATGAGGTAAAACCCGAATTTTGCCTAAATCGTGTGGAGCCCATTCGTTTAAGTTGCCTTTCAACTTTCATTACCATATGCACTATATCTTCTAATTCTATATAGTGTTATAATTTAACTATATTTACTATGTCTTTATTCAGCCCTTGCAGAAATTAGGTCATGGTTGTCTCTCTATCTTCTTCTATATTCGCCCTAATCATGGTAATCTTCATTTCCTTGTGGTAGTCCTTTACACTTTTGGTGCCCTGAGTGAGCCCTTATAGCCTTTGGTACAACTCTCTATAATAGTGATTAAGGATAAACCTTCTCCTCATAAAAGCCTTCAACTTTTCCTATATATCAATAAGTTGCTCATGATTCCTTCTCATAATCAAAACAAGTTAATCCCACCAAATAATAGCATAATCAATAAATTTAACTGTAGCAAGCTTTACCTTTTTCTCCTCAAAATAATT
>JAHLGO010000436.1:4928282-4939347 GCA_020615895.1 Ceriops decandra
TCTATGGTTAAATGTCTTACAACTTGTGATGTAAAACGATCCGATCCAACTCTTCTCGACATAAGTTATACAGTCTGCCAAAAGATATGGCATGGCTCTTTTATTGTTGAAATCATTACAATTCTGTACTTTGTGCTGATATAGCAGCATGTGTTTATTACCCCAAATTAAATAATGAGAATAAGAAGTAACCGACTGTATTTATTGGTTGGCTACAAGAAAAACTCTTGTGGGGGGAAACATGCTCCTTCAACTTCTCAGAAAATAGGTATTTTAATTCTGCATATACCAAAAAAACAAAAACAAAAAAAAAAAAGAAGCTTGGGGACTTGTATCATAATATTTTTAGTTATAACTCAGCACATTTGATCTAAATAATCTAGCCTTTTAGTATATAAATATTAAATAAATAAATAAATGGAGTGAACTAAAAAATAATAATAAATTTAAATGGACAAAATGAATTCTTATATTATATAAAAATGCATGTTATATTTAATATAAAATATATTTTACATAATATAAACGAATGGTTCATTCAATCAACGAGAAGCAATGTTTTGGGATACCAAACGAACGCAGACTTGCGCTCAGCTGTGAGCCAGGGGGGGTTTGATTAAAAACTTGACTTTCAAAAGATCCGAGTGCATATAAATCTATGCATTGGACACCGTAAACCAGATATTGACTCCCCATATCACAAGTAAGTGAGCCGCCCACAACATCTGGACCTCAAGCAAGCAGTAAAAAACATATGCGTACATGAAGTCAGATTAGATTTTCGATTGAATATTTCAATCCTTCATTAAGCATGATAACAATTAAAGAAAAGAAAAGAAAAAAAAGGTACAAAAGTAATTTATCCCTATGCATTTTATGTTTTGATTACAAGCTGTCAATTAATGAAATCTGGATCTATAAGAATCTTGCTGATCCATAGATTTCTTGGCTGACCAAAACTTCAACAGGTGGCCTTAACGTGGAGAATTTCTTGTTTGTACTAGGTTGATTAGAATGTCAGCAATATTGGAACTTGATCGATCATATGTACATACCTGGCCAAAATCAACTGCTGGGATGATGAAATGTTCTTAAATTAGCGCATCAATCGTACAAACAAGGGATCAAAGAAGGGCCGCCGGTTTTCCCTGGGGAGATTGGACTGCTAAATTTCGACAAATGGGGCACGAAGGATGCAGCTTTAGCCATGTATCAATGCATTGTATATGAAAGAGGTGACCACAATCAGGAAGATGACGCAGCACGTCCTGTTCCTCGTAGTCTGCCAGGCATATTGAGCAGCAAGATTCCACAGAACCATCACCAACTCTGATCAGTTTTGCCATCGCCTGCGAGTAGGGGAGCTGTGGATAGCCGTCAAGAGTGGCCTCGTCGAGACCGCCCATTTCGAGGATGACCGAGTGGTCTTGGTCGGGGTCTTCGGAGGAAATCGAGCCGCCGTCGCCATTGCCAACTGTAAGCATTTTCTTGCGGGTGCAGAAATAGGAGGCAAGAGCGATGATGGATATTACTGAAAGAAAACCAATGGCTAGTCCAAAAATGAGAGCAAATCCACCACCACAAGAAGTAGTAGTGCTAGTAGTAGTAGTAGTAGTAGTAGTAGTAGTATTACCATTGGGGGTGCTATTCATTCCTGATAAACGAAAACTGTATAATACAAAAACAAAAAAAAAAAAAAAAAGAAAGAAAAGGCAAAATGTATTTTGGTGTAAGTAATCTTCATGGCTTGTGGAACTTGGGGTGTGTATAAAAAGATTGCTTGTTGTTGCCTGGTTTGCGATTGTAGTTTTTATATGGTGGTGGACTTGGGGTAGTGCAGATTTTAACTAAGGATGCTATGTCTGGTGGAGAAAAATACAACGAAGGTGTGGCGGCGCTGACCGACATGAAAACAGAAAAATAGAAATTTGTATGAAGAGAGTTGAGAAGTCTAAGTTTCCTTCTTCTTCTTCTTCGTTTTTCTTCTTCTTCAATCTTCAAAATTTTTATATCTTACAAAATTAGACTTCATTTAATTTTTTTTTTCATTTATTTTTTTTATATTAAGCTAAGCTACCTTAACACTTTCTTTTTTTTCTTTTTTTTTTTTGGGTGGTTAAAAAGTCAAACTAAGAATCCTGAGGTAAAGGTGCATATTTATTTCATAAATAATTGATCGATTGAAATTAATATTTAAAATCAAATGATGGGAATTCGCATTAAATTTTTGTATTAAAAATAATGTATCCATATGATAAAACTCATATCAATATGCATTATGGAATGAAAAAAAAAAATGGGGGAGGGGGGGGGGGGGGGGGGGGGGAAGAAAAGGATGGGGCATGATGCGGCAAGCAAGCGAATTTAAAAAGAAGTCAACTGGCTTTGTTAAGTTAAATTGGAAGCCCAACGTCAATTTCTCCAAAAGGCCATTTTCTGGTGGAGATGCTTTTGGCACGAAACAGCTGCGGATTTTATATATACCGCAAAAATAATTCACAATGGAAGTCATAAAAGGATTGGCATTCTTAAAAAATATTGGTGAAAGGAATTCAGTGGCTTTAGCCTATGGGAAGAAAATCCTCCTGAATCAAAAAAAAAAAAAATGATTATTACAATCTTAATCTTAAAATGGTAATAGAAGATGTATAAAATATATATATATAATAAATTAAAATAAATAAATAAAAAAGGCACCACAACTATTCTTGTGAGGGGCAAGGAGGGGAATTCGGCCGTGTTTTTGGTCAGAGGTTTAAAGAAAAGAGGGTTATAGAGATTCAGTTTAATCGTCTTGTCCTCCAACGCCTGAAATCTTTCGACCGAACAAAACACTGAAGTTGTTAGAGTTCCAGGCTTCCAGCTGCTGGCTCCTCTCTCCCTCTCTCTCATGTAAGCCCCTCCTCTTCATTTGCCCATATCTTTTCGATGTCTTCTGATTTCCATGTGGGTGTCATCATCTGTTAACATCATTTGTCGTAGACGATTTGTCAAGCATGTTCACATAGTTCGATTTTACGCTGTCTCAGCTCTTGCCCAATTGAACCTCACGACCGCCTTCACAGATTCCATTCCAGAAGAGCCAGCCGTATACACACACAAGCAAAACCTTATAAGTAGCTGTTTCGCAGAACTAGACGCCTTTCAACCGGTGGACACTTTTAAGGTTGTTGAAACTTTGAACCGTCTTAGAGCAGAGCCTAGGCTAGCATTTGACTTCTTTAACCAAATTAAGGAAAGTGGGTTTTGTCATGATGCTCGTACTTACGCGGCTATCGTTAGAATCTTGTGTTTTTGGGGTTTGGATAGGAAATTGGATTCTGTTTTGTTGGAAATTGTTGGGAAAGGTAGGAATTCAGACATTGAGATTGCACGGTTGTTTCAGGCTTTGGCAGGGAGCGAGTTCTCCACAGTGCTTGTTCGAGTGTCCGATGTATTGGTTAAACTTTACGTCAATGCCAGAATGTTTGATGAGGCTATTGATGTTCTCTGCCACGTTAGGTACCTTGGGCTAGTTCCGCATGTATTTTCATGTAATTATCTTATGAACCAATTGGTTGGGCGTGGGAAAGTGGATACAGCAGTGGTTATTTATCGGCATTTGAAGGGCATCGGTGTGATCCCAAACAAATATACTTATGCCATTGCTATCAAGGCTTTTTGTGTCAAAGGCAGTTTGGAAGAAGCGGTTGATGTGTTTCGGCAGATGGAGGAAGGCGGAGAGACTCCAAGCGCCTTTGCTTACTCAACGTACATAGAAGGGCTTTGTACGCTTGGAAGGCCAGACATGGGGCTTGAAGTGCTTAGAGCATTGACAACTGCGAAGGTTCCAATAGATGTGTTTGCTTTTACAGTTTTAATTCGTAGGTTCTGCAATGATATGAAACTGAACGAGGCTGAAAGTATCTTGCTTGAGATGGAAAAACTGGGGTTCGTTCCAGATGTGTATACATATGGTGCCTTGATTTGTGGGTTTTGCAGAGTTGGAAAATTACTCAAAGCTTTGGTCCTTCATAATGCAATGGCATCAAAAGGTATGAAGACAAATTGTGTGATAGTGAGCTCAATTATTCAAGGGTTGGTTCAGATTGGCATGGTTTCCAAAGCTGCGATTCAGTTTCAGGAATTTAGGGAGATGGGAATTTTCCTTGATCAGGCTTGTTACAATATTGCAATGTATGCGCTGTGCAAGCTGGGGAAAATGGAAGAAGCTGTCGCATTGCTATTTGATATGAAGGGTAAGCGGATTTTTCCAGATGTTGTAAACTACACTACTTTGATTAGAGGTTATTGCCTCAAAGGAAGACTAGTTGATGCTGTAAAGTTGTTTGAGGAAATGAAAGAGAATGGGCTCAACCCTGATGTTATTACTTATAATATACTTGCTGATGGGTTTTCTAGAAATGGTCATACACAAGCAGTGCTGAACTTGTTACATTGCATGGAGGCCCAGGGTCTTAAACCTAACACCGTCACACATAATATGATCATTGAAGGCTTGTGTAAAGGAGGTAAGGTGGAGGATGCTGAAATTTTCCTGGATAATCTGGAGGATAAGTGCCTGGAAAATTGTAGCGCCTTGGTCAGTGGTTACTGTGAAGCAAATCAGACAGATGAAGCCTTTGAATTATTTATTAGGTTATCCAAGCAGGGACATATAATGAAGAAAAATTCTTGTCTAAAACTGCTCTCTAGTCTCTGTATGAAAGGTGACAATCGCAAAGCCCTCTTATTGCTGGAGACAATGTTGGCTTTGGAAGTCAATCCCAACAAAGTCATGTATAGTAAAGTCATAGGTGCACTTTGCCGTGCTGGAGAAATGAAAAAGGCTCGGCATATCTTCAACATTATGGTCAGTTCCGGAGTAATTGATTTGGTTACTTACACAATGATGATAAATGGTTATTGTAGGGTGAACTGCTTGAGGGAGGGCTACGATCTTTTGCAAGATATGGAGAATAGAGGGATTAAACCCGATATTATCACTTATACAGTTTTGCTTGATGGTTGCTCAAAGCAAAGTTCAGATTCCATGAAAAGAAAGGAAATGATCTCTAAGGCCTTTTGGAAGGAGATGAAAAACATGGATATACAACTCGATGTAATTTGTTACACTGTTTTGATTGACAGTCACTGTAAAGCAAACAACATTAAGGAAGCTTTGAGCCTTTTTGATGATATGATTGATAGAGGAATACAACCTGATACAGTTACATATACAGCTCTTTTATCTGGATATTGCAGAGTGGGAGATATAGATAATGCTGTGCTCCTTTTCAATGAAATGTTGCATAAGGGAATGCTGCCAGATGATTGTACCTTCTCAACATTGCAGCAAGGTGTTTTGAAGGCCAGGAGAGTGACTTTGTTGGCTCGCAGGCTGCGGCTTAACACCATGTTGAATCATTCGTTCAAGGCCAAACAAAGTAGGCTATCCCACTAAGGTGTATTATACTTTGAAGGAACTATAATATATAATCAAACTGGAGGCAGCAGTCCTGAAGAAGGGGGACTACCAGTTCAGGCCAGTTAATATGCCACTTATGGATTGGTATCATTTGAACACTCAGAAAACTTAAACAGGGAACTAAATCTATCTCTATGCTGAAGGTTATTATGCCGTTGCAGGCCTCAAGAAAGGGAGCTACCAGTTGAGGCCAGCTGTGTTTATTTGTGAAGGCTAGAATGGTCTTATGGGCCTGGTGACCCGTTACACATTGTTGATGTCAGAACTGTCCAAGAACAGTCAGTGTAGAAATCCCTTCAAGCTGATGCTGATGCATGAGGGAGAAAGCAATTTAATCTTTCACTTTCTTGTATTTATTTATTTATTTATTTATATCAAATTTGCTCATTTGGGAAATGGCAGACATTAATTTTAACCATGAGGAAGATTTGCTGTTCAGATTTATTGTCCATCGGTCATTCCCCTTCAGCCTTCTCCCTCCCTTTTCCAGGGAGCTTTCTTTATCAGGTTTTATATGCTGAATTGGATTCACTATTTAATGTTTGTAACATGTCTTTGAACTAGCTGTTGAGTTGTCAACCTTTATTCCTTTTTACATTGGACATTACATTAACAGTTGTTTTGTTGCATGAGGTTGTGTCATTTGATCATTCATCAGAGCAAGCCAAAATCATTCTTATATCTTTTCCCTCTTTTTCTCTTATGAGTCTAAAAGTTCAACGAAGGTGACAGATATGTTGCAACATGTATACCAAAGTAAGAAGATCATATGAAAAATATGGAAAGAAAGCTCACACAATTATAAGCATCAAGAATTTTGCAGAAGAAACATGAAGAGAACACTATTTATATGCAATACTTGAGAGATATACCTCTGTTTGTGAAAGCCCTCCTCTGTCTTTAACTCCGATCAAAGTCAAAAAATAAAGGTGCTATTAATCATGTTACAGAAAGTAATACTCATCAAGGTCAGTAGCTCATCCTCCAATGGAACGTGCTGCTGCCCACTGTCTGCTGGTAAACACATTGCCATTTCTAGTCCAACCAAGATGCATGTTAGGTAAATGTACCTGTACAGAAGTGAAGGGAGCATACACTAACTGGAATTTTATGTCTTGGGGAGAACAGGGATTGCAAGAACCCACCGCTTAGTGGGAACACTGTGGGACTTCTTCCTTCTTGTCAGAACAAGCACATTGATGATGTGAAGATTTGCTAACTGGAGTTTACTCTGCTTCCAAGGATAACTGTGAACCAAAATCTTCTCAAAACAAGAACCTGTGGGCCTTGGATTGGGACAGGTCTGTCTGACCGTGAGAAGGATTTGGTGCTGTTTGAAATGGTTAAATCTCTCTAGTATTTTGCTCGGAACTCGATCTATCTAAGGGGCTTTGCATGCAGGTTCTACGTGATGCGTCTGAGTTGAGTTCAGGAACTGGAGAGGGAAAGCCATCCCCTTGTATCTATATCATAATTGCCCATCAGCTGCTCATGTCGGTCAAAATGCATATAATTGCTTTTGCTGGCAGCCCTGATCTGTTAAGCTAATCCTTCCATGCTCTATTGTGGTTTTGTATCATTTTGAAGGCACCTAAAGTTGTGCTTACTCTTGATCATTATCATTATTATACTGCGGTCCTCCTCGCTAGCAGCCGGCAATATCCCTGTTCACTGCTTCTGCTGTTGAAATTCTTTCCTTCTTGTATGTTGTCTGGCTCTTGATCTGTTGTGATCCGCAAACTTGCATGCGCACGGCAGGGCAGTGCATGGGCTATCCATGAAATGCAAATTTGGTGTAGACAGGTTGATGCTCTGGTTTTCCTTTTGCTGTACAGTTTTAACGTAAGATTTTGACATGGTGCAGTGAATCAATTGTCTATGTTATCAAGAAGAATGCCACCGCCCGCCCCACGTCCCCCCTCAACAAAAAAAAAAAAAAAGATGCTACCTATTTGCCTTGGGTCCATCACGTTCTTGAACAACCAAGCTGATCTTAAATTGAGGGGGAAAATTTGGGGCAAATAAAATTTTTCACGAGTTAATGTTACCAACTCAGTATAACGCAACATCCATTTCCTTAAATTCCAGGTGTTTTCTCTGAATCAAGGAGCCTGGCATGTGGGACAAAATGACACTATTGAACAAGGTGACCTTATTGCCTAAGTCATTATTATTTGACTAATAAAATTTTTTATAAAAAAATTATTATTATTATTATTATTATTATTTGAACATGGCCATCTTTTTTATCAAAAAAAAATTAAATTAAAAAATTGACAAGTAATTTTTTATTTAAATTATATATATATATATATATCTTATTTTTAAAGAAAGCAAAAAAAAGGTTGGGGTGGGGGTGTTGAGTTTGTTGCACCCAGGTTCAATCATTTTCGGTGCTGGGCTGCTGCCAAACCAAGACCATGCGGACCATGATTTTGACGGGTTGGTGTATGTATATATATATATATATATATATATATATATATAAAGATGGATAACAAAAATTAAAATGCAAAAGAAAATTTCCACTTCCTAATCGGTTCAACCTCTGCCACTAGCACTTAAAACTAGCAATCTCCGCCGTCCATTTTCTCCATTATATACTCAGACCTGACCCAACTACAAACCCTCTTTCCACTTATTTCCCCGTCTCGCTTGAGCTTCGTGGCTCTCTGTAACCCCAAGACCGAGAGCCCGTACGTTGCACATTTCGATTGTTTCCTCAGTTAAGTTTTGATCTTTTTTCGGTTTTGTTTCGATCTCTTTATGTGGGTCTTTGTTTTGTTTTTAAGTTTAGGATCTGCCGCCGCGATATTGGTTAAGTGAAGATGTTTGGTAGAGCACCAAGGAAGAGCGATAACACCAAGTACTATGAGATTCTTGGGGTCTCAAAGAACGCTTCTCAGGATGATCTCAAGAAGGCTTATAGGAAAGCTGCCATTAAGAACCATCCTGACAAGGGCGGTGACCCTGAAAAAGTACGTGCCTTTTCCCCTTTAATTATTATTATTATTATTTGTTTTTTTATATTTTTCATTTTAATTGAAGTTTTGATGAATTAACTTGTGGAATTTTTTGTATGTTGATTGGATTAATGGGTTACTTCTGAATTTTTTTGTTGATGGTATGGTTGTGTTGTCTGTAAGGATAGATTTGATCAATTTGGCAGTAGATCTATTGGCTTACTGGGTTTGTGTTGAGATGGGTTGGAGTCTGGTATTGATTCCAATGTTGTGGAGGTTGCCTGATGGCGTGGAGATCCTTCTGCTATGCCAAGCTGATCTTATGTTGGGGGTAATGGAGTATTAAATCTGTGCACTGTAGTGTGCAGTCTAACACATTTCCCTTATTCTTTTGTTACTTGTAATGGTGTTGTGGTTGTCTGTTGGAGTGCGTTTGTTTTCTGCTGCACAGTTGCTGTGTCTTAGTGGACTCCTCATCTACTTATTTATTAGTTAATTTTGTTCTTTGGCCCTCAGTTCCTTGACAAATTTTATCAAATCTTCAACAAAATGTTTATCAAATTTCTAGCAAACTATGATTGTTACAGTGGTAGCTGTAGTTTTATTGATATTGACTGGTGACAATTTGCTAATCATTCAGTTCAAAGAGTTGGCCCAAGCTTACGAGGTCCTGAGTGACCCAGAGAAACGTGAGATATATGACCAATATGGCGAGGATGCACTCAAGGAAGGAATGGGTGGTGGAGGTGGGGGCCATGACCCCTTTGACATATTCCAATCCTTCTTTGGTGGCAATCCATTTGGTGGTAAGGATCCTCAGCACCAAAAAAAGAAAAGAACCCACAATTCTCCTTTGGATTCAGTTAAGTAGTGGATGTAAACAGCTTGAAATATAATTTTATCTTCCCCAGGTGTTGGTAGCAGTAGAGGCCGAAGGCAAAGAAAGGGTGAGGATGTGATCCATCCTTTGAAGGTTACTTTGGATGATGTCTACAACGGCACATCCAAGAAGCTGTCTCTCTCACGCAATGTGATCTGCTCCAAATGCAAGGGGTTAGTGTTGAAAATACAGTAGAAGTGTGTGTTCACGTGTTGAGCTTTTTATTGCTTTCTTGTTTTAGTGGTTTGTGGAGTTTTCCTATTTATGAGATCAATATGAGGTTCTTATGTTAAATTTGCAGTAAAGGGTCCAAGTCAGGTGCATCGATGAAATGTTCAGGTTGCCGAGGTTCCGGAATGAAGGTCTCCATAAGACATCTTGGACCTTCTATGATCCAACAAATGCAGCATCCTTGTAATGAGTGTAAGGGTACCGGTGAGAGCATCAGTGACAGGGACCGCTGTCTGATGTGCAAGGGTGACAAGGTAGTTCAGGAGAAGAAAGTGCTAGAAGTGATAGTTGAGAAAGGTATGAAAAATGGGCAGAGGATTACATTCCCTGGAGAAGCTGATGAAGCTGTAAGTAATAGCACATATTTGATTTTTTTTCCCATTAAATTAATTTATGTTGTGAAAAGTTCTCCAATCAATATAGTTAAATGTTCTGCTTTTTGGTTATTTGTATCTTGTCTTTTTTTTTTTATTCTTTTTTTATTTTTAATGCTATACATGCAGCCAGACACAATCACAGGGGATATCGTCTTTGTCCTTCAACAAAGGGAGCATCCTAAATTTTCTCGAAGGGGCGATGACCTGTTTGTAGAGCACACCCTGTCTCTTACAGAGGCGCTTTGTGGCTTCCAATTTATATTGACTCATTTGGATTCAAGGCAACTTCTCATAAAATCTGAACCTGGGGAAGTAGTCAAGGCCGGTAAGTTGCAGTATAACCTTTTGCCCGTTTCAATTATCTTAAATTTAGGGAGGGAGGGAGGGAGTGAGCAGGCAATAGGAGATTTCAGCCTTAATATCTGTGCTTGAAGGAGTTGCCTGATCTTGATTCACTAATCCATTTGGCCAGTTCTAATTCACACTTATTGTTCCAGCTGTCAGTGGATGACTAGTGGCTTTGACGACAAAAGTCTTGATCCTGTTTCTTCTTACAGTTTTTGTATTTATTATTGTCCACCACAGATCAGTACAAAGCCATAAATGATGAGGGTATGCCAATGTATGAAAGGTCGTTTATGAGGGGGAAATTGTACATCCATTTTAGCATTGATTTCCCAGACTCCTTGACCCTTGACCAGTGCAAGGCCCTGGAGGCCGTGCTTCCTCTAAGAAATTCAGTTCAGCTAACAGACATGGAGCTGGATGAATGTGAGGAGACTACCTTACATGATGTGAACATAGAGGAGGAGATGCGGCGAAAACAACAGAGGGCCCAGGAGGCATACGATGAAGACGAGGATATGCATGATGGTGCCCAGAGGGTTCAGTGTGCTCAGCAGTAAGTGATGGTAATCGATGCCGTCGATCTTCGGACGGGATAGACTCACATGAGGACCCGAGCTGGGCAAGCGTGGGTGGGCTTCACTGATTATTTGCGAGGAGGAGCAAATAATTACTTCTTAAAACTTCGTGGCATTTTCACTTTGCTTTTGCAAATTGTCGATGGGGGTTGAGGGTATTTGATTTACTACTTTGGAACTTATTTAAGAAATGCCGAGAACAGGAAGAATTGATGATATGCTTT
>JAHLGO010000436.1:4939447-4950110 GCA_020615895.1 Ceriops decandra
TTTTTTTTTTTTATTTCTCACAGGAGTAGTAGTGGCGATGTCGATGTTGCAGTTAATGCTAAAATAAGCTAAAAATTTTATTCCATTCAAAATCCGAAATTGATCGGTTACACACAATTTGAATAAATTTAGTCGTTTTAATTTCGAACAAGGGAAATGGTCAATGCATGTTGTATTCAAAATTTTAATAATTGTTTATAGATGCTAAATTGATTTTTTTTTGCATTACATAATATGATTTCAGAGCAGATATATGAATTTTGAGGACAAGTACAGCACAAAAACAAAACTACTTTCATGTTATTGAAAGGTCATAAGTTACACTAAAAAAACATTTCTTTTCCCCTGCAAAATGTTGGAGAAGACTGATAAATCTCTTAATTCTTGCTAAATAAAAGTCCCTTATATTAGTTTAATTTTTTTAATTAAAAAAAATACTATATCATAAGTTACTCTACGGTGATCAGTCTTCTCATTTATGTAAAATTTTTTAAACTCCTTTATGAAATTAAAATTCAAAATCTTAAAAATAAAATTTTAAATTCTTAATTATCAAGGCATTTCCTAAGAACAAAGTTAATAAACATGTGAAAAGTATTCATTGATGTTTTCCATATAAAAAAAATTATGTAAAAGATAAATTTGATAATTTTTAATTATTTATATATTATTATTTTATTAATTACATGAAAATTCGGTCACACTTGCCCATAATTCTTGGAGCTGCCACCTGGCTGACCTAGAATTTCTGTGCTTCGTATGCCAAGTATCCATTTCCCACGAAATGACTCGGATACATCGCTAACCGGTACAAAATACATTTATGCAATTGTTGAACAAGTTCAAGACGGGTTTATCCCCCATTATTCTTCTTTCACGTGTATATCTACAGCACTTAACATACAAAGAGAGAAAAACACATAGGTATAACCAAACTGCCAAATATAAACAGACCGCCGCATCAAACCAGAGTAAATGCTGCTACAAACATTATAAAAATGGCATACCATATGGCTCCAATTGAATTTACACGTACACGGTGGATCACAAAATACAGTTTCCTAACCACGAATTGATGCCGGAGGGACAGCAGGTAAACCCAATTCGTCCTCAGCCTGTCCAAACCAGAGCTCACAGGTAAGAACTGGCTAGTGACAAGAAAAACAGTATGCACAGGACACCAAGCAAGTGAGAATATCAGATGCACAAGCAACATAATTTTAAGGTGCTCTCAGAAAACAAGCTGCTCCATTGAACTCGCTCAAGGACATAAAGCCTTATTCTCACTACAGTTAGGAAAATCTCTCGAACAATTCTCTCTATCTGTTCAAACAATGCAGGGCCATATGCCAAAAAGGAAAAAACAGTGGCTGGCAAATGCTTCCAATTCCTGGATTTTCAAAGACGAATTCTATATATTTTCCAGCTTTTTTGTTTAAATTTTCAATAAAAGAAAATTAAAATTGAAAGGAGATTCTTGGTAAAGACATCAAACCTTTCCGACACTGAAAATCGCATTCTTCAGGCCTATACAAACAAGATTCTTATGCAGAAGGTTTTATTGCTCTTCATTTAACATATGGCTGCAGCAAGGCACAAGTACTTCACAAATGCATGCTTGCTGTGCAACTGGCTATGCAATCATGGGGCATCACAGCCAATTGCATTGAGAGGCAGATTTTTCCAATGGGTCACAGAATTTCATCTTTCACATATTATTTAGCAATTAAACAAAAGAGTGACACCTTCAGTGTCAGATTTACCTGTGCATTGGATCTGCTGGCGGGGTGTGCTGTATGTCCTGCAGGTGCTGAAGGCAAGTTGAGTTCTGAATGCAATTCAGGTTCCTTGTCAGGTTGCAAATAAGAAGGCATGGCATCAGCTTCAGTTTCCAAACCCAAGTCTGCTTCCAGTGCATCAAGCTCTGCATCAAGAAATAAGCCAGCACGATAATGGAGGTCGATAAAACAAAAAAAAATTTCCCATTCAAATTCCTATTGAAAACAAAAGGTGAAGGAGAAAAATATCAAGAAAAGCACATGCTAAAATACTAAATGGCAGGGTAAAAATATAACTGTATCATATTGAATAAGGCTACTTGCTCCAGTCTATGTCTTTAATCATGGAATCATGAAAAAGCCAATTTCTTTAGTGTTGGAAAATTTAGAAGAAACTTAATAGTTGACCATGGAAAAGGAATAGCAGAGAAAAGCTACAACATTTCAGGGCAACATTGTTAAAAAGGTCAGACAGAGGTGGAGAATAAATCAAAATTAGGGTTCTTATAATTTCAAAAGAACTTCAGCTTACCACCCATAAGTTCTTCCTCATCAATATCATCAGGTACATTATAACTTCTACCCAGGGTCTCTTGAATCTCATGACTTACATCCATCAGATCCATCATCTCATCTTGCAAATTCTAGGGATAACAAGGCAAACAATTTAGCACCATGAATTCTCCAAAAAATGCAATGCAAAAGCAGCAAAGGAAGAAGAGAGATTGTGATCTCACTTACATCTATGTCTTGAATCTTTACAGTTTTCATCATTCCTTTCAGATCCTTGTTTGCAGATTTCAATGCTGAAATCTGCAAATAACAAGATGGAAATAAACTGAATTCTTAATTCCCTAAAAATCCTCCTGGTGCACCTGTCTTTTAAATTCAAATGGATAAAGCATTCAGCACACCATGCTGGTTGTGAAATTTTAATTTGAGAATTTATGATGCCATTTCCCTCAGTCATAAATGTTTTTCTCCCTACCTATCATGAAGTAGGAAGCAGGTTCCAACCAAAGTAAAAGCAAAAAGCTGCACTTGGCATGCCTTGAATCATGCTCCTTTGGGCACTCCCAAGGAAAAATAGATATTTCAAGATGAATATCTAACATGCCACCAAAAATCTCAGCAGATACTACTTCCTAGGTAACTTGAAATGCGGATCTCCTAAACTAAAAGGACTAGTGGGTTCCAAGCATAATTTAAACATTCCTAAATAAATCACTAGCTCGTATTGAAGCCCAATGTACCATCACATAAACACAGTTTTTTCACATTATGAGCCAAAGTAGGTTAATTACATACCATCACATAGTTAGTATAAATCCTGCTAACTATGTGTCAAAGATATTTCTGCAGACATGCTACCAGAGTGATATGATGTTGCCTCTAAAGCATTATATCAAAAAAGTCAACATTGCATAGATCCATGGCAGAATAATCGTGTCAGTGATTTCTTATAGAAGGCTGAAACTTCAAATTCTTTTATTAAAAATACAAAGGATTCCGTGGACTCTCAGATTAAGCCAGTCATTGAATCCTTCTGGTAGAACGTATGTCCAAAAACTTAAGAAGAGGACAACACTTTGTGATTGGAAAGGGGGAACAATGAAGACTCACCAAGCAGTTAGGGAGAAAAAGGTTATATAACATAAATTAACATTCAACATTTATGAAGGAGGATAATAGTGTGGATCAGTGAAATTGACCTTTTCAGTGCATTAACTTTTTTGGCGTTTACACAGCAAGCAAAATTGCTAATTAATCTTTTGTTTGTTGCCTATGCACGCTAAGGCCATCTAGATCATTATTCCAAAGATTTGGCATATTCCAACTACAGAGGCTTTAGTCAGGACATACAGTTTGTTGAGCATCTTTAATACCCTCAGTTGCAAATCCAACTTGATCCAAGTTGAATGTCTGATTATAGACCAGATCCTGTTGTCCTTCATACCTGTCCAGGAAAATTATATTTTGTATAAGCAAGTGTCAGCAGAAAACTCACGCCATTATGCTAGTGCCAAAATGTGAAAAAAATAATCCTTTTATTCTGGTCTGCACCAAAAAAAAAAAAAATCAACCCAAAAATACCATCCACTTGCATGATCATCAATTTTAGTAGGCAACATATGCAGTAGAAAAGGCAGCATCAGCTCCAAAACTTTGCTTTTCACTGAATTCAGCAAATAAATGTCAATAAAACATTTTCTTTTTCTATCATGAAATCTCAGGGGAGTTGTGCAGGTGGAAAAAGGAGGAGTGTGTTGGTAGACAACAATAGAAAATGTTTTTTCGAAAAATTTATTTCACAATCCCACATCGGATGTGTCTTAGAAATCAAAATTTTTTATTCACGAACAATTTCATGGTTCCATTATCATTGTTTGATAAAAGATTGAGCTAAATGTTACCAATGATTCATAAGATATTATAACTCCTAGAGAGATCTTCGTGAAGTACATAAAAATAATAATAATAATAATAATATTACGGCTGGTTAAGCCTATTTCTGAAACACAAACTCAAACACTCCTTTCATCTAAACATATAAACATCCAACAATGATGCCACTATTTGGTTAATAAAAGACTCCATGATAACTCTTAATTGTAAACCACTAGCGGCCCAGCAGATCTCAAGAGTATTATCAGGCCCGAAGAAAAGAAGACAGCACCAAATTAGATTCTTTGGACCAAATCAATGATATGAAACACGTTCACTGGTTAGCTGAACATAGGACACAAATAGTGAAGTAACGTGAAGGTAACTAGTGAAAGATTTCTTATACAACGAGCATATGCGCTAAAATAACAGCACTTACATACGCTTCTGCTTAAGAACCCGCATGGCTCGAGCTTTAACGGCCTCCTGGGCAGGTCCAGGCCGGGTTTTCTTAATCTGTTCCCTATATCTAGCGAGTTCAGCATCCAGCTTTTTGATCTTTTCATCCACGGATTCCCCTCTTTTGCTAATCTGAACTCAACAACGCAAATCCAACCTATTAGCAGCAATCCCAAACGCAATAGCCATTCCTTTCCAGATCAAAAAGCCGACAGCGTTTTTGTTTTCCCTTTTTTTTTTTTTTTGTAAAAAGACTAATAACAACAATTCCTGTTCAAATTAGATCAGGAGAAAATCCCGAGAAAAATCCAATAATTCAAATTCAAATTCAGAAAGAAAAACAAAAAGACTCAGAAATAAAAAGCAAATTTATATGCAAATTTCACACACACACACACAGATATATATCTAGAGAGAGAGAGAGAGAGAGAGAGAGAGACCCTGTCAGAGGCATCTTGAATGGAAGGAGGAGGCTCATTGTCTTTCTTAACGCCAAACATTCGCCTCATCTTTACGTATTCTGTGTTGAATTTCGGATTTGAAATCGAATGAGATCGAAACCGACGTTGAATTGTTTTTTCCTTTCAACTAGTCGGAGCTCAAGTCTCCTCCTCCTCCTCCTCCCAGCTTTCCTACTTTCCTTCGACTTCGATGCCTACTTTTTCCCATCATTTATTTTGAGCCAAAATAAAATTACCTTCTTTCGTTTGGCCGGTAGAGCAGCAGTTGCCCGCCCCTTGCAAATATTATATATATTATTAAATGAACCCATATTTTGTTACCCATATAATATACATAAATTATATATTTATTATATATATATATATTAAAAAAAAAAAACACACGCGCGCACACACAGACACCCGCAACCCCCCCACACACGCACACGTACACCCAAATTAAAATCTATAGTTAAAAATAGTGATATCTTATTTTTATACGTAATAGGACGTATTATTGTTTATTATTAAATTAAACATATATATATATATTCTTGAATTACGGAGTAAGTAAACCCTTTTTGTTATTTAATACTTCTTCTTGTCCAAGTCGGTCGGGCGGATATTCAATGAATACGTAATCCTTCTCAAACAAAAATTGTTAAAAAACTTAACTTTAAGATTATAGCCGCGGCCTCCCCCCCCCCCCCCAACAGGCTTTCTACATTGTTGTTTGGTTGGTTTCGAAATTAATTGGACAAAGCACTGGACAGTGAGACTTCTTCACTTTCTACCCCAAAAAAAAAAAACGTTAACAGTTAGTTAGGGCTCACCCCCTGAAAAGGAAAATAGCCAACCAAGCTTATGCCTATTCAATATAACCCATGAGACAAAAACTGTAATGCAAAATTAACAAATTGTATAGAATGAATGCTAAACAATAAGCTAAGTTCTCCTTATGTGCCTCTTACACATCAAGAACTAGTCATTATAGCTAAGCCACAAATGGTTTAGACCAAGATATTATATAAGTTGTGCCGTGGTATCAATGAATGAGTTGGTCTTACACAGTCTATATGCACGAAGGATTTGTCTTCCTTCATGAATCTTTTTTAATTTTCTAAAAAGTTATCGTCAGAAACTAAGTTCTTCCCTATCATTACTTACTTACTCACAAAACAATCAAATTTGGTTGTCTCGAGTCAAACCATTTACCCCACGGTTGAATTGAATTGCGTCTTTAATGGATAATAGTTTAACTTTATGTATATGCAAATCTCTTATAAGTTTAGAAAAAATAAATACATATAACATTTTCATTATGCCTTTCCAGCTCCCCCTCTAATAATGCCGCCCATTCTTGTGCTACTGATTATTGAGGCGTCCGTGTTAAACTTGCAAAATCCCACCTTTGGTGCTTCCCAATGTTCGCTTTCTTTCTGCCTCCTTTTGCTCTATTGTGGATCAATTTCATTAATGCCTAAAATGAAATCATTAATGGTAACAGCACTGAAGGTCATCTAGCTTTGGATGATAGAATTTTTCTTAGAATTTCTCTGTATAAAATTCTTATTTCTATAATACAGAATTTTTCTTTATGCGAATACTAGCAATAAAAAATGTAATTGAAATCAACATACCGTTGTCCATTATGCTGATGTCCCACAGTGGAGATAAGAATCCTCTTCTGTTTCGTTCCTGAACGCTTCTCTCTTTTCTCCTACTCTTCCTTTTTTTTTCTTTACGTTTTCTCTCTCTCTGATGGTTGAGATCCAAGAAAGGTCCATAATAGCATATAAATATATATACATATATTCCTTTCCTGTAATCGTTACCTTAAATAGGAAGATTCTCCCTTTCTGTAATAATTATCTTAAATGGAAAGATACTCCTTTTCCTGTAACGATTATTCTTCATAAGAAGATACTCCTCTTCCTGTAACGTTTTATTCTTAATAGGGAGAGTGGAGGGATTTTAAACTCAATGACCCAAATTACCGTTATGCCTAACTGACCATCATATTAGGCCTTTTATTTTGGGTCATACTTTACATGACACGGGCCACTCATGTTAATTAATTTAACAATCTCCCACTTGGCCCATGTCATGACTTGATGAAACAATAACAATTAAGTGCGCACAATTCTTAAAGATCATCAAATCACAATGCTTGATTGAATTAAAATGATTGGATCATGGCGGTTACACATCTTATAGCGACATGATTCCTTCCATGTATCACATAATCATCATAATTCATAATAACTTTACTGAGGAACATTGAAACTTTAAACTGTCATTCTCATATATACTATTAATTATCTCACAAACCATAATTGTATACATCTAAATAGAGATAATAGAGCACAAGCAAAACCATAACTTTAATTGAATTCACGAGTGTCACAATGATATAAGCATCCTAAATATTGACTTTCAAGCGTATGAGGACCTGTCCATAATGCTCATTCGATCAACATGTCCAGTAAATATTTTCGGTGGCAAACCTTTAGTTAACGGATCCGCTATCATCAACTCAGTGCCAATATGCTCAATGGACACTCTTTGGTTTTGCACTTCTTCTTTAACAGATAGGTATTTCAAATCCATATGTTTCGCACCTTTAGAATACCTATCATTCTTAGAGAAGAAGACTGCTGCAGAATTATCACAAAAAATTCTTAACGGCTTTTTTATACTGTCGACTAAACCAAGCCTTAAGACAAAATTTCGCAACCATAATGCATAAACATTAGCCTTAAAAGCATGCTACAAATTCAGCCTCTATAGTGGAAGTAGCAATGACAGACTGCTTCCCGCTTTTCCAGGAAACTGCTCCTCCAGCCAGGAGAAACATGTAACTAAATGTAGATTTCCTCGAGTCTACACATCCAGCATAATTTGAATCCAAGTAGCCTACTACTTCAAGATGACTTGATCTTTTATAAGTAAGCATGTAATCTTTGGTGCCTTGTAAGTAACTAAGTACTTTCTTCCCGGCTTTCCAATGATCCATTCCAGGATTACTTTGATATCGGCCTAACATTCCAACTACGAAACTAATGTCTGGCCGAGTACATGTTTGTGCATACATCAGGCTTCCAACCAGTGATGTATAGGGAACTGATTCCATCGCTTTCCGTTCCAAATCATTCTTTGGACATTGTAATTCACTGAACTTGTCCCCTTTCTGAATTAAAACTATTCCTGTTGAGCAATTTTCCATTCTAAATCTCTCTAATACTTTATTGATATAGCCTTTCTGAGACAATCCTAACAATCCTTATGATCTATCACGGAATATTTCTATTGCTATCACATAGGATGCCTCATTCATATCTTTCATTTCAAAAGTTTCAAAGAGAAATTTCTTCATATTATGTAACAAACCTATGTCATTAACAGCCAAAAGAATGTCATCGACATATAGGACTAATATAATGAACTTGCTCCCACTGACCTTCATATAGATACACCGATCAACGGTGTTTTCTACAAAACCGTATGACATAATGGTATTATTGAACTTAATATACCATTGTCGGGAGGCTTGTTTCAGTCTATATATCGATTTCTTTAATTTACACACCAAATTTTCTTGCCCCGTGGTGATGAAACCTTCAGGTTGGTCCATATACACTTCCTCTTCCAAGTCACCATTCAGAAAGGCGGTCTTTACATCCATTTGGTGGAGCTCTAGATCATTATGAGCCACCAAAGCCATAATAATTCTCAAGGAGTCTTTCTTAGAAACTGGAGAGAAAGTCTCCTTATAGTCAACACCATCTCTTTGAGTGAAACCTTTAGCAACAAGTCTGGCCTTATACCTTTCGATGTTACCGTTCGAGTTTTGCTTGGTCTTGAAGACCCACTTACAGCCAACTCGTTTTGATCCTTCAGGTAACTCTACTAGCTCTCAGGCTTGGTTTACATCCATCGATTTCATCTCTTCCTTCATGGCATTGAACCACCTTTCAGAATCATTACATTCCATGGCTTGTTTAAATGAGACTGGATCTTTATCAATGCTCAATTCTGATTCATGCTCAAGTGAGTAAACCACATAATCATTTGAAACTGCTGGCCTCTTCTGTCTTGTAGACCTCCGTAATGTCATTTCTTGTGGTATCACTTGTTCATTTGTAAATTGAACATTGTCACTTGGTTCATCTCGTATGTGTTCACTTTGGGTGTTTCGAGTATCAATTTGTTATCCTTGCATGTCACATGACTGTGATGCAACATAAGGAATAACAATTTGAGTAGAAACACTGAGTGTGGGGATACCGACGTGAATAGGAGTACTCACTGTGGACCTTTCATTTTGTAATTCTTTAATATCCACCTTTCGTGATTCCCCACTCCCACTGAACTGACCATTTTTAATGAACCGAACATTACCAGACTCAACAATTCTAGTACTATAATTAGGGCAATAGAACTATACCTTTTGGACTTTTCAGGATAGCCAATGAAGTAACCACTAATGGTTCTCGCATTAAGCTTTCCTTCATATGGATTGTATATCCTTAATTCTGCTGGACAACCCCAAACATGAAGGTGTCTCAAACTGGGTTTCCTTCTTGTCCATAACTCGTAAGGAGTTTTAGGGACAGTCTTACTAGGAACCTTATTCAGCAGATATGCAGCAGTTCTTAATGCATGCATCCACAAGGATAAGGGTACAGTACTGTAATTCAACGTGCTCCTAACCATATCCATAAGTGTGCGATTCCGCCTTTCCGCTACACCATTCTGTTGTGGTGTACCAGGCATTGTATACTGTGCACATATGCCTCGACTTTCAAGAAGTTTTACAAATGGACCAGGACATTGTCCACTTTCATTGAATTTTCTATAATATTCACCACCCCTATCTGACTTGATCACTTTTACTTTTCTATCTAACTGCCTTTCCACTTCATTAATAAACACCTCTAGGATGTTTACTGACTGAGACTTTTCATGTAGTAGATACAAGTAACAATACCATGAGTAGTCATCTATAAAGGTGATGAAATATTTCTCACCACTCCATGTTGGGATATCAAACGGGCCACAAATATCAGTGTGTATCAATTCTAAAGGCTCATTGCTTCTCATGGCTGGGTTCTTTGATGTATGTCTTGTTTGTTTTCCTTTTATACAATCAATACATACATCCCAATCAGTAAAATCCAATTGAGGTAGGACATCACCTTTCACCAACTTCAATATCCTTTCTTTGGATATATGACCCAATCTTTGATGCCATAAGAAAGCAAAACTTTCATCATGCATATTACGTTTGTTACTTATACCATGCTCAACAAGAAATATGGAATCAGCATGCATAGCATCAAGATTAAAACGGTACCAATCATCAATCAAAGTACCAGATCCATAATAGTACGAATGTCTATATAATGAAAATGCACCATTTCCAATCTTGAGGTTAAATCCTTCTTTATCCAACTTTGCAACAAAAACTAAATTTCTAGCACATTCAGGAACATAGAGACACTTTTCTAGATCCAGATGACACTTGGTGTCCAAGATCAATCTGTACGTCCCAATCCCTTCTATTCGTGCCTTCATTCTGTTTCCCATATAGAGGAACTT
>JAHLGO010000436.1:4950510-4988255 GCA_020615895.1 Ceriops decandra
GGCTGTGACCAATCAAATTTCTTGGTCGTCAGCTCACTCATTAGGGTTCCTACGATGGATTTATCAGTTATATCTGACTGAGAGTATTCCTTAATTCTCATCAGAAATTCCCTCGCATTTTCCGTCTTAGGCATTGATGGCTTGACGTTTTCAGCTATCGTCATCCGCATCAAATTCAAACTCAGCCTATTGGACCATACCCAAGCCTTATAAAAAGACTTATCAAATTCTATACTAGTCCCTGTAATGGCTACAGGCTTTTCATCTGAAATGACTGCTAAGTCCAAGCCCAATACACCCAAATGAAACTGAATATGCTTAGAACATTCAGCATAGTTCAGCCCATTGAATTTGACCATCGAATTGCCTAAGGCGAATACATTGGTGGAAGCTGCAAACATAATCCAAATTTATACGTTAATACTTTGAGTAAACTCTAATGGATTCAAATATATTACAAACTTTAATCATGTATTTAAGTTCACCTTTGGGTGATCCTCAAATACATAACTCTAATCAATAATGATGCTAATTTAAATAAACTTTAATAGATGAATTAATCATACTAAAATTAACATGAATGTCATCTTTGGATATACAATCACGTTTACTTAGTATATTAATTAATCCCTTTTAGTGTCATTAATGACAAGCAATGATCCATCTTTGGATGATCTCCTAGCTTTATAATTAATAACCACAATTGTTCATTTCAAAAATATTTTATTAGTATCCAAAAATGAACAATTAAAATTCACAATCAACTATTCAAACCATTTCAAAGCCAGGCCACTTTGGTGACTAACAAGCTTTCAATATTTGACTTATATTGATGTGAATTTAATAAACTTTTAAAATCTTCAATTATGAAGACCTAAATTATCTTTTATGTGGGAGTTAACATTGTCTGCGTCGGCGTACTATTTCCGTATCCAGTCCACTTTACATGGTGGTATCCATTCGAAAATTTCTTTTTCACCACCAATTGAGAACCTACAGTAACACTATATTGCAGACAACTCAACTCATGTGCTGCCTCGGAACAAGTGACACAAGTAGCACCCCTCGGACCGAGCGACACCGGTAGCACCACCCGCAGCATCCCTCGGACCGAGCGACACCGGCAGCACCCTTCGGTTGCACAGTGGCAAAACCACCTTACTGCCACCTCCAGCCGATCAACAGCACGGTGGCAACCCCTTACCTCGATTGAGCGACCCCGCTGGCAACACCTATCTTTCTGCAGTCATCGTCCCTGTTCGACCACCGGCACAGAGTCCAGACCGGCGTCGCAGTCCAGACCCTCACCCGATCTGGTCTGTTGAAGGGTCTCCGACAGCAACCAACCCCGTACGTTGGTTCTCCCCGACATTGCCTCTGACGGACGAACGTGGGACGAACCAACCCGTTCGGGTCGGATCTCCGAAGTTGAACCCGATCGCAGCCGCTTGCGGAGATCGCGATCTAGGTCCGCGGTGACACCCTGGATCATGATCTCCTCGTTCCGCCGTTCAGACCAGACCGATCTGGTCTCCCACCAACAACGGAAACACAACATTTGTGCCCGATCTGCCATACCCAGATGCGTTCGGGTTTGGCAGCTGTATAGTTTCTAGTGGCCGGCGTTTCTCCTTTCAACGCCGGCCATCGTCGTGGTTAAGCGCAACAAAAGGGAAACCAAAAAAAACAAAATTTGTTTTGTCCCGCGTCGTCGTTGTTGTTTACCATTATACACAAAAGAAAACAAACAAATAAAATAAAATACTATACGGCACAAAGAGATAAATAAAACTAAATTGCAGTATTCGCAAACCTGCTCTGATACCAATTGATAGAACTTTTCTTAGAATTTCTCTTTATGAAATTCTTATTTCTATAATACAGGATCTTTCTTTATGCGAATACTAGCAATAAAAACTGTAATTGAAATCAACATACCGTTATCCATTATGCTGATGTCCCGCAGTGGAGATGAGAACCCTCTTCTGTTTCGTTCCTGAACACTTCTCTCTTTTCTCCTACTCTTCCCTTTCTTTTCTTTTACGTTTTCTCTCTCTCTGATGGTTGAGATTCAAGAAAGGTCCGTAATAGCATATAAATATATATACACATATTCCTTTCCTGTAACCGTTACCTTAAATAAGAAGATTCTCCCTTTCTGTAATAATTATCTTAAATAGGAAGATACTCCTTTTCCTGTAATGATTATTCTTTATAGGAAGATACTCCTCTTCCTGTAACGTTTTATTCTTAATAGGGAGAGTGGAGGGATTTTAAACCTGATGACCCAAATTACCGTTATGCCTAACTGACCATCATATTAAGCCTTTTATTTTGGGTCATACTTTAAATGACATGGGCCACTCATGTTAATTAATTTAACATTGGACACCAAAGCATTCGAACTCAAATCAGATTACTTATCTTTTCCACTGCAAATGAATTGCCCCGAAATTTCAACTCGTTTCTCGCTAACCAATTAAACCATATTGTTGCATAAAAGCTCATTCTTCAGAGTTCCTAAGACTTACATACATTTCCAAGGGTTAACCATAGTTCCCAGATCTTACTAAGTAAAATTGGACATGCCCACTATATACCCTAGTATCTTAAATAATGACACTATATTTACCAAGTTGGGTAGTAATGCAGGAATAAGTGGTTAACCAATTCTAGTCCCGTCGTCCAAATCAGACATATGGCCTCTCATTCTCCCAACATGTGTGAAATCCTTTCTCTTATCGGTAATCCTTTTAAAAGTAATTGCCACCTAAAATCCTCAACTTTAGGAAGAGCAAGTCTTTGCCAGATGCACGGCTTAATGCTGGGAAAAGTATGTCACTTATGATCAAAAAGGTCACAAAATGATTTGAAAAAAAAATATTCATCATCTCCCTCTACCAAATGAATCTATCATTCTTTTCATAGTATGGACAAATAGCTTCCAACATATCATAAAGCTTGTTCTTATGATTATGCTCCCAATTAAATAATTGTCAACGCCATTGCATCTGCCACCCTCATCTCCCATCCATCCACGTCCAAAGCTCTCTATGAGTCCATTCCTTTTTTCATTTTTTGGCCAAAATGTAAAGACATGGGAAACGTCACATGAAAGGCTCATTGCCCGACTACATGTGATACCAAAAATCCACCTTATCACTTTAACCACAAAAAATTTGAAATTATCTTTAATATCTTTAAAGATTTCATCCAGTACTTGTGTGGAGATGCATACCCTTTTCCATACCACTAACATCTTGGAGACCTTCGCACCCCAATCCCATAACACTTTTCATCATCTTTATATCTTACCTCAATCATTCTTACTCATGTTGCTTATGTCTTATTCTTAATCCTCTACAACCACTTAGTTAGCAAGTCTTTATTCTTATCACTAATCTTGCTGATACTTAATCCCCCTCGAGATTTCACCCTACATATTAACCCTCATCCAACATGATAAATCTTTCGAAACCCTGTCTCCTCCCCTAAAAAAAATTATTGTTGAATTTTCTCAATTTTCTCCTTTACACTCTTCATTACTTTGAAAAGATACATGTAATATATTGAAAGAGATTGTAAGTAAGATTTTATCAACATCAAATGCTTGACTTTAGACAAGAAGTGAGATTTCCACTTTGTTAGATGACTCTTTATTTTATGAATAATAGGGTCTCATAACCTCTTATCTCTTGGGTTAATCCTAATAGGTAACCCTATGTATTATAATGACTATTAAGATGTCTTGCACTTCTAAAAGGTTATCCACCTTTCCTTTTTATCCTCCTTCACACAAATCTCACACATTATTGTTTTCTTTAGATTAACCCATAGACTGGTGCAACATTGGAAGCATCTCAAAATTTTTTAAAGTTTTGGATTAACTTTATATCTATTGAACTAAATAATATGGTGTCATCTATGAACTATAAATGGAAGAAGTTTTAGTTGATTCCTAATCCTTATACCTCATATTATCCCCTGCCTCACACCTTTTTGCATAAGTTAATTAAGCCCCTTCACAATTAGCAAAAATAGAAGCAAGGAGAAAAAATCCCTTTATTGTAAGCCTATCGGCATTTTGAATTGTTGTCTAGGGCAACCATTCACGAGTACTGATAATTTTAAGATCGTGATTCACTTTTTCATCCATTTTTGCTAACGTTCTCTAGAACCTATATATTGCATCACTGTGAATAAATAATCACATTTTATTTATAGTATTGTAGGCCTTCTCCAAGTCTATTTTAAAATATAGTCTATATTACTTAATTCATATATGGTTATAATCATAAGTATTTTTAATCTAAAAAAAAGTTATCCAATTGAGATCTTACTTATTTATAATGTGAATACTATTAGCCAATTTTGTATTTATAAGCATAAACTTATAAAAATATCCAGTTTTATACATATTATTAACATTTTAAAGATCTAATGCTTTTGGTATTAAAGTTAGACCACAAAAGGAAAATAGGTAAACATATATTGATAAACTTCTTTTTAACATAATAACTAAACAAAATAATTATTTAATGCTTATTTAAGAATATAATAATATCCCTTTCATGAAAAGAAAAAGCTAAAGAGGATGTTAAGATGCATGAGGAAATAAAGAAAATGATCAACTAATGAAATTAAAAAGAAAATTTATAAATATAAAGTTTATTTTTACTTTTTATAAAGATACTAGAGACAAGTCATACATAAAATGCATTAAATACAATATTAATTGGTCAAAGTAAAGACAAAAAGAGTAAAAAGAAAAAAAAATATAAGTATTGTTTTATAGTAATAAAGTTTATAAATTCCTACAATAGGTTACTAAATAATAATTAAAAGTGTTAGAATTCAAATTACTCTTAATTTAAGTTAGTTAAATAAAGTTTATTTGAATTGTTTTGGGACTAGTATTTTTTAGTATTAGTAAGTTATAGAAACATTGACCAACCTAGTTAAGAGATAAGATGGTCCAGATACTAAAAGAAAACTTAAAATAAGTTTGTAAATAATATGTAGTTAAATATTTTAATCAAGTCAAAAAATTTGATATAATAAACTATATTAGAAAAATATTACAAATTGTAAAAATAAAATAAAATCTACATTAAAAAATTTAAGAATATATATTTGTAGAATATAAATTTTTGAAAATTTGTTTAATGATTATATAATAGATATGGTAAAGAAAACCTATCATATTAATTGATCCAATAAATAAGTTTATTAAATGAAGAAACTCTAGTATTTTATAAAATTAATTATCAATATTTATATGTAAGATTAGTACAAATTATAATGAAATCTCTGTATATATTAAAAATAAATACTCCTTTATTAATGCATATTAGGAATGTAGACTAATAGATTTTACTAATTCATTACATTTTATTTTTGAGTTAAATCTTATGAATAATTTTATTTATTTCAATTATTATTCTAATCATTTTATATTCTTATTTAATCATAATATAAAATAGGCTTTAGATTTTAATTTACCAATCTTTGGGAATATGTTACTTAAATATAAAAATACAGACTTGATATATGTAATTTATTATAAAATTTTACCCTTAACACTTAAACTTAATGCCTTGAAAAAAAAAACACCAAAATGTCAAATTTATTAATAAAAATTAATTTTGATAAAATTGCAACCACTTCTTGTTTTAATTTCTTTCAAAATGAAATTATGTCAAGTTAAAATGAAATTCTTAGAATATTGTATATATCAAGTTATAATTACTACTATAAATAAATTTATAAAATTTGCCAACAAGTTTTTTGATGAAATCAAAGATGAACTACAATTATAAACAAAAATTTAGAATACCTTAATTGTATTTTTTATTTAA
Organism: Ceriops decandra; assembly: GCA_020615895.1. Taxonomy (NCBI): domain Eukaryota; kingdom Viridiplantae; phylum Streptophyta; class Magnoliopsida; order Malpighiales; family Rhizophoraceae; genus Ceriops; species Ceriops decandra. The sequence goes on from JAHLGO010000436.1 coordinate 4,956,369, forward strand.
TTCCTAATCTTGAAATTATCTAACTACCTTTATACAAAAGACTTTAAAAAAATCTTCTTGAATGGATATAAGAAATGAAAAAATTCATTTTACAATGAAAATTATTAATTGAAATTTTATCTTGTTTAGGAATTCTAGACCTTCAAACTTTTTTGATAATTAAAATAGCTACATTTGACTTAAGTTAAGGTGGAATATTAAAGCAAAAAATTAGTAATAAAAAGTCTATAATAAGATATCATTTTAAAATTTGACAAAGAACACATGACAATTATTCAACAATCAAAAATATAGTTTTAAGCAACATTTTATATGGCATGACATTTTAAAATGATATTTTTAATAAAAGGTTTTTGCTTATTGCTAACCTATTAAATTTATTTGAGAAAAATATGATAAAATTTCACCATATAAACAAAATTTTGCTAAATGGCATGTTTGAATTTTAAATTTTGATTTTGAAATTAAATTTATCAAAAGAGATTATAATATTTCACCTAATTTTCTCTTTAAAAAATTCTTAAAGAATTTATAAGTAATTACTAAAATGAATATTTGAAAGGTAATATATGATTCATTTTAAATAGTTAGACCTAAAGGTTCCTTACTATTAATTACAAATAAATTAACAGCATTTACTTCTTTTTTATTAATAAGTTTATAGTTTTGGCCCAATTACCAAGAATTTGTGTTGTTCTTGCTACAACAAAAAATTATCAAATGACTCTTTAGGTTATTTGAATATTTGCACCATCAACTATTAAAAATAGATCTTCATAAGTTTTTTTCTCTTAAACTACTATCTTTTTCTATTAAACAAAATGTTACATCTTTTACCAAATTTGTTGTTAAACTTGTATCAATACTTGTTTGATTATTAAAAACAAAAAAAAAACTCACAACTAAATTTAAAAAATATTATTCCTAAAATTTTTTACCTAATGGTAAAAATAAGATTACACATTTTTTTTTTTTTGAGTTTACATTCATCAATACAAAAGCCGTTGATATTACTCTTGCAAAATTTTAATTAGATAGCTTTTTACTAATTAAGAAATACTTAAAGCCTTGATCTTAAAATGAGAGACTAAAATGATTTATACGGAAGAACATTTAGCCCCAATTTATTAATAAAAAAAAATTCTCTCAAAAATTTATAACTATAAGATTATAATCATTTATGGTTTATATAATTCAACTATAATTGTTCTCCAAACTTTCCAAATTATGTTCCTTAAGTGGTCGATTAATTTTGAATTCAACTTGAATATCTTCTCAACGCTAATTTAAGAAAAATTCTTTGTTATTTACAAAAATCAATCAAACTTTAAGTTTTTCTTTAAATTGCTTATTTGCAGTAACCTTCAAAATTTTATGAATTTATTCTCTTAAAAAGAGATATCTTGTTTCTTATCCTCTCACGTTTGCAACGTGGAGAAGTATAAAATGATGCCTTTATGTTCTTACAACAGCAGATACATGTTAATAAGTTGTCATTAATATATTACATCACATTTAAGAAAAAATATTATTAAAACTTCTCCCATACTAAATTATAATATCTATGATACAAAAATTTAGGTCATTTGAATTTAAATTATTTTGAAATCTAAAAAAAAATATTTTTATAAATAAATCTTTTGTATTATAGAAAGAAATAAAGTACTTGTAGAGAGTAATTTTCTAAAAAAAAAATATCTTCAAAATGTATCAGTTAAATTTTCATAAATATTTTTCTCTTTTGTATTTACTATATTTTATCAATAAAAATATCATTTGTATTATGCATCTCATCGGCAGGCATCCTACTCACCTCCTACTAGTTGGTTCGGCTTGGACAGGGACTGATTTCCACAGTGCGACATTGGGTGAATAACGGCTGGCAAAATATGGTAGGCGCCAGCCTGGTTTCCACTTGCTTTAAAAGCTCGTCTAAGTAAATCCCACGCGAGATGTACCTCCGACACTACTAGCTAGTCTTGTCTTTTTTGTTTTTTCTTTTTTGTTTCTGTTTTTTCAGGGTATGCTATTAACTACTTACTCCGTGTTCGGAGATAAGATCCGCCAAAAGAGGACGAGTAAGTCTCTGTTTATCTTTGCATGTTTGCCCATAGATCACGTGCATGCATTCCAATATGACATTTAGGTGCAAAAAAAAAAAAAGAAATAGAAATATCAAAGGAAAAGACCCAGAAATAAACTCTTACGTAACCAAAGGAAAGCATTTGTTCAAAGTAACCGATTGCAATTGAAACATAAATACAGTTACTATATAATGAATTCGCATTCCGTCACTTTAAAGATGAGGATTTGGACTTTACCCTCAACAACAATTACAAAGAGAGGTATAGGAGAATAGATTCTCGCATGCCAAAGGAAAGCGTTTGTTCAAAGTAACCGATTGCAATCGAAATATAAATACAATAACTATGATCAATTCGCATTGCGTCACTTCAAAGATGAGGATTTTAACTTAAAACGCTCAAAAACTTCAAAAAGCGATGTAGGAGCCAGATATTTAGTTAACCCCAAAAGGGGGAATAAGATAAAAAGTGAGTCTTTCATTTTTTTTTTTTTAGCAATTCATTGATTTTAAATTAACGCATTCGAAATGAAAATGCCACTAGAGATTGCATTTCGGTTACCCTTTCGTAGCATTAAACCAAATGCCACTTGCCCCCTTAACGAGCAAGTGCTGACTGCAGGGGCGGGCGAGTGGTCCTAGCAGTACACGTTATTGGTGGCATTGGCTTTTTCTTAACTACAGAGGAAAGGGGCAACGAGCCGCACTACACTGCATGCCCACCGCCCCCTTCATTGCCTTACCTCCACCGATAAAATAAACAAAAGCAAAGGCATAGTAATATATACAAATTATGATTTCCGGTGCAAAGCGAGCTTCTTTGAAAATTACAGGGGCCATCCACCACAGCAACCCCCCGACATAATTCCTCTCCACTCCCAATGTCCAAAGAAGAGTCCAGAGATTCCTCCTTTTTGCACAGTCTGAAAGTGAAAAATGCAGCGGAATCACGTGAGCATGCCATGTAAGAGAATAACATAACAAATTAGATGAGGGGCCAGCCTAAGCAAAAAGTGCCCCATTTGCCAAAAGTAACTGTGATGGTCCAATTAATCGTCAGAGGCTTCGTCCCTCTTCATCAGAATCTCTTGACTAAATTGCACGCAAGGTAAACAAAAGAAGCGAGAGAGAGAGAGAGAGAGAGAGAGCACTTTCACACAGAACCGACTTTTTTGGACCTTAAAATGTGATGGAGGGTAAGTTCTTTTTCTCAGTACATCGAAAATCGTATGTTTAACATAATAAGTGACCGCACATCCAGCCAAAAATCACGTTATGCTTAAAAACGGTCCTGGTAACTTTCGAGTTTGAGTGAGAAATGTCTTTCAAACGAGAGTTGTGGTTGACAAACTACATGGAAATGGAAATGGAAATGAAGGGCAGTAATTAATATTCCGCAAAACGAAGTGGGGTACGATACCAAACCTACGGGATGGGACCACCTACTCACTCAATTGATGCCAACTTAAAGAATGTTTTTAGATCATGGTCGAGAAAGTGGATGCTTTGATCTTTATCTTTCTTGTTTAGACCTAGTGATTTTCTGAGGCGTCCAGGACCAACGCAGTAATTCTATAGGGCATCCCAAATTTTCAACTTCTTTCCTATTTATACTCTTCATTAATTGCAACTCGCTTTTCTTCTATCAATCTCCTCAAAACACCATGCAAACAAATCTCCTATGCCTAAACATTTTTTCTTAACCGTCTTCAACCATCAGTCACAAGCGACCAGTCACCTACTATCAGTCAGCACTGGAGTCGTTAACTAAACTGTGAACTAAAAAAAATATTGTTGGGGAACTTCATGGGTTTTGAATCTTAAAAGTTACCCAAATTTTATCCAGTGAATTCAAGTGCCCTAAAGTAATTGGATGAGTAGAAGTCTGAAATTTTACCCACTCCAATATGAATTCCTCCTCTTCAGAAGATAAACATGCAAGGTTTTTATCAAACCCCCACGATCCCCGATGGCCTTGCTCTTTTAATATCATCTTACACAAAAGTCACTGAGATTTCAACTATGGCTATCAAAGAAAAAGACAAAAGGATGGAATCGCTTTACGTTGGGCTATTTGCATAAGGCCATAAAATGATTCAATAAATTATACCCAAAAAAAAACAAAAAGTCATTCAAAAATGACGTCAAACAAAGCTAATATGTGACAAAGGATAGAATCGCTTTCGGCTGGGGAGTCGTGCAAAATTGTCAACTTGGGAATCCATGGTTTCGGGTTCTTAAAATCCATATAATCTACATGAAGTGCTGCAATTTAAGAAAAAAACAAGAAAGAAAGAAAGAGCAGCTAATCTAACTACGTAATGCAACTCTTTCAACTGTCTCGAATAGGTTACGGTACGAAATTGGGTTTGTTGATAAAATGATAATTGTGCCTATTACAGACTTAAACATTAATTTACGCAAAATATTGAAACCCCCATCTCTTAATTTGGCGGTCGGTATAGATAGGTTTTCCCCCAATGGAAAATCCTGGCCCTGCACAAGCTTATATTTCACCTTTTTAAGACCAAAAACCGATAAAAATCACCTCTCGGTGACCTTGATTTGGTTTCACACGTCATTTTGATTAATAAGGTTTTGGTTCAATATCAATTCAGATTTTAAATTATTCGGGTTCAGGAAGAGATTATCCGGGTTGGGTAAACCAAGAAAAGACTCGGACGATTAGCCCAGAGATTCCAACCAACGCCTAACTCACCCAATTCCCAGCCAGAGACTTTAATGAAACCCAAAAAGAAATTCCAACCCCCCCCCCCCAAAAAAAAAAAAAGGAAAAAAAAAGGCACACAGAGAATAGAAAAATGGAAAAGAAATAAATGCATGTGTGAAAATAAAGCCATAACAGGAATAAAAAAGAAATGGTATAAAATACTATAACTATTACTTACCAAAAGTGGGAGCGGAGGCGGGGGCGGGCACACCCTTTCAGTCCTTGAAGATGACATCATCTGCAATATCCATCAACGGCTGCAAGCAATCCGGCGAGAATTTTCTCGCAAAAAGGTAAGAAAAAGAAGCAGTGGAACTGGCATTCGAAATGGATTTTCTCAGCCGAAGGATCAAATCCGGAGAGATTTCTTGGGCTCTATACAGATGCGGATGGCCACCAAAGGAGCCAGTCCAATTGACGTGAGTCAGGGTGTGACGACTGCAACCGTTCGGATCCGCCATCGACAAAAGAGTTGGAAAATAGTGCTCTTCTGGATAACACGAGTCCGGGTCCTGGCAAGGAAGCCTGAACTTGCTCCACAATTTCTTGTCTTTAAGGACAAGCTTCGCATGCCTCTTGGCAAGCACGAAGAACTGAGACCCGACCCGGAATTTCTCAAGAGGAACTTCTGGCAACATCGTCTCTCCGCCTCCCCGGGCATTGTACCGATCCGCCAAGTTGGGGTCATCCGAGAGGATCTCTATGAAGCTCCGGTGGCCGGATTGGGACGCAAACGCTTGGAAAGCGCTGTTTCCGAGAAGGGTTTTGTACATAAATCGAAAAGAGTGAAGAGGGATGCAATGCTGGGATACGAGGGCGAAATAAAGGTTAAAAGGGTCGTCAAGAATGGCACGGGCTATGAGCCTGCGCTCAGCGGAGATCAAAGAAGGCGAACTTCTCTCGGTTCTCTTGCTGGGAATGAGCCGGGTCTTGAAAACCTCGTCGGGAACCGACACGTCGGAGAGCGGATCGGCGTGGACGTAGACGTTGAAGAGATGGGTATTCCCCTGGAAGAAGCGTTCCCATAGAGGAGCGAATTTGAGGTCGGAGTTTGTGAGGAAAAGGAAGGCGATCTTTGGGGTGGGATTCTTGGTGCCCAAATGGGAGACTTGGCGACGACCGTCGGCTGCTGGGTTCAGGGCTCTGCGGAAGAGGGCGAGATCGTCGAGTTCCTCCAACAAATTGAGGTCCAGGGCGTTCTGGGGAGGGAGGATTTGAGGGGCCAAGAGGTAGTAGATTAGATAAAGTGAAAGCACGAGTGCAAAAGAGTAGGTGACTGGTGAAGTTATGAACATGGTTGGCTTTTTTGGCTTTGGTTGTGTTGTGTTTTCTTTTTCCTTCGAACACAGAGATGTAGAGAGAGAGAGAGACAGAAAGTGCTGCTTGCCTTCTTTTGTCGATGACACTGTTGTCTACTACTTGGCGTCTGTCTGTCTCCTCAGTCTTGCTGATGGGTTTTTATGCCCCTCGATATATATATATATAGATATATATATTTATTATTATATTTTTTTCCCTTCTTGGTTTGGCGTCTCTGTAACTGAGTGTAGTGGGGCCGATCAATAAATTTAGAGAGAGGGTCAGTGATGATAAGGTAAGGTATATGTTGTCCTTACACTTTTACTCTTGTTTAATTTTTTTTTTTTTTTAAAGAGGAAATCCTCTACAATCTAACTTCCTTTTTCTCCATTTTTGCCCCTTCCTGCTTTTTTCTTCCTGCTTCTGCCCTTATTACTTTGCTATGACATCTAACGATGAGGCAAGCCTCCAAACCCCTTCTGGTCCTTTTACTCCTCTTGTTATTCGTTTTTGAATTTTTATATGTCCAATTCCCTCGAGATAAGACGATACTTTTATATTATTTTGTACATAATTCTTAATATAGTTTCTTATTTTTTTTATCTTCTTTTAAATTGTCAAAATGATTTTTTGATTATACAAACTAAATAGAATGATACTCTTGAATTGTACCAAATTTAAAATTTAGTAAATTTATTATTTTTTTTTGGTACCATAATACTCCAATACTATACATATTATAAAATGTTATATTTGTGGACTTAACTTTTCGTTTTCCACCTTGATTTTTTTTTTTTTAACTTATGTTATATTCTTCGTAGAATTCACATAAAGCTATATTTTTTTTATTACAATATGGCAACATTGTCGCCCATCGCAAGATGTCAGTTTGAATGTCTTGGGGAGTTTGAGGAACCCAATTCTCAAATTATCGTTTGTGTTAATAAAGAGTGAATTTAGGAGCATTAGTAAGGAAAACTCCTCCTTTCTTCCCAAAAAGGGAGTCATGGGAGCACTTAATGTCCTGATTTGTTTCTACGTGAGGCAAAATTGTTCCTCAAAGCTTGGGGTAATTAGTCATGGAAGGCAGCTTTATTGGGCATTGTGATGAAGAAGTCATCGCTCATATTTTAGTGAGAAGAACTTGCAAGTCCAACATAAGGAGGTGTAATTATATGAAAGTTGATAAGGTGATTATTAATACATATATAGAAAAAAATGTCTATAAAATACTTATGTCAAATTCAAGTGCCAATTTAGTTAGTGAAATGATTTAAATTAGGTGCATCGGTGAAACTAGTGGGAGTTTATCTTATAAAAGCAATATTTTCTCTAAACTAGATGAAGGAAAAACGATATTAAGTATAGTTGAGGATAACTCATATAAATTATCCTCTTTAACTGTGCGTTGAATTGGTTTTGATGTAGTTAATTTATGGAACTATATTTTGTTATCCTATTATAGAGTAAATTAAATTAATCTTTTTTTGACGGTAAACAACAATTTTGTCCACTCACACTCTTGCACAACATTTACTATTAGATATCCTTATACGTGAAAGAAACTTTTGAAAATAAAAAAAAAGGGGTATGCGCTCGTGACATTGAGAGATAGAGGGAGGGGCTGCCTTGCGGCCGAAAGAAAGAAAGAAAAATAAGAGAAAAGGAAGGGAGGTTTACCGGACAAAGAGAGAAAAAAGAAAAAAACGAACGATGAGAAATAAAAAAAAAAAAGATATGAGAATTGTTAGTAGAGTGTTCTTGGATAGTTAAAAGAGAACGTTTGGTTCTTATTTTTTAACAGTAAAAATTGGGTTTTGAATACTGTAAATTCTGCTTCTCTTCAGTTTTTATAGATTTATTTTTTAGGTAATTTTATGTGTACAAAATTGATCAACCGTATAATTAGAAGACTGCTTCTATTCAGTTCGAGCTAATTTTGGGTTAATAGTTAGAAGACACATAGATCTTCCTTGTTGACGGTTGGATTAAGTTTCTGTAAACTACAAGGACAGTTATTTCATTCAAATTGAAGTCTTTTAATTCTAATAATTTCCTACTCTCTCATTTGTAACAGAATTAGTAAACTTTATAAATGATTATTGACCCAGATCTGATTGAATTAAAATTTATACAGCTAATAAGAGATATTTAAGAGTTCATCTTGAACGGTTGAATTATTACCTTGAAATCTGTTTATTGAATTATTATTGACAAAAAATATCTTTGACATTTCACTTTAGTTCAAATTAATTTTATTAATTAAAATTATATATTTTTATTGTATTCACTTAATGATTATAATAAAATTAAATTTTATATCAGTGTATCTCATGATTTTTTTTATTTCTTTTAAAGAAATTTTTTATATAAAAATATTTATATATTCTTATATAATTATTTATCATATTTGTTCTTCAAATTCAAACAAATAAAAAAAATCTTTTAGACAATTTGTATTCCGCTACATTTTCTCATCATTTACAATGATAAAAATGTAAAATATTGACGTAAATTTGATTTTAATGTTACCAATAAAATCTCTTTTGCCTAGTTTAATATTTTTAAATGATTATTTTCTCGTAGAGATTCTCACCATCGGTATATCTTAAAAACTAATTTAGATTAAATCCGTAAAAATGCAACGGACAAAGAAATTGTACATAAAGACAGGAAAAAAAAGAAATAAAATTTCGTACAAGATAGCGCACAAATAAAATTATAAATAGAGGGAAAAAAAAAACTAATATACATGAATTAAAACGAAGAACTGAACTAGAACAGGTCACTAATCAGAATTAGAATCGAAACCAAAACCAGAACTTACGAGCACATCTCAATTTTAGTTAAGAAAGCTACCCTTTTCTGAATCCAGTTTAATGGATTCACAGGAGGTCAGGCAACCACAAAACCAAAGAAACTTGCTCTCCCACCATAATTTCGTTTCTTTGAGCAAAGTCCATACTTTTCTTATATTCCACAGAGCACGAAAAGTAAAGCAGAGAATTTCACTGTGACAAGTAACTTACCTTTCCTCTAAAGAAGACTTATATTTACTCTCCCCTCAGCAGATTTCAAAAAGGACAGTAGGATTATCTTCTGATCTCCAATTAGAATATCCGGAGGTCACAGACACTTCACATGCATAAAAAAGATGTAATTGAAAATGTAACAGCTCATTTGATTCAGTACAAAGAGATTTATTCTTTTTTTTTGGTCTTTTCCCTGCTAACAGTTGGTATAAGCTTATTGAAGATGAAGAGCGAATGCTGCCAAAACTTCCCTGTAAACAGGTTTCTTGAAATCCACCGCCTGCATATAACATGAAGACAAGAATAAAAGATTAATGCATAACAGCAATAGAATGCTCAAGTTTATCCGGTTTGATGCTGACAGATCAATAGCTGGATGTTAGGATCTACCCACAAGGTCAATAATTTGCTCTGGTGACATCCATCTCCACTCGCTAAACTCGGGTTTTTCAGTGCCATCACCCAAAAGATTGATCTCCTCGTCCGTCCCTGTGAGCTTGAGGAGGAACCTGCGTTTTTGTGTATGCAATTCAGAGTGATCAGTATGAATATGTACTGGGGGGAGAAAAAAAAGGAGGGCACATCTGTATCACTTTCAGTCCTTCAGCAACCGAGACAATTGGCAGCAAGTAAACTCCCAAACAATTTCTATACTGGGTACAATTTGTTCAGACTGGAGCTGGTAGATGTTAATCTGTTCAAATATGATTCATCTTCCATAACATGTCAAATGGGATACCTTGTAATACTCACCACTTCTGTGCTTGGCCTTGCCAGTCTGATCCCCATTCATGCTTAAGCTTTTCCCTGACTTCTGCTGGAAAGTCATAGGTCAACCAGTAAGGCACCTGGGAACAGAAAACTGGTTGACTAAACCCAGCACCATAAAGCGTGACAATTTTAAAGATACTCAAAGCATGGGATAGAACCCAATATTTCATTCAGTGATTTAACAACTTCAAACGTGGGATGAATATCCAACAGAAAGAGAGAGAGAGCTCCATAATAAAGTGATGTCTCTACGCTATATTTTCCCTTCCCATCAAAATGTCAAACAAAATTAGACTTTACCACATCTGTGGTTGTCTATGCATTTTCAGTGAGGAACTAGAAGAATTTAGGTAAAACACCAACATAAAGTCTAGAACAAGAAGCACATAACTACAAATCTGGACAAGGCATGACAATTCAATGTTGATAAAGTGATTTGTAGCAAAAACGGGTGTGAGGCATGAGTACAAACAATGGGGAGAAAGGCAAAAAATAACAAATGCAGACAGTTACTACGAAAAGGGAAAAAGTTTCAGCCTCACTATTAAGCCAAGATATCTCAACCCATGAATGGGCACTGCAGGGAAATGGAAATCACATGACAAAATCTGAAATGGCATCTGAAGTGTTTTGAGTCCAAATCCAATTTCTATAATCAAACCAACTCCCCCTCCTATTCGTACCCATTAACAAGAATGCTCAATGGGATACTTGAAAGATATTTTCCTTGAAAAAAAAAAAATGAAGCCACAGTCGCATTTTTTGCAAACAAATTAAGTACTGCCATAGAAGTTAGCTGGTTTAAGGATGTTATTAGCACAGCTACAACATGAATACAAAGTTGGCAGAAAGAATGAAAATGCACATTTCGTGGAAGATAGTTGTGATACAAGAGCCATCCACAGTACTCAAAGCCTTGCGGTTTGCAAATCACATGGAATTGAATTGCAAACTGGGTTATGTAGTGCAAAAATAGTTAACAAGTAATTTTTCAAATGCTGAAGGAAAAGAGTGTTGTACAACAAGTTTGTGCTTTTGCCTCAAGTGATCAAAGGGAGAAATGCAATATTTAGACAAAAACATATCTACTCAAGAGCATTTCTACTAAACTTTACTTCTAAACTGACCTTTTCCCCCTTTTCTCCTTTCCTATTGAGAACTTTTTTGGGTTATTGTTTGAGAAATAAGCAGTTTATAAAACACCCGTATGTTGGGAAAAAATGCTGTTTTTCACACCCCAAAGCTTGTTCAATCCAAAATTAATCAGAAAGTTCAATCTTCTTTGAATAATCACCAGTGTGAAGAAGCAGCATTTCATCCCTTCCAACAGTTTGTCTTTAGAATAAGATGCTTATCAGAAAAACATTCTCAAAGAAGGAGAGAAAGCCTGGTCACTAATTCACCATGCTATAGGTGGCAAAACCACTCTCCTTTGGTGGGAAAACCAGTATTCAAACTGAGTATTTGTTAAGAACCTTCCTGGCAGTATTTCCTATGCTTCTGGGATTCAGAGTCAAGCACAATTGAGGGGAATAACTGGAATGGCTTCCAGCTAGGTCTGAAGAACTAGTTAATGTTCAAGACTGTTTGCATGGAGCTGTGTGCCCAAATCAGAGTACGGAGAACAGAGTTAAAAGACTATTTGCCGCTAACAACCAAGTTTGAGCTAAAAGAACATTGGAAGATCAAATCTAAGTCTATTTGAGTGGATTGGTAAAAGATCTTATTGGAATCATGTCTCATACCTAAGCCTAGCATTATTTTCAGTACCAGGTATAGGTTGCTGAATGAAGGAATAAAGTTGATCTCACCATTGTTCTTTGTGGAGAAGAGGAGGAAAGCAAGAAGCACTTCTAGTCCATTTTCAAAGGCAATTAAGAAGCTAGTCATGCAGGAAAGAGAAAGGAGATGTAAAGTTAACAAAGAATTTGTTGCTGGCATGTCAGAAGTTCTCGTTGACAAAAGAAATGGTTGCAGGAGAAAGCCTAGACTTCAGCAATTTTTAGACTTGCTTGGCATGCAGTTATTTATTATATATGGAGAGAAGGGGGCAATATAACACATAACAACTCAATTCCAGGCAGTCTCGTTGAGTCTAAAGAGTTCAATTTAAAGACCAGAATTTGTGATTAACAAAGAGAATGTGTTCTACAGGAATTGGCTCAGAGCAATATTAGAGAATAAGCTACCTAATACCAAGCACTAGCTTCTTCTAAATCACAATCTTTACGAGAATCAAACAAAAGCTCAACAAGCTTTGTCAAAAGGCATTTATATCAAAAATCCATCAAAAGACCAGATGCAAGAAAGAAGAACATTTAAAGCCAAACCTCCCCTAGAACTTCTGCTGCACTAACTCCTGTCTCTTCTTTTAGCTCCCTCAAGGCAGCAACTTTTGGATCTTCGTGCTCATCTATACCACCCTGTTCCACATGGCAAAATAAACGTTGCCAACAAATGAAATCTTCCAGGGATAAAGATTAAAGTTCCATAAGAATGTTATACATTCAACATAAAGGCTACCACTACCACTAGCAGCACCAAAGCATTAGAGTACTCACTGTACTGCAAGCTGTAGCTCTCACACCTTCAAACACAGCTTGCAGAAAGCGTATAATATGCAAACTTTTCTATCTCACATAGCCAATAGAAGACAAAACATGTTTGTGCATGGCCATGTGTTTTAAAACCTGTTCAAAATTAACCATATTAAAATAGTTTCCGGCATGCTTCCAGATAATTTTTATATTGATCGACTTTCCTCTGACGCACACTAATTATCTTCTCAACTTTTAACTAAAAGAGAGAATCCCTTTCCTCAATGAGCAACTTTTACTGAAAGACAGGGTCTTTTCCCACAATAAGCATAGCCCAAATGAAAAAGTTCATCTTTTTTCAACTTTTCAATCGTAATTCACAAATGGGTTGTGCACAACATAATGTTTTTTAAACGAGAAGCCAACTGATCACAATGATTCTCAGAAATAAGAATAAACTAGACAAAAATAAAGACATACCAAGATTCAGAAATTGAAAAGTCAACAAAAAAAAAAGAACCATAAGGCCAATCACTAGGAAGAATTTCAACATTACCTGAGGCATTTGCCAAGCATTGGGTATGTCCAGCCTTGAGGCAGCAAATATCTGCAACAGTTCCGATGCCCAAGTTATCCATACAAGCACACGATCAAATTTATACAGTTAAAACACATGCACACGGACGATACATGCAACCAACCTTCTTAGACGGATTGATGAGACAAATACCCACGTTTTTTCTGTATCCTTCGGGAGGAGATTCCATGGTAGAAGAAGATGGCGGTGGTGCTAAAGAAAACAGAGACAAAGCACTGGAGATTAGTGCACGGCAAGTATTTGGATGGAGGAGGGGCGGCTTGGTAAATTCAGGAAAGGGGCAATTACGGAAGGCTAAAGTGGACCTGGCAACAATCTGGAGAGGCAGCTGCTGCTGCTGCTGCAGCTGCAGGGGACGGCGAACTGGGAATACTCTGATATTATTAGTATGGTAAAGGTAAAGGGTTCGGCATAAGGCCATTTCTTGGCCTTCCGTCCTGGTATTCTCGGCAACTTGTTATATAGAGTGGTCGTACTAATTTTACCCAAATGCCCCTAAAGATGCCCTTTATTTATTTCTTTATTATTTTTAACAACGTCTAGATCATGTCAGTCCATGTAATTTTGCTCGATGACCCGACCCCACACATTACAAGTTCCGGTGTATATGTTGAGTTCAATTTTCAACTTTGAATTGAATTTATTTTTCATCGGATTAAATTTTAAATGTTTTATTAATAAATAATTTCATTTCATAGTATTAATAAAAGTATTTATTTTAATAAAATTAACTAATTAAAACATAAGGGTTTGCTTTTAATGTATATTATAAATATAATTAAATATTTTAATGCAAAAAATATCTATATTCGCAAAATTTATCATTAGTTAAATGCACACAATTTTATCATTAATTTTCACCACCAAAAAAAAAATAAAATTGATTTCATAACTTAGATAAGCCTCCCATTCACATTTTAATTACATGCTAAACTATTTTTCTTTCTTTCTTTCTTTCTTTTTTAACAAATTTACTATAAGCCATAAATAATTATTAAAAAGAGCTTTTTATCAACTTTTTACAAGTTGAGACTCCTTTTCTTTTCTTTTTTTTTTTTTCAAATTGATCTTTTTACTAAATAAAATTGTATAGTAAAGCGAATCATTGAACTTTTACCACCTATGATTTCTTCACATTTGGCTCCTTAACTTGGTTGATGAATGGTCAACAATAAACTTAGCAACTGAAAATTCTTTGATTCTAAGAACAACTTTCTGATGTTTTTGTAAATGGAAAAATTTAAAAATTTAGATTTTCATTTTTAAGGTTTTGAGTTTTGATTTTAAGAAGAGTTATGATATTTACAAAAATAAACAAAATTGCCTCATCATATAATCTATAATTTAATGAATTTTTTTATAATAAAAAAAGGGATAGTTGCTTCTTGTAAATTGGTTGGTTTAATTAATATATTTGTTCATTGTTAGAACTCCAACATTTGTTTTTTTTTTTTTTCCTCACAAATAAGCACTTCATTGTAATTGGCCAATAGATACAAATTCATTTTAGTTTGTTTATTGATCATTAAAGTTTAAACATTTAAATTTATTATAATCATTTAATTTAATTATTTTTTTTTTTAAAGAGGAGGTGAATTTTTGTTTTTTCAATTTGATCATTATAAGTTGCATGGAATCATATTACTTGATAAATGCATATTTTTTTCAATATAAATTATATTTATTTAATTTATAATTATATATTTTATATTATGTAAATTTAATGATCATTTTAATTATTACATTTGATAATGACATATTTGCCATTAAATATGCCTTGAAAGTATACACCGAACATTTTCTTTCCATTCTTTTTAGTCTAAAACAGTCCTGTCTCCCTCCGTTTCTTTTCTTTTCTGGTAAATTCTTGCTTTCTCTACTTGGAAAGAGAGAAGCACCGTGAGGATCAAAAGAAGAAGAAGAACAAAGAAAAGAAAGGAGAAACATGGTAGCTGCTGCTGCAGCGACGGGCGGCATGGATTCTTCGCTGAGTGAGAGAACATCGAAGATGAGGGAGGCACTGCAAAAGAGCCAAACCATCACTGATAACGTCGTCTCCATTCTTGGCTCCTTTGACAGCCGCCTTTCCGTCCTCGAGACCGCCATGCGCCCAACTCAGGTAACCTTCCTACCCGTCATTTTTTTTCTTGGTTTTGGATTCGAGATCTTGGATTTGACTTTAAATAGAAGGAACCCCAGATGGACAAAAAAAAAGAAAAAAAAAAAAGAAAAAGAGTTGATCTTGGTCGGATTGCGTTGACTTGATGTCTTTCCCTTTGTCCATTTTGATTTTAGAAACAGAACAGTACGAGGATAAGTTTTGCATTGCTGTCATGTTATTAGCCATGACCAAATGTGGGGTTGAGGAATTTGGATTGTATTCATTCGTGTTTATGTTAGTTTTGACATTGGATCGGCGCGTTCTTGCTATTAGATTCTAAGTCTCAAGTGTTAGAATTGAATGAACTTGAAGTTTGACCTTCAATTTATGGACTTTACTTGAAATAGTTTGCTTCAGATGTTGCTTCTCTTTTCTTTTCTTTTCTGGCTTTAAAAGAAATATGTGGATTACCTGAACACACGGGACTTCATTTTTTACCCATTTTCTCAAGTCTCTTCAGGCTTCATTGGTCAATGACATTATGCCCATTTGATCAATTATTTCTTTTTGAAGTGTTGGGGTTCATTTTTTCTTTTGAAACTTTTCGGCTGTTTCTATCAGTTTTGCTTTTTAATCATTGTTTCCTGAAACAGCATTGATTTTGAATGGCAGATGCAAGACAGGTACAATTTAGCAACTTTACCAAATTGTACTTCAACTTTTTTGTTCTTGCTTTTGTAGGTTAGAACACATGCTATAAGAAAAGTTCACGAGAATATTGATAGGACCTTGAAGGCTGCAGAAGTTTTGTTGGCTCAGTTTGATGTTTCTCGGCAGGTTGGTTTGACTTAAGACTAGGAATTTTGCATTGTGTGGTTGTTTAAACTAATTGGATTGTAGCCCTTTCTTTCTTCTTAAACAACTGATCTGATGCTTCAATCACTTCCTCTAGTGCAACTGCAATGGGAAAGACTTAATTAAAGGACTTCTAATGTCACCCTCTTCTTGGTGTTAAGGAAATTCTTACCTCCAATTATCCTAGCTTTGAGTGTCATATTCTTATCTATATGCCTGTTTTGTGCTCTTTGCACTTGTATTGTATGGATGTGGGATTGGAGAAGCATTCCTTGTATGCCGTTTTTGACTCCG
This sequence comes from Ceriops decandra, assembly GCA_020615895.1. Taxonomy (NCBI): domain Eukaryota; kingdom Viridiplantae; phylum Streptophyta; class Magnoliopsida; order Malpighiales; family Rhizophoraceae; genus Ceriops; species Ceriops decandra. The sequence goes on from JAHLGO010000436.1 coordinate 4,972,670, forward strand.
ACCCTGGGTTAAATCATGCCCTTGGCATTGGTGGACAACCTTTTGATGGCTTTTCAGGGAATAGAAGCTTTTCTTTCCTTATGTCTCTTCTTAGCAAGAGCCTATGTGATATTTTTCTAGATGTTTCTCGTTTTTGTCCTCTTAAATGAGACTGGTTTTTGTGAAACTTTTCTTTTTTCCTCATTTTCATTCTTCTGCTCTTGGGCTCACCTTTTATACTCCATAATTGAATGTGTGTATACCTTTATATGGTCATTGCTTGCGGAAACCAGAAGGTAAAGAACAGAGGAATTGGATTACAGCATACTCCAAGAAACTATGATATTCTTTTTCTTTGTTATACAATTCAGATGGAGGTCCAAATTGTATTCCGGATGATAACTCTTAACAGTGAAAAACTGAAGCAGGCTATTTCCTGAAAACCCCTAATTTTGTATGGCTATTTTTTCTTGTTTTTTTAAAGAGATTAAGTAAAAGGGTCTAACCATCTAGAGATGACTTTGAGACATGGAGCCCTAGTAAACAATTGGATATCTTCAACAGGAAAGAGGAAAAAAGAGGCTAATGAACATCGAAGGTGCATCACAACTACCAACAAATGGGCTTTTATCAAATGTCATTGATTTGCCCTCCATGTTGCTTGACTTTCTGCTTCTTTCTTGTAAGTTCAAACTGAGGTGTGGCTTGGAGGGAACACTTAAAAGTAAAATGTTGAGAATCGGATTCATGCTACTCAATGGTGAAATGCAAATTAGGTTACTGTTGTTTGATTACCCTGCCCACCTGAAATGTGTTGATTGCATTCTTTTTCTAAGTCTTTTTTATGGCACCCTATACAGGGTTCATAACTATTTCTCTTACTACAGGATGCCTGCCTCGCCAGTTGCTTTTCACATGTAACATGGAACAAAAGGACTCCTCTTTTCCTGCTTTAAACTCCATTTTTTTTTTCAACCTGCTGCATTTCCTACACTTTTCCAGATGCAAATCTGATCTGATACCTCATCAAGTTTGTTGATTACTTCCAAAACCCCTCCCCATAATATAGTTGCTAGTAACAGTCATCAATTTCATGTTGCCAATTGGTACTATACACTAGAAGCTCTTTCTTCTATTCTTACCACTATATTCTGTGTTTTGTGAAGAATTGTTCATTTTCCAGTATGGTGCTGTTATTTAGATGATGGTGGTGATGACAGCATTGTCATTGTCAATGAAAATGACATAGATGATTGCATTGTGTTGTTTTTCCCTCTTTATATATTTCTCTCTTTTATTGTTACCTATGTTACAATTGATTTTGAGCAGGAGAAATTTACTCCATAAGACATACTAGCTTTCCTTTCTTTAAAAGTTTTAGTTCTAACATCCTTTTTCAGCAACTTGAGGCTTTCCAAAGAACATATACAGACATCTGTTTCTTGACCCTTCGACTGTTTGTAGCTTGTATGAGAAACTTACACAAGGGTTTCTTAGATTTTCTGTTTTTTTCTTGCTGTTGATTCTAAGAGATCTTTTAGTTCATGTGGCATATATTTTCTGTTTGCATTTGTTGATGTTCTTTTTTCTTGATTTGCAGGCAGAGGCTAAAATACTTAAGGGACCTCATGGGGACCTAGAGGGTTACCTAGAAGCAATTGATCAATTAAGAAACAACATTCACTTTTTTAGCAGCAATAAAGGCTTTAAGAGCAGTGATGTGGTGCTCAATAATGCAAACAGTCTACTTACTAAGGCTATTTCTAAGCTAGAAGATGAGTTTAAGCATCTATTAGCATCTTACAGGTATGCAATGCACTTATGTTTTTGACATTAATGTGCTGAGTACCTTTAATGAATGCTTTGCCAATTTTTTTTTTTCTTTTTTGACCAAGCTGTGCTTTTATTGTATGGTAAACATTTTCGATACTTGATTTCTGCCTCATCTGATTAGTCACAGTGATATACATCTTAAACCTTTGGTGGAAAGCTGTCCCATATAGCTTCCCTTTGTTGCAACTCATATCATTCTCAAGACATGTTTGATGTTTTCTGACATATTGTATACATTTGTAAAATGTGTTTATGGTTATCATATAGATGTGTAGATCTATTTACCATGTTCCTTATGGGATCAATTTGAAGAATGTAATTGTTTAAGTTCAACAATGGGTTCAGTCTGGTTGATTACTGTTATCTGATGTGTGATGTGTTTCTCATGAATTCTTTTCACTTTTTGCCCTTTTGCTTCCCCTTCTTCAACCCCTCTTCTTGTAACTCCTTGTTGCTTTGTCCATTTGACATGTCAACTTTGGATCTTTTTGTTAGAAGTGGATGGATCCACAAAAATTAAATAAACTTTTTGCTTACCATATTTGGGGACTTGATGTGAGAGAGATGCAAAAAATATAATATTGTTCAATGTATTATTTGGTGTATTTGGCTTGAAAAATTGCTGGATCTCTTGAAGATGGGCTCATTTCTTGAGTTCTTATTGGAAATTTCTCATTTCTGTCTTCTGGGTATTTTGTTTCAGTGGCTTTTGGATAAAATGTTGTTGTATCCAACACATTAGGTGGCATCATTCATCAAAGTTCACTGTTATTATTTTCTTGCTGAGAAGGATGTATTATTTTGCTCATCCTTTTGATTTAATAGGCAGCAATAATAAACTTCAACATTGAACAGTTGCATCTATTTCTTTTAACAATAATAAGTTGTTGATGTATACAATACCATCTTGCTAGTAATGTTCCACTGGGTAGGGATAGGATGTGGATGACCTGGTTTATGCAGTTTGCCTAGCCTTCTGAGTCAAATTTGTGCAGTTTATTAACTTTTCATGTTTCTTTTTTTTTTTTTGGGGGGGGGCGGGTTCAGCAAACCTGTTGAACCTGATCGACTCTTTGAGTGCCTCCCTGAATCAATGCGGCCAACTGGAGGATCACCTGGAAACCAGGGGGATACTGGTGGCAGAAATCCTTCTTCTAACCACTCAGAGCATCAAAACATTAACCAAGGAATTGGGAATTTCAAACACCTTACTCTCATACCCCCTCGGGTTCTGCCTTTGTTGCATGATTTAGCCCAGCAAATGGTTCAAGCTGGACATCAACAGCAGTTACTTAAAATTTACAGGTGAGAGCTTTTTATATCCTGTTTGGCTCTATTACTGTAGTGATAAAGCATTTTAGAGAATGATCATTTAAGATCTGACTCCTCCATTGAAACATTTTTTTATCTCATTAAAGATCTTTTAGCAATCCCATAACCTGGCTTAGAGAAAAGAAAGAAGAAGAAGAAGATGAAGAAAATAAATGTGACTTCTCAATCAAAGGTCTATTCACAATGCTCCTGGTTCCTGCAGTGCTATTGTGTTCAAGATAAGACGTTGAAATCACTTGATATTAGAAAAGTGTTTGGGTGTTATGAGTAAGAGGAATATTTGGTGGATTTCACTTAGATTTAGGCCTAAACTCATCTCGAGCATTTGTTTATATGGGATTTTTAGCCTTGCATCAGTTTCCAGAGGAGACATCTGAAGTTCATTTTATGAGGAAAATGTGATGCCTTTACCAGTTGAAATTCATTTTTGATTTCATGCTATGTGATGGAAGCATTTTTATTAGCTGGAGGTCAACATATTTATGCAAAATTATGACATCCTCCTATCAAGTGTCTGGCTAATTTCCTTGGGATTGTCACTTTCTATTTCTTATTTAGGGGTACACGTTGTTCTGTTTTGGAAGAAAGCCTCCACAAATTGGGAGTTGAAAAACTTAGCAAGGAGGACGTGCAAAAGATGCAGTGGGATGTTTTGGAGGCCAAGATTGGTAACTGGATTCATTTCATGCGCATTGCTGTAAGAATTTGCTGAACTTGAACAACGTTTTTCACCCCTTTTGAGGGAGTAATTGGTGTCATTTTTTCCTGCTCATTTTTGGCTAATAGATATGAGGGGACTCTTTTTTTTTTTAACAGGTCAAAGTTCTGTTTTCTGGAGAGAGAAGAATTTGTAATCAAGTATTTGATGAGTTTGACTCTCTCCGTGATCAATGTTTTGCTGAATGTACTGCTACTAGTGTCTCAATGCTTCTCAGTTTTGGAGATGCAATTGCCAAGAGCAAGAGATCACCAGAAAAGTTATTTGTTCTTCTAGACATGTACGAGATAATGCAAGAGATTCATCCAGATGTATGGCTAATGCTTCAAAGTAAACTGGCATTCTACAAGTTGTACATAGGTTTTCTTCAATTAGAGGTATCTCTGTTTTTTTTTTTTGGCAGATTGAGGGAGTTTTCTGTGGTGAAGCTTGCACTGAAATTAGAGAATCTACTTTTGGTTTGACTAAAAGGCTTGCCCAGACAGCTCAAGAAACCTTTGGTGATTTTGAAGAAGCAGTTGAGAAAGATGCAACCAAAACAGCTGTATTGGATGGAACGGTCCATCCTCTGACAAGCTATGTGATTAACTATGTGAAGTTTCTCTTTGAGTAAGTTCTCTAACCAATTGTCAAGTTTGATTAGTCTACTTCCCGGTGTGGAATATTTTTTACAACTGTTGTAGGGAAGCGAAAATATTATTACTCATTGCTTTATGACTTATTTGTTTGTCAAGCATTTAGAAGCAAACCAACCTGCATTTTGTGATAAATTTAAATTAAATTTCTTGCAAATTTTGCTTGGCAAAAGGTTTCCAAGTGCATGACGTACATGCTGCTTTTAAGAAGGCAGATCTTGTTTAGTGCAAGGAACTAATTGTTTTGATCACTCAAAACTTATAAAAATCCAGAATGCAAGGTTCTTCTCCATCACTACTGATTGATGTGGAACATGGTTGGTTCTGCCTGTTGTGTTCAGGATTATGCAGTATTTCAACTCAAAACTGTTTGATAGGCTTTCAACAACAATTTAATTATCCTGTACTCTAGGTTTTATTGTCAGATCATGGCTGAAGAGAAGTACCCATGGGTTCTGCTATTGCTACAGCATGGTGTATTTTATCTTTTGAGATAATCCTAGATCTTTTTTAATCATTTGCTTTTCTCTTTTTTTTTTTTTTTTGTTGGGCGGGGGGGATTTAATGTTTCAATATATTACTGAATCATACAGCTACCAGTCAACCTTGATGCAACTCTTCCAAGAATTTGAAAGTAAAGGTGACACAAGTTCACAGTTTGCTGCTGTTACCATGCAAATAATGCAAGCTCTTCAAAGCAACCTGGATGGGAAATCAAAGCAGTATAAGGATCAAGCTTTGACTCACTTATTTCTAATGAACAATGTTCACTACATAGTCAGATCTGTGCGAAGGTTTGTCATGAACATAAATTTTTCTTGCAGTTCTTAAAAGCTTTTCTAGCTTTTCTCGGATGTAAGTTTTGGAGATATTTTGTTTTCAGATCTGAAGCCAAGGACTTGTTAGGAGATGATTGGGTTCAAAGACATAGGAGGATTGTGCAGCAACATGCTAATTATTACAAAAGGAATGCTTGGACCAAGGTGCTTTTCTATCAGCCGCATTGATTGAAACTGCTATATAATGACAAATTATCAATTTGTGGGTTTTTTTTTCTTTTATGTTTGTTTTCTTAAATTGATTGCTTCTCATTCAGCATCTTATAAATGGAGTGATTGAACACATATTGTCATAATCCTTCAAGACGTTAAATTGTAAATTAACTCAATATTGTCCATACTGATGTTGGGAGTTTACAGATTCTTCAGTGTCTTTCAACGCAAGGTCTAACCTCATCAGGGGGGGGAAGTAGCACAGGACATGGTGAGGCAGGAAGTGGCAGTGGAGCCTCAAGATCATTAATTAAAGAAAGGTCAATGTCTAGTCAGTTCATTGCAATATGATTTCTTATGTACTTTCCATGTCCAATCTTTTTTTTTTTTAACCCCATAAGTATTTGACTGAGAGAGAAATGTGGGATTTAATCAGGTTTAGGAGCTTCAATGTGCAATTTGAGGAACTTCACCAAAAACAATCTCAGTGGACTGTCCCTGACACTGAATTACGGGAGTCTCTAAGACTTGCAGTTGCTGAAGTTCTGCTACCTGCTTATAGAGCTTTTGTAAAACGTTTTGGGTATGTTTTCATTTGGTCTGAATATTTGCCTCGGTATTTTATACATATTGATAGTTAAGTCCCATTAAGGACTTACCTTTGTGGTTGAACTGGTCAATCTTCTGTTTTTTTCCTTTTTTTTTTTTTTGTAATGATTCTAGCATCTACACATCTAGGTTAGAAGAAGATTTTTGCATGTGTGACATGCTGTATTCTCAAATATGTATAGTTTCTTGAACTTTATTACAACAAAAATATTGTTTTGAAACATTATGGTTACACCTTAGAACTTTCCTACCTACCTCCAAGTTTCATCAAAATCCACTGATTTTTTTCTGTTGAGAACATAGGTACCTTTTGACATTCTGAATGTAATTATATACTTGATGGTAATATCATGGAGTTGTTTTAAGCCATTGATGATACTTATGCCTTGGTTCTAATTGGCTTGAATCTGCCTGCTGCTATTCCAGGCCTCTTGTTGATGGTGGTAAGAATCCCCAGAAGTACATCAGGTACACAGCAGAAGATCTGGAAAGGATGCTAGGTGAATTCTTTGAAGGAAAAAACTTGAGTGAGTACAAACGGTAGGTTTGATAATTTCGGGCAAAAGGTGGGGTTGTTGGTCTTGTGCACCGGTAATTCATGACACACTATTTGGCAAGTTTAGTTGCTAGGCTTCTCGATCCATTCTATCAGACTGCTTTTACAAGGAGGCAGTCGTGTTGTTGATTATCCTATACCAGGCTTCTGCATATCATCTGCAGCTTCGAAAGGTGGCAAATAAGTTAAGAAAAAAGATGTGTGTTGATCCATGTTTAAGAGGCTAAATAAGGTGACCGTCAATTCGCCTTTTTCTCAAATTTGATGCTGTTAGTGATATGATGCAGTTAAATATTGTATTCTTTGATTAAAGGGCAGGAATGCTTTCGTGGGAAAAAAATTATTCTGATCAATGAAGCAACAAGTCACGGTTTCGATTTGTGTTGCATTTTCTTTTCTTTTTGTTCAATCAACATCAAGTATTTCATTCACCGGTTAAAACAGTTGGGACATCTACAAGCAGGAAGCTCTAATAAGTTAGGGGTGGGGGCAAGTATAGAGTCCATTGGACACAAGCCTATTCAAACCTGCCACTGCGTTAGCCTTCCTAGGAATTCTCGGAATAATACAATACAATTACTAAGGTTTGGCAATATTCTCCTGTAATCCTGTTTATTGACATTTCGTTCCATGCCAACCTAGTTTCGACCTTTCCAATGTGCAGGAGAGAATCGGACACTATCCTTGCCTTCCAAGGCCCCCAAAACATCATCTCCTCTAGCACGATATCAAAGCTTCATCTGACCCCTTGTGGCTGTAGGCCAGTCAGCGCCACCATTTCTTGTTCATCCAATTCTGTTTGCAGTTACATACGCTTTCGTGAATGGTATTCTCTCGTTCAACAATTACCTTATTTTCTTCCTCTATCCATTCCATGGCGTGTACATATGAGAAATGCATTGCTCTATCCTTGTCTGCGAAAACAGTTTTGATATGCTAATCTATTGTTATTATTATCATGTACATGACAGCAAGTCACAACTAGAGAATTCCTTGAGATGAGAGGGGCATTTTAAGGTTTAAGGCAAAGCACTGTGAGCGTTGGTCAAGTGTATGAGCAAGGGGAGTCTCATTTCTTTTCTCAAACATGTTGATTCTTGGGGGGAGTGCACACTTATATCGTCTAGAAAAGAATGTGGCTTTTGATTGATTTGAATTAGGTTGCGCCGGTGCAATGAGCCTGAAAAGAAAATGAAGGAATTGAAATACCATTTGTGGCATTCATGAGACATAGTTTTGCGTTTTACCAAGAGATGAAGCTGTTGAGAACAATTTCAGTTTTTTCATTAATCTCAACTCTTTTATACTAGAGAAGAAAAACATTACAAATAATTACGTAAAATCACGCTTGCTTATGCGTGTTAATAGCTTCCAATGGTTGCTAAACCTTGAGCTTCTCTGACAGAAATGCACAAAGCATTAGGCAACCTTTACAGTTCCAAAAACTTGAATAATGGAGGGAAAGGGAAATAATGAACTAGCTGGAATTTATACCAACAGAGCCATACAATCATGCCACAGCATAATCAATCATATCAAATCAAAAGATCCAAAACCTAATCAAACCTTTTTTTTTTTGGGGGTTGGGGGGGTGTATAAGATGGGTAAGGAGGGGTGACGCTCTATATACTCGTTGAGGAGAATTGCACTGATGTACTGCACAGTAAATTGGGGTCATTAAATTGAGTTTACAAAAAATTAAATTCTGTGACACCTAATAAAAGTGATCAGCCATTTCAAGAATTATACAATGTCAAAAGTGCATTTGATCTATGAAACATTGTAACGAAAACTCGAATTCATGACTTTAGAATGAAACGATCAATTTTTTAATTACTAGACCACAAAGATCAGTAATCTAATCAAACATTCTCGTTAACTTGCAAGACCCAGCTCACATCTATTTGACTGGTCTTTATGCTGCTTTACTTTGGAAAAGTGTATTTACAAACCCCACAAAGGAGGCGCTAACATCTATCTCTTACTCTAAGAATATGTATAGAGCCTGCAATTCCATCCTTTAATAAATTATCATATGATGAAAATGATGATTGAAGGATCCAAGAAAAGATTTCTTCAGTTCTTGCTGCTGTAAGTTAAGAAGATGATTCTAATGAGAACCTTTTTCTTTTGTCGGAGTTTTCAATCATACACTTGTTATTGGTGAGCTTCAGATCCAGAGAATTCCCTTACTTTCATGGAGCTTTGTGGGGATGATAGTGACCTTATACATAAAACAACCATTCCCTCAGCTTCCCCTTTTCAAAGACTGCAAAAGCTTAAGCTGTGGAAATTTTGTCTCCATGATTATATCTTTTTTTGGGCAAACCCCACAACTAGTGCCGCCTCTCTCTCTCTCTCTCTCTCTCACACACACACACACTCACTCTCTCAGGCTTGAAGCGTGGAAGTTTTCTTGGACGAGACAACATAGAAATGAAAAGTAATGAAAGCTGAAAGATAAAGGTGAAATCCCTTTGAAAAGAGTGTGTATGCGTTTTGAATAGCCTACCGAATTAATAATGGCCCCCTAAAAAGAATACACAACTAGTGCGCTCTTGCTTTTTACATTGTCTTTATTTCCATTCCTTTTGATTAGTTATAATCATTTTCAGATCATATTCTCTAGATAACTGCAAGCAATAAGATCATTCCACATTTAAGTTCATCTTGCAAGAAATTCCTTAGAGATGAATTTCAGAGCTTCCATCGAATCAGTACTTTGTGTCCTTACCTTATATAAGTCGGGAAGTGCTAGGATTGTCTAAAAGTGGAAAGGAATTTATTGATTTCTGCTGCAGCAATAACCTTCAAAATCTGAACAACTTGCAAGGGTATCATATCATCATCTATACGTGTGGATGCTGATACTTGGCATGAACACAAGAAGATGATTTTTTCTTTTCTTTTCTTTTAAAAAGCCAAAGTAAGAAAAAAAATATAATTTACATATTACATAATTATTATTTTTCGTTGTATAATGTTTGATTTTTTTTATATATAATTATAACTAATAATAAATATTCATGATAATGTAATGTGAATTTACGTTTATTTTTGTATTTGTAATCCACATCTATGTATTGATGCCCTTAAAAACACACACACACACACACACAAAAAGCGGATATGAATTGACTAAGCAAAAATGAGTCTGGGCGATGAACATTTGGAACGTCCGATATGTGTACTTCCAGGTAGTTCATTGTTCAGAATATTACAACTGATGTACCTCCAAAATCCCCAGTCATTCTCCTGGTTCCTACTGTTCCAATGGGCCATGCCACCAATCTCAAGTCACAAGGATATCTTCCTTTTATGATCCTGAAGCATATTATCATTTTTGTAGTTCTCAACATTAGATGCTTCTTATTTTTTATGCGCATTAATCCTATTTTATGGCTGCTGAAGATTTCCTCTAGCACTCGCCAAATTGAGATGAATGTTAGGATTAATGATCAACCAGATACATAGAAATGATGTGACATGTGTGCGTCACATATCCACCAGAGAAAAAAGGTATTCACTTTTGTAATTGAATTTGTTTTTTTTTCTTCATTTTTACTAATAAAGTAGACCTTCTTTTGCACTTAAGGGTAGCTAATACATTGTTCAGTTCATGATCGGCCCTTTATTGTTGAATTGTTTGCACAGTGTTAGTCTCATTTCCAGTGAAAGGAAATACAGAGAAGGAAAAATCAAAAGGGTGATCAAAGAAATGGTTACTTACATTTTGTAAGTACTGTCTCTATGCGATCACAAGCCTTAATAAACGAGACTGTGAAAGTTGTTGCCGTTCAACAGAAAGAGAAAAGGTGGCCCTGCTTTTGCATAGCCCCAGCCCCCAGGCTATGAGTCATGTTTTCACAATTTGACAGTCCAAACTTTAGGTACAAATATACATATTGGGAATAAGCATTCAAAATTTATGGTTTTTTACCACCATGCAGGAGTTACAACTTCGGATTGAGTTCCACCTCCTGCAATCTCTTGCTTTACGAGGGACCCCCCCCCCCCCCCCCCCCAAAAAAAAAAGTCAAAAAAAGCTTGCAACTTTGGGTGCAGAAGAAGCCATGTGGACTCATCAAGTGCTTGGTGGTGTGTGTTTTTTATATTATATCATGACATCAACGAATAACACCGGTCTAAAATTACAGAAAAAATAACTTAGTATTCCTGCAATGCTTTTTAGATGTTCACAAAAAATTTTTTAGTCTATTTGAGTTCTAGCTTTGTTAGTCAAAGTAAATTAAAAATTTAGTCTCTTACCAGTTGTAGCATTTTTCTTTACTTTAATTTACAAGAAACTCGCAGGGATTCCAAGATTACATATCTTAAGTTCCTGATTCTACCAAACCATATTGAAGCACGCACGTCACTATTGATATACTCTTTAGATGTCACCGCAGAGAGAGAGAGAGAGAGAGAGAGAATATAATCAAAGCAACAAGAGTTTCATATGCGGTGGTTCCTTGCCTGCTGTGCGAGCAAGTAATGTTTCCATTTTCAAACCATACCCCTTCCCCTTCTCACCTCCAGGACTGTATAAATTCAAATGTCATGATACCTTTCTACTAAAACAAAAGGCAACAATATATTTCAACTGAACAGATGCATTAGAAATGAAAACTATTCTGAATTTATGCACGGCATTGACACAAGTGATATCAAGAGGCATTTGTGTGTGCCATTGTTGGGGTATTCTGTAATGAGACAGAAACTACTATATTTTTGGATCAAGGCAGAGAACGGGAAGAAGGAAAACATCACTTTGATAATTATGACCAATTGTATGCATGGTTTTCAAACGTGAAGGTACACATCTCATAGGAAAAAGACGCCATATGATTGCAACATGTTTCATGTAACTAATTGATCGAGCACACATTAGTACAAGACAAGGATAGACAACTAAATTCTGGGCAGATCCCCTCCATATAAAAATTGATCGGAAACTACTTCTGTTTGTCATGCTAGTCTAATTTCTTTCTTCTCATCCCCCTCTTACCACTCCGTTTAAAAGGAAAAACCAAAAAAAAAAAAAAAGAAAAGAATTGAGAAAAGAGAAACTACTGACAAAATGTATCCCTCCCAAGCCCTACCACAAATTTACAGTTCTTGAACTTTGAAAACAACCTGCTTGTCCACAGCTTCTAGAATTTCATTTTCAACCACTGAATTTCCATCTGAAGTCTCACCCTCAATGGCTATATTTAAGTCAAATGATGCAACGGAGCCCTTCTCCTCCAAGTTAGTAACCTTGCCCTTATCTTCATGATCATTCTCAGCAGTTTTTGGTCTCCTAGGACGTGTGTGGGCACTTGAAACTGACGGGCCAAAGCCTTCACCACTGAAAATAACAATGGCATCCTTGAGAGGAACATTTTCACCACCAGGAACTCTCACGCTACCACATTCGATTGCATCTCTGATTCCCTTCTGAGAACAAGGGTCAACTTGGTCCAAATCCTTCATGAAGAAAACACGGTAAGGATTCTCGTTCAAGGCCAAGCCAAATCTATCATAATAATCACATCCCAACTCAGCTCTTGACCTCTTATTTTTTGATTCTTCAGTTGACTCAGCCCTTGCTGATAAGAAATTGCTGAGACCAATTGAAATGAAGTTGCTTTGAGAACCAAAAACTAGTCTAGCTATCTCCCTTGCAATTCTCTCTTTTCCCTGGGAATCAACACCAGAGAAAAGCATCCAGGTTTCCTCCTTCGTTTCTTGGCAAGTTGAACTTCTTTTCCTTTTGTGGATTCCAGACCTGCACTCAAGGATGGTGGCTGCAATGTCAGGAATAATATCCCTCTGCCATGGAACCTTCTTCTCCAAGCACGTACATAGAATCTCCAAGTTATCAGCGTTGAACTCCTTGAAGCTTTGAAGGGCTTCCATGTCATCCATTGCCTCACTTGAAGAAGCTGAATTTGGGCTGGAGTTGGGATTTGATAAAAGGTCCGGTTTGGTGTCATAGCCTTCACTTTTGTACTCGGACTCAGACATCCCAATTTGATTCTCTTTAGGAAGCTGTCTTGGTTCAAAAATGACTGGCCAACCCAGTTCCATGTGCGTCTCATTCAAGCTGATGTTGTGCTCAGGCAATGAGGCTGAAATTGAGGAAGGAGGACAAGGCCACTTGGGGACTGGATTACAAAATGAGTTCCATTTCTTGCCAAGATCACCAGCATTGATTGATTCTTGCTAAAGAAGTGGGGATGGACAGAAAACTGTCAGTTGATTAGAATCCCTAATAAGCTAAGACATAAAGTAATGATATTGTATATGTAGTTACCTTATCTCCAATGTCATTTCGCTGTGACTGTTCTTTATGCTGCTGCAACCATGGAGGCAACTTTGATGTAGTCGAAATAGCGACGTTGGTATTAGCCGCTATGTTGGGGCAGATACTGCTTGTTAAGCTGCGAGAGTCTTTATTGAAGTCACCATAGCGATCCACGCAGCAAGTCGAGTGGTTATCAACACCCGACTCAAGAAGTGCCCAACCAGACACACTTGTGAATTCTTTGCTTCTGGACTCCAATCTTACCTCGCTGCTGAAGAGAGAAAGCCAACATCATGATTGATTACTGATATGAGTTACAGAAGTATATAAAGACCTAATGGCGTGACTGAAGCGTGAAAATGATAAGCAAATAAACTACAAAATCAGAAAATAATGACATAAATTGTAGATGTTAAAACATAGTTTGAGTGTCTTGCCTTGTGTCAAAACCAAATGTGGAATCATAGATTCAAATTAAAGCTTTCTAGTTAAAACATTAATTAGAACTATTTCGAAGTTACCTATGAATGTCAAGGTTAAGACTTAGGCCCAAGCTTCCAACAGGGACCGTGATCGGATGAAGTTCCCAAAGGGCCTCCAGAGAAGGGTAGCTGGCTTTGCATTTCATGTAGGTTTGGAAAGTAGCAATCCCCATAAGCCAAAATCTACCAGTTTCGTCAATAATGCCTCGAACCAATCTTTTGAGTTCCATGATTATGTGCTCCACTGTGCAGTAGTAGCCTCTTCTTTGCTCTCCATAAGTAGACCAAAAATCAGAAACCCATTTCAGATCACCCAAATACAAAACCACCCCTCTATTCATATAGCTTTTTATAATGCATCTAAGCTCGACGAGCTTCTGCTCAAGCTCTTCCTTCGGAAGATTTCTCAAGGAGAATAATGGAAAGATTACGAACCGTGCAGACCCTAAATCCAAAGGAGCATGGCCCCTCTCAAACTTGTCCATCACTCCTCTAACTACACTCTCAGCATTAGCCAGGCATTCTCCTGTAATGACAACGTTCCTCTTTTTGCTGGCTAGGGCGTTCAAGACACTCATCACATCATCACTCCTTGCTGCTTGATCTAAAGGCTTGCTCAGCTTGGCCCCAAACTGACTAAAAGGTAATGACTGAGATGTAGGAGAGACAAGCCAAGGTTTGGCGCTTTCTTTGGAGTTGGACTGGCTGCTGGCCTGTGTGGAACTTTGATTCTGAGAGCCAACCTCCAAAGAAATTGAAACAGCTTGTTCTACCTTGTTTTTCACGTGGGAGCTAGAGAAGCCAGCTTCCCTCATGACTCTGCCCACACTAGGATCATCTAGGATAGAAATAATGAGCTGTTGTATCTCGATCTTCAGAGCCAAAATGGGCTGTTGCTGGTTTTCGATGGAGCCTCGCCGTTGGTGAGCCTGAGCACGCTTAAAGGCTGCAACTAATGCGTTGGACAGGGAAGGGGGAGAGGACTGAGGGCCTAACAAGGCACTAGATGTGGATGCAGGGAGGCGATTCAGCGCCACATTGAAGCAAAGCTCTAAGGCCTTGCATTGAAGAGGATGAGAGTGGGATTGAAGGCAAGCGCTCCTCAGATGACCATTAGAAGATGCAAGCATTGCACTTGCTACATGGAGAGGAGTGACTTGGGCATGTCGTCGCCGTCTTGCAAGGTTAACTGCTTGCTTAATTGTAGTTGCAGCCTCGGCCGTAAGAGCCTGCTGTACACTGTAAATTCCTGTTCTCATCTTCTGTCTTAATTGAATGTTTTCTTCTTCTTCTTTCAATCTTTGCAAGTGTTTGTATGGCAACTTTCGAGGGTATAGTTGGAGAGACACTAGACTCTCAGCTCCAGGGGTTTTGGCTTCATGAGGATAGCAAGGGAACCGAGTTCAGGTATCAATCTAGAAGTGAATTCAAGCAGAATTGATTAGTATCAAGTTGGAAGTAGCTATCAGGTTCTTATGTTGCTTGCAAACCAAGAGAATGGGTGTATGGGGATATTATCATCTGTCGGGTTTGTGCTTTCCGTGTTAGGCAGGCAAGATATTTGGTCTTTCGATGTGGAACGGGCAGTGGCTTGCATGTGATGCCACTCGCACTCTCTGTCTCTCTGCCACTTTCTTATCATACAAAGATTATATAGTAGCTTTTAGCTTTAACAACTTTGAATGGAATAATCACTTTGTTTGAAACGATGCTCAGTATGATTGATGTGCTATATGTGCCTTGCTCAAAGATCTAGGCAGAATATAGGCGAAACGAAACTCCATAAAAATAAAAATAAAAATAAAAAGGTGCAAAAAGAGAAAAAAAGGAAAAAGGAAAGGAACACTAAGCCACCGATTCCAAGGACAAGTACACGAAAGGCAGCTTGTTGGTAGGACTGCCTGTCTGATCTTAAGAGAATTGGGAGATGTGGCCATTGCTGCCTTCTTGATTTTGCCCCGTCAAAAAGAACTAAAGAAGAGGAATAAAAATTATCTTTTGATGATCCGATTAATAATAATAATAATAATAAACACACATTGTCTTTGATCGATGACTGATTTTTTTTTTTCTTTTTTGGATGTAAACTTTAAGGTCTGATACCAGATTGTATGAAATCTATGCCGCCGGGGGGGGGGGGGGGGGGGGGGCGGCCGCCCGC
>JAHLGO010000436.1:4988355-4998878 GCA_020615895.1 Ceriops decandra
CCCCCCCCCCCCCCAACACCCACCAATCGTCTCACACACACACACACAACTTTGTGGACTTTTCTCTTTCCTATTAAGAATATGTTTATTGATCCATGAACTGCACATAAGAATATGTTTAAAAATTTTTGATAAGTCTCATTTTTTTAATTAAAATTCAAGCTATTGAAAATAAAAATTTTAATTTTTAACTAACAAAATGTTTTACCAAACAAATCCTGGAATTTTCTTTGGGATTATACTTTTATACAGCTAACAAATGTGGCTGCACTAAAACAGGAAAGTGTGGTCCATCTTTTGGGTGGATTTTGAGCCATTCAGATGAGCTTCCATCGGTTCAAGATTGGCCCGGCCCAAAATTAATCCCTGCAGACATCAGGGGTCATGCAGGTCTCCATGTTTAGATGTATGCTTCATGTGTTGTCATTTTTTTCATTCTTCATTTTTCCTACAACGAAACCAAGATAACTGCTAACCAAAATTGAAAATTTTCATTTTTTGTAATTTAATTTAATGACACCATAATATTTAAATTTTAGGAAATATTTCTTAAATCTGAGTGCTATTAGATTTTCTTAAATTTACGATAATTTTTATATGTATAATTTTTGCTGGTGTAAAAATTAATTTTTTTTTTAAGTATGTTTGGTAACAAAGTTACATGTATGAGAACTAATTTTATTTGAAAATTAAAGAAAAACATAATTAAAGGAGGCTGAAAATAGTTAAATACACACAATCATCATTTGTATGATAAAAATAAAAATTAAAGAATCTTTATTTTTATAAATTTTAACCCCTATGGTAAGATACCGGACACACTCTGAGAGCATTGTTTCCTCTTGATTTGTTAAGAGAGTTTCTAAAATATGCCCGTAGTTGGTTACTTAGAGACATGGCAAATTCATCTGTAGCCTGCGTGGGGAGTGAGATGCATGCTGATGAATTTGAAATCAGATGAAATTTGCAAAATCATCCATAAGAGACGGGATGATTTTGCAAATTATTGCAGGCAAAGGAATGTCATTTTTATTTCCCTACAATAGCCTGACGAAGAACAGATAAAAATGATGGCTTGGACAGTCGTACAAATCACTGTAATGGGCTACGGTAACACATTCATTGGGAGTCTAGTTTGACTCTGATGGAATGGGAGGTATTAATCATTGTCAATCTATGTGTTACCAAGAGGTTTGGTTCATATTGCCCAGGCATTACTGAAAACTCGGTGAACTTCGGGTGGACCTACTAAAACATTGTGCGTTTTGCTCTGCCAAATTCATGCTGAAAAAATTTTCCAAATAAAATTCTCTCATAAGTTATAAGTTGGTCTGTGGATGTCTGCAAATCCCACAATGAATTTAAAGTCCCACTTGAAATGATCACGACTGATATGTGCATTTTTTACCCTTTCTGTTGAGACATCTTGCTTATAATCTGCATTGCAGCTACTTTTTAATCCTAATTCCTGTTTCTAAGATATTCTGTCCATTCGTCTTTTTACATTTGACATGGACTTCGTTGTAAATAATGCCACTGGCCCACAGCATGGATGGTGACTAGCTTGCCAGTGTTCATCGCCTAACTGTCAGTATCCCCTTCAAATGACCAGTCTACCAGAAAATGCCATTTCTCCCATAAATGCAAATGGTGAAATAAATTTCTCAGTCTTTCAGCCAGAATCGCTAGTTGTTGCAAAATTGAAAGAACAGTGCTATTAGTTGGATCTGATTCAATTGATCATTCGTGATGGTGCATAATATACTTATTAAGCAAATGGTACTATACATATTAGAGCATAATAAAATGGCAGAATATCCTCCTCATCAATGAGAAGATACTGGGAAGTTTCATATCTATATATATATATATATATACACACATTGATTTTATTTTACTTGATTCTAATATGAATATACATCAGAGTTATTTATAAAACGAAGTCAAGAAGACACCATCTTTTCTTCCACGTTAATCTCATCGTGACCTCCAACTGAAGGCAAAGGAGACGGTGGAAAAGAAGAAACAGCAGAAGAAAATGAGGTGCAATCAGAACAAGAAGAAAGAGAAGAAGCACCTGCAATCTCTACAAGCAGATCAACAAATGCTCCAATTATAAACCCATGATTCTTCTTCCCATTGACCCTTAAATACCAACCCAGCAACTCCTTCAAACCCTCCCAATCCTGCAGTCCATGTGACTCCACCATCTCCTCCATTGACCCCCTGAAGTCAGCATATGGATCCTCTGACTCCATTGCTAGCACTACACTCTCTTTGAATGGAAACCCACCAGGCTTCGCCTCTTCCAGTATTGAACTGGTGTCATCAGGCTCAAAAAACAGCCTCTCAGATCTCGCTCCACGCACCACCACCTCCAATGACTCCCCGTCACAGTCCTGACGATCTGACTCAGTGGAGAAGCTCGTAGTTGCTGGTGAGTTTGTAGACCATGACTCGGGTGTTTCGACCCCAATGACTGGATCGAAAAATACAGAATTCACTGTTTTGAATATATAATCCTTGTCTCTGAAAGAAAGGGTCTTGGGTTGCTTGCATGAGGACCATTTTTGCAGAGAATGGCGGTGCTGCTGCTCCCCTGTTTCTTTCTTCCTAAAGAGTGAAGTGATCTTCATTTTAATGATCTCACAAGCACCTCGGAGGCGGAGATGTACAGCGGATGAGCTAGCTGTGGGATTAAATACGGCGGTTTTGGATTGAGACTCTGTTGCTTTCGGTCTATTCTATACGGCATTAATGTAGCCAGTAGGGGTTGGGGATGCAAGGCTGATATTTGAAGGATTGGTGGGAGAGGGTGGAGGGAAGATGGAGAGACAATGGGGAGGCAGGCAGGGCCTGGCATGTGTGGGTATTAATTTGTGTTGTGGGGTTTGTCCCCAGTTGACATTTGCAAATGTCCTCTTACGACACCTAATTGGTCTTTTTAAGATTAGCACTGGTGTCAGCATTTGCTCAATTATAAGATGCAAAGGACCCTATTTTCATTTATGGCAGACAGATAGACACAATGTGTGGGAGACAGATAGATATAATGTAATTTATATCATATGTAAGGTGACATCCAGCAGCACGTGGAGTATATATAGTAACAAGCAGATCTTTATGTCAAACTTTACTCTGTTTTTCCTTTCATTCTATTACACGGTACTAACCGTTCGCCGTTCATGTCACAAAATGCTAATCCTGTTTTAACCGTGTCAACAAGAAGAAAGAAAGTGTGTTATACTTGGCGTTTGCCGTGGCCTTTTCTCTTTTCTAATGCATAGTGTGTATAATGCGGCCTCCTCCCGAAAAATAACCTCTTGGATATCTTCTTTTAACGTGAGACTTCATCACTTTTTTTTTCTACTAAATTTATTGACATTTTCGTGGAGCGGGACTTCTTTACTTACTTCTAGATCTAAAATACTTAACGATAGATATCAAATTTAGATCAATATTACTTGTTATCAAATTATTATTATTTTTTTTAAAATAACTTATTAGAATATTTATTACGTCACAAATTGGAGTGTTTCACAAATATACAATTTTTGATTTTATGCTATAAAAGCCTTATGCATGCAAGTACACCCCCTTATATTATTAAAAAAAAAGTGTAGCATCACTTAAGACTAATTAAGTAGAGCGAAGAGATATCTATGGTTTCCAGACCGCTTGAAAATGGGAATTTTTTTCTTTCTTCTTCTCTTTTTTTATTTTTTTTTTGGGTCTGAACGAGAAGTTATATGCTCTTTCTTGGTTTAAGTGGAAGGAAAAGAATTTTAGAATTGATATGTTGGCTTATTGTCATAAACTTGCCTAAAAAACACGTTGAAATTAATGACAATTACGAGATTATTTTATCACTAAGGAGATCCTAATGTGACGGTTATAAGTTATTTATTTTGTTCAATTATTACAACTATTGAGTTTAAGTCGTTAGTCACACATTACAGACGACAGTTGTGGGGGGGTGGGGGGGTGCTGGTGGATGCCCCCCCCAACCCAAATGTCAGAAGCACTTTTCTCGTGAACGAATTAAGAAACGACGGTCGAGTCACGAAGATTTGTGCTGGCGGCAGTGATTGAATTTAAAGAGGCCAAGATTGTGGTCCCTCGACGTCATGCGTTATCTGCTCATTTACTGCCCTCTCTCTCCTGTTCCATGCCCTTCTTATCTCCCTCGAACACATTTTTTTAGAATTCCGAGATCTTAATTATAGATGACAAAACAAGTCGGGGCGGTCCGATCATTCTTTAACAAGTAACGCTCGATATTGTGAATTTTTTTTGATTTATTATAAAAAGATTATTTTTATTAAAATAAATAATTTTTATTAATGATATTATCTAATAAGACACTAAAAATATTATTTAATTTATAATAAAAATAGTGTTCGATGACAAATTAATATTTTTTTCATAATATTTAATAATATTTTTATGTAATATATTTTATTTTGTGTTACATATATTTTACTGAAAATTTAAATTTTATTAAATTTAAATCGACTTTAAAAGTTATTTTAAATTTTAAATTATTTAATATTTCAAATCATATAAAAAGTCATTATAGGTTTGAATTATTTAAATATTTGAAAATCTTTAAAAGTAAATCACTTTGAATTTTAGTAAATGAGATTTGAATTGTCTTGTGTAAATTTTTTTTTTATTTTTTTGTAGTTTCAAATAAATTAAATTAAAATTAACACAATTTAACTTATTGAGTCTGATTCATAATTTGTCACGTCTCGATTCAACCATAGTTTTAGTTTTGGAATGGGAGTGCTCATTCCTTGATCTACTCACAAAAATTATTTCCTACGAAGTTCTTAATTTTGCACCAAATAAATAAAAACAATTGAAATGTATTTTGAATAAAATTAGTTTAGTGTAAATAACACATTATAAATAAAATTTTGTAAATAAATATTTAAATCAACAATCGAACAAATAAATATTTTTTTCATTCATTTAAATAAATTATCTTATTAATGTTATTGCAAGAAAAATCTTTTTATTTTATTTTATTGAGTGTTCCCACTCCCTATCTCTTTATTCATCTCCTTCACAAATCTATTTTCTTCTTTCTTATTTTTAGTTTTCCTGAAAAAATAAGTAATCTCTTTCATTCTCTCTTCTCGTAGAAACAAGTAGGAAAGAATTTTCTATCAATTTGTTGTGTTTTTCACTGAAAGTTTTCTCATTATAATTCCTATATTCATCTCTTTGCTGATTCAAAATTTTAATCTCATAATTTATTTTCTCTGACAAAGTAGGGAAATGGAGAACGAGGAGAGATAAATACATGGAAATTGACGAGGTAGAGTAAATGAGTTAATTTTTTTTTATCATTCTTTTAAATTCAAAAGGTAAGTGAAGAACAAGTCAACGAACTTTGATTTTTCATTGGACAAAGTAAATGTACAGGCAATGTTGATCAATCTTCTCCTTAACTTTTAGGCATATAAATGTATAGATGGAAATTCAAAAAAAAAATAAAATAAAAGATAAAATTATCCACAAAATGGATGGCCAAAAAACTTACTTTATGATTTTAAGGGTTGGATCTTAGGGTATAAATGTTTATGTATTATATTTAAAGTATAAATGCCAATAAATTTTATGAGTGTAATTTTTTATTTGTATAATTAAAAAACAATAGAGTTTCCGAAATTTTTATTGTAGACATCATCTTAGTGCTCTTTGTTAAGTTAATTAAATATTACAAAATATCATTTTATTTAAAATTCTCATAAGATAATTATAAATAATGACTATATTAGAAATTATTTTTTCAATTTTTTTTTTAGAAAAGAAAAACTTTTCAATAATCACATTGCGTTAAAAATTGAATTCATGTGACATCAAAACTGGCAACCCTACGGGTTAAAAACCTAGCCCCCCATATAAAAGAAGTAAAATAGTTTTATGATGTCTTCATCATCATCCAACGGTGGAGTTACCCAACGAACGGCTAGGATGCGTTAGCCAATTGGAGTTGAAGCTCAACTGTTCCGTAATTAAGAGACTGTTTCGGTTCGGCGTCGGAGGACTAACATTTATATACCATTATAATATATTAAAATAATATATATACCATGACAACGGAGGACCCAGTCCTGCGACGTGAATTGTGTGGGGGGAGGGGGGGACCTTAGCCTGGAGGGGTGCCGCTGTTTAACGTTGTGTACAACCAAAAACACTTTTTTTTTTTTTATTTTTTTTTCTGGGGTTAACAAAATGAGAAAATCGGATGATAATATCTTATTTAAGAGATATGTTTGACTTCATTAATATTTTAATAGAAATTTAAAATATATGATTTTGTATGTAACCGACAATTTTTACCATCACCCTACAACTGTTGAGTGGTAAAAGCCTTTTTTTTTTTAATTGTTTTGTAATTCCCGACAATTGAAGATGAAACGATTCATGATGCTTGTGCGGGCCCCTCCCTCCTGGTTGCCGCCGCTAGCACGTTAGCTTAAATAGCAGGCCCATATGATGTGACATGGAATAGAACGCCCGCCAAGAAAATTGGTGGGGTCTCTGCCTTAGGTTTTTATAGTTGGCAACAGCGATTTTAAACTAACGGATTGCATTGGAGGGGACCTATGTATATGGTTTGATAGGGACTTTCAACAGCGATTTATTACATTGTTAATAAATAAATATCATTGTAATAAATAATCTAAAATTATAATTATTTGATAATTAACAATTAAATACTTTATATAATGTTTTAAAATAAATAATAAAAAATTTGTAACCTTAATATTTGAAGACATGAGGATAATTAAGTTTTTAACTACCAAATTAAAGATATTTATTAAACATGAGTTACACTGTTTTGGTAAATATTAAGAATTTAATATTCATTCGACGTATTAATTATTTTTCTTTTTTAATATCTTTTTTGTTGTATCAATGATATTTTTATTTATAATATTACCATATCAATGTTATATAAATTTTTAAAAGTAATTATGAAAATATACTAATTTCTTTAAAATTTGATTTTAATAATGTAACGTGTAGTAAGATATACTTCATTTTATTTTGTAAAAGAATTGACATAAAATTTTTAGTGAGGATGAATTTTTTTTCAAAAAAGTATAGTTTAATTTTCAATATTCCAATAGTCCTAAAACAAATTTGTATTAAATATTGTAATACTAAAAGAGTTAAAAAATGATTATCAATACTAGGAAGATGCAAAAATAAGAGACAAATGATAAGATATACAGGGGGCACGTCCTGAATGCTATAAATAATTTATTATTTGATATCTACTATAATTTTTAAATTATAAAGGAATTCTTGGAGAAATTAGAGATAAAAAACATGTAAGAGAACCTAATTGACAAGCAATTCCTTATTTCTAAATTCAATAATTATAAGATGATTGATTATAAACTAGTAATGATATAATTTGTTGAGATTAAGAGAACATTTAATTACTTTTTACAACACAAGATGTTTATGGATGAAACCATTGTTGTAAGTTTTATAGTAGATAACTTGTGTCCTTTATAGAAAGATTTTAAGAGAAATTTAAAGGATAAAATAGAGGATATTTCTTTTGAAAAACTTATTAGTCATCTTTGTGTAAAAGAAGAGTTTTGTATGCAAGAAGAAAACAAAAAGAGAAAGGCTTTCATGTTTCAAAGGTGTATATAGTTGAAAAAGGACAATTAAGCAAATCCTTTAATAAGAGGAAAAATCAATCCAATGATAATAAGAAATAACATAAAAGATAGAAGAAAAAAATGTGATGCCAAATATATAAGAAGAAATGAAATTATAAATTTAAGTATCATCTTTTGAAAAAGGAAAAGAACCATATATCTTTTGAAGTAATAAATGAGAAAATAGTTGTTACAATTACAAAGATCAATTTAATACATGATGACATTGTTGGTGGATTGATTCTAGTGCTACCCTATATGTTTGTAAGAATAAAAATTTCTTAAAGGGGTTAAAACTAGAAATTGATGACACTTTTGTGTATATGAAAAATTCTATTATAGTTTTTGTTATGAGAAATGGAAAAGTAAAGCTATAATTCACTTTTTGGAGACTCATTACTCTCAATAATGTATTTTATGCTTTAAAAGTTAGAAAAATTTTGGTTTTGTATAGTTTTTTTTTTTTTTACCAAATATGGGTTTAAACTTATTTTTAAGACTTAATTTTTTCCACTCTAAAGGAAGTGTGTTTATGGGTAAGGGTAACCTTTATGATGAAATATTCAAACTTAATATTGTTGTTAACAATAATACTAATGATTATGTTTATACTATTGAGCATTGTTCTTTATGACCTAATAGATTAGGACATATAAATTTTAAGATTATGATATGGTTAAACTAAAATTTTTGCCATATTTTGATACATCTAAAGATAAATGTACAACTTGTATGTTAACAAAAATAATTATAAGTGCATTTTCAAGCATTCAAAGATCTTTAAGTATATAGAATTAATTTAAGTGATGTGTGTGATTTGTATAACACACCAAATTTAAGATAAAACAAAACTTTGTGACATTTATTCATGATTACTTTAAATTCTATCATATTTATTTGTTGTATACTAAAAATGAAATTCTTAAAAAATTGAAGTCTATATATCTAAAGTTGATTTATAATATGAATATATTATTAAATACTTATAATATGATAGATGATAAGAATATTATGATGTTGTATTCTTTGAGTTCATAAGAATTATTTACCAAATAATTACTCCTTAGGCACCATAATAAAATAGTGTTGTTATGTTAAAAAATCAAATATTGATGAAAACAGTTAATGTCATGTTTGTCAAATTTTGGTTTAAGTTAGAAATTTGGGGTAAGGAATTGCTTCTAATATGTTATAATTTAAATAGAGTTCTAATAAAAAAAAAAAACAAAACAACTGATAAGTCCTAGACCAAAAGAAAGCTATATCTTAATTAGTTAAAAATTTAGGGCTATAAAGCAATTGTTAAAGTTCTTTAACTCAAAAGAAAAAAGTTAGGCAAAAAGACAATTAAATGTATCTTTTTTGAATAAGCTTATAATAGTAAGATGTATTGAGCACATCTTTAATAACTAATGTTAGATTTGTTGTCAACATCTTACATAGTTGTTCTTATTAATTTGATGATATGAATGTCGTTGAAATGTAGAGAAGTCATTAGTCAAAACTGTTGATGGTAGGTCAATTGAAGTTAATAAGTTAATATTGACTGTTGACCTTAAATTTTAAGGGTCAAGGTTAGCCATTGACTCTAAGTTTTAGGAAGTCAATGTTGACCATTGACCCTAAATTTTAGGAATTAAATTTGGTTGTTGATTGTAGGGCAATTGTTAAGAATCAATGATGACTGTTGATGATCGTGTAACCCTAATCTTAATAAGCTCATGCACCTTACAAGAGTTTGTGTGTGTCGTACAATTGTTTGAGAGAAAGGAAAACCTAATTGTAATAGCCAGCCAAGAGAGAGAGGTAGCTAAGGAGAGCAGTAGCTGGCCATACCAAGGAGAGGTGCAGCAACAGGATTTGGTAGAAGGTTTAGCAAAAACTAGCAACTGCAGAGGGAGAAGGAGAATTAGCAGGGTCTGGCAATAAGGGTAGTAAGCTAGAACTTGTAGATTGCAATTAGAACATATAAATTGTAGGAGTAGTAGTAAGGGTAGCTAATTAACAATCTACAATAGGAGATCCATGCACTAATAGCATAACCAGTAGGCATTCCTAGCACTAGTAGGCATTTCCTGCACCAATAGCACAAACAATAGGCATTCCCTACACCAATAGCACATCAAGCAACCTACAATCCTAAAAATTATAGCACGTATAGCAGCTTGAAATCCTAAGAATTGCAGCACGTCTAATAGTCTAAAATTCCAAAAATTGTAACATGTCCAGAAGCTTATAATCCCAAAAATTGCAACATGTCTTATAGCCTGTAATCCCAGAAATTGCAACATATCCAACTACCTGAAATCCCAAAAATTACAGCTCGTTCAGCAGCTTGCAATCCTAAAAATCACAGTATGTCCAGTTGCCTACGATCTTAGAAATTTCAACATGTATAGTAGCTTGAAATCCCCAAAATTGTAGCATGTTTAGCAACCTATAATTCTAGAAATTGCAATATGTCCAATAGCTTGCAATCTTAGAAATTGTAGCACATATAGTAGGCAATCACAAGGATTGTAACATGTCCAGTAAGCAATCACAACAAGTGTCACACGTCTAGCAGTTGTAGCATGTGCAGCAGCAACCTTCGGGCAACAAGAGCAGGTAAACCTGTAGTTGTAACACGTGTGGACAAAAATAGCAGAGCGTACAAGTAATGATGGTAGCATGTGTGGACAGCAATAGCAAAATGTGTGGACAACAATAACAGAATGTGAAAGCGGTAATAGTAACACGTGTAGATAGTAATAGTAGTGCATGCAAGTGATAATAGTAGCATATGCAGACAATAATAGCATAACATGCTGGTGGAAATAGTAACACGTG
>JAHLGO010000436.1:5004285-5051715 GCA_020615895.1 Ceriops decandra
GACAGGAAGGAGAAGAAAACACAGCCATCGACAGTTAGAAAATTGAGCAAAAACGGCAAATACTTTGAGAGAGAAGGAGGCAGCCGAAGGGGGGCTAAACATTGAACGTAAGACAACCGAAAGGCGGTTGAGGAAGGCGACGAGAGAGTGAAAAACTAGACCATCAGAGTGAGAAACCTGACATGACTGGATGGTCGAAGGTTGGTGGACAGCAAAGACCTATACGGCCAAATCAGGAAGAGAGAGAAACCTGACGGCCAAATCGAAGCAGACCGATGGGAAGAGGGAGAAAGCTGACAGTGAACGAAAAAGTGAAATCCAGTAAAGAGAGAAATTCAGCAGGACAGCAAGAGAGAGAGAGAAACAGACAGACGACCCTTAAGACAATGAGATTGGGAGATAGGGAGATGGGTGAGACCGTAAGACGGTGAAAGTAGGAATCGTGTGATATAACATAGAGAAGGAATTCAGCGAAGTATTGAACTTAACGTATTTCCAGACTTCTTCAAGAGAGGTTAGAAAGCATTGCGGTGAACTTCTAAGCCGTAGTGGAGCAGCCTTTCAATTCAACAGAACAGGATAGAAGAAGGGTAAACACAGTAAGTGACAATCTTTATATTGTACTTGCGTAGTAATTGTAATATTGAAAGGAGCAAAGAATTAAGACATTCATTGTAACTAGAATTCTTAAGTATAGTGGATAGTTTTGGTAAAGGAGAGTCCCTACTATAGTGACTCGTGTGTCCTTAATTTGCTTTACGTTCTATGTTTTGAATTAAGTTGTGAACGTAGTTAAAGTATCAGCCAACTCATAACCTAACGAAGACCTAAACAAGAACATCCATATTGTCTGTTAGGCAAGGTGTCTGAAAGGTGACTTTGGGGACTATTGTGATTAGTAGGTAGCAATAGATCTACCTTAGTTGAGTTTGAGAAAGAGTTTGCTTTTAAGAAGAGATTGAAGTTGTTCACTCACCTGCGAATTGTGAATTGTGGTGATACTGATTCATCCCCTCTCTCAGTATCACAAACTAGTAGATCTTAGGGAGAAGTCGGGAACTTTAATTGGTATCAGAGCACTGGTTCACCAGTTTAAAGCTTAACAGCTTGGTGTACTAGTTTGAAGGGATCTAGAAGTTTGACTTGTTCAGTATACTGAGAAATGAAAGCCGATACTAGCACTAGAACCACTTATAGCAAGAAGGTTCCAATCTTCAATGGAACCAACTACCGTATGTGGAGAGCAAGAATGCAAGTGGTATTTACAACCATAGGCATGAACATGGTGAAATGTGTACAGAAGGGTTTTGTGGCTTTGGAAGAAAGTAAAGACCCAACTCTATAGTAGTTAAAGCAGTTTGAGACAAATGGGAAGGCCTTAAACGTCATCATTTCAGCATTGACAGATGCTGACTATGCTAAAGTTATGGACTGCAAATCTGCCAAGGAGATATGGGACAGATTGCAGAAAATCTATGAAGGTGATGGTAGAATGAAGGAGGCTAAGCTTTAAGTGTTTAAGGAGAGATATGAATCTCTTAGAATGCAAAAGAATGAGATAGTCCAAGAGTTCTTCACCAGGGTTATTGATGCTATGAACGACCTGAGAAGTCATGGGAAGAAAAAGAAGGACTCATTTGTTGTGAAGAAGATTTTGAAAATTGTGCCTAAGAGGTTTTCCTTAAAGGCAGCAGCTATAGAGGAGAGTAGAGGTCTCAATTCTATGTCTCTGCATGGTCTTCAGTGCAATTTCATTGCATATGAGATGAGGATAAAGTCAACTGAGAGCTCCTCAACATCGAAGGTATCAAAGGAGGCAGCTTTCAAAGCTATGAAAGACTTGGAGATAAAAGAAGAGGAAGAATCATTTAGTGAGGATGATGATGATGAGGAAGAAAGTGAAGGTAAAGTATTGACATACTTTACAAGGAAATTCAAAAAGGGGTATAAGAAGGGAAAATGATAGTTAGCCTTGAGATGTTATCGTTGTGGGAAGACTGGACACTTTGCTTCTAAGTGCAAAGTGAAGCTTGATGATGAAGATGAGGATGATGATGATGAGTTAAATTTAATATGGAGAAGGTCATCATTCAAATCAAAGAAGTCCAGTAAAAGGACTGCCAACCCATAGAGGAAGAAGAGAGACTCGTTTAAGAGTTATGTGAGTCAGATAAAAGAAGCTAATGAGGAGGAAGATGAAGAATCATCAAATGAGCATGCCTTTATGGCATCAGCTAAAGGTGGTAATTCAACCTCTAAAGAGGAAGAGGAGGTTGATAAAGAAGAGCCAGATCTTGAAGTTGAGTTGGAAGCAGCTTCAAAGGAGATAATCAGAAGGGGCAGAATGATAAAAAGGTTGGAGGCTTATATAAAACAAGTTGAAGCAAAGTCTGAGGAAGTTGAAAGTCAAAATGATGAAATAAGGGCTAAACATATTGACTTGAAGAGAAGATTTGAAGAATAGATCAAAATATGTGAAGACCTTACAATAGAACTTGGCTTAAAGACTTTAACAATTGAAGAAATGGAGATAGAGTTGTTGAGACTTTAGCAACAACTCAATAAGAGTGAGAAAAACTTGCAGATGTTTGAAGTGGTAGGAGAAACAAGTTCTGCAAAAGAAAAGAAGACTTTGCCACAGAAGTTAAAAGAGAAGGCTATGACTCAGGTGAAGATAACTAAAGAAGAGAAGACAGTTATCAAGTCAAAGCTAGGGCTAAAAATGATGTTTGTGGTTAAAGAGCAGCAGCCCATAGCTGTTATGTCTTAGAAAGAAAAGAAAGTTAGCCAGCAAAGGGCTACGATTGAACAGAAGAAGGAGAAGAAGGTGACTAAAATGAAAGTCACACAAGCAAAGAAGCCAGTTATATTGCCTACATAGCAAGTGATGAACAAAAGAAGACAAGCTGTGATCAGACCTAAGAAGAGGTAGTTTCAAGGTCATTGCCTTTATTGTGGATTTTGGGGTCATAAGGCAATTAACTGCTGGTTGAGAAGGCCAGTATATGTCTTCAACTTAAGAAGATACGATGCTGCATACAGAGGGAGACAATACAGAATCCAGAAGAGAACACCTGTCGTGAGTTCTTGCACATACTATAAAAGGTAAGGACATACTGACAAGGATTGTTGATGGAGGCCTAATCCAATGATTTCAAAGAAAAAGTTTGCTATATTGGCAAACTTGGAACAATGTGAAAGGTGTGGGTAAGATGGCCATAATGCCAAGAGATGCATGACAGTTCTCCCTGAGCAAGAGAAGGCACTCGATGGCGTAGTAAAGACAGGTGGTGTAGTCAAAACTATGAAAAAGGAGAAAACTATCTTTTAGCTAATTCAGAGGAAGGAATATAGAGCAAAAAGGGAGGTAGCTAATATAGCTGAAATTGCACTTAAAGCTGACTACAAGAATAAGCAGTGGATCCTTAACAGTGGATGCACTTCAGACATGACGGGAGACAAGAGTAAATTGTCAAAGCTAAACAAGTCAAGAGAAGGCAGAGTCAAGTTTGGTAATGATGATTCACTCAACATTAGTGGTCAGGGGTCAATAAACATTAGAAAAGGAAAGCTGAAAGATATTTTGCATGTTGAAGGACTCAGATATAATCTAGCATTTGTCAGCAAACTATGCAATGAAGACTACAAGGTAATATTAACAAAAATAGGTTGCCAGGTAAAGAGTAAAGAAGGCAATACTATTGCAACTGGGAAGAGAATAGTTAGAAATTTGTATGTGATTAATGAAGAAAGAGATCTTCTTACAACTAAGACTGTGCAAGAAAGAAAGCCAAAGAAAATTTAGATCAGTGCTCATCAAGAAAATTAGATCATAGGTGACCCATCAGTAGGAGTTACAACAAGAAGAATTGTGGGAGCTACCGCTTTACTTTCGCAAGTTGAACATAAATCTATTGAAGAGGTTACACAAGATCTATCCACAGAGCTATTTGAAAAGCACAAAATGAGTCTATCTGTGCGAATGCCTCCTCAAGCTTGAATATCAGGTGAATCCTCCATCTCTACTTTGCGAGTTTTTCAAATTTATAATTGGTTGGAAAAGGGGGAGAGAAGCAACAGTGCAGGGGGAGCTGTTAAGAAAGGGGGAGGCATATCTAGAGGGAGTTAAAACTACTGGATAATGGTTTTTGTTATAAGTGTTGTCAACAATTACAAAAGGGAGATTGTTGTTCCCACAGCCTTGTATGACTTGTAATTGTTGTCAACTAGGTTTAAGTGTGCAAGAAAGTAAAGCCATATGGAGGGGCAAAAAGTTAAAACCACATAGAACGACAAGAAAGTAAATTCAATGCATAAGCCCTATTAGGGTTTCATGGAGTAGAGTATATAATGGTCTTAGAAGACAAAAAACATGGTGTCGGCAATATTGAGCATGTAACAAAACCTAGACAACCGACCAATAGAAGAACACCACCTATAAAGAAAAGAGTAGTCGAAATTGAACAGTGTTGTCGGAAATTGAATAGTATATCTAGCAGGACAAAACCTAGAGAGAGAAACCGTCAAACACTTAGAAGAGAGAGAGATATAACAGTAGCATCTATAGGAAGGAGAGAGATGGTCAATGGCTGGGCTGAACGAAGAGCAAAGGTGGACAGCCGAAACAATTAAGCAGCCATC
Source organism: Ceriops decandra (assembly GCA_020615895.1). Taxonomy (NCBI): domain Eukaryota; kingdom Viridiplantae; phylum Streptophyta; class Magnoliopsida; order Malpighiales; family Rhizophoraceae; genus Ceriops; species Ceriops decandra. The sequence continues at coordinate 5,008,927 of JAHLGO010000436.1, forward strand.
AACGAGAAGGAGAAGAAAATGCAGCCATCGACGGTTGAAAAATCAATCAAAAACGGCAAATACGTTGAGAGAGAAAGAGGCGGCCGAAGGGGGGTTGAACGTGGAACGTAAGATGACCGACGACTGAAGGGGGGCTGAACGTTGAACGTAAGACGACCGAAAGGCGGCTGAGGAAGGTGACGAGAGAGTGAAAAACCAGACCATCGGAGTGAGAAGCCCGTCATAGTTGGACGGTCGAAGGTGGGTGGATAGCAAAGACTTATACGGCTAGATTGAGAAGAGAGAGAAACTCAATGGCCAAATCGGAGTAGACTGGCGGGAAGAGAGAGAAACCCGACAGTGAACGGAAAAGTGAAATCTAGTAAAAGAGAAATCTGGCTGGATAGTAAGAGAGAGAGAAATGGATAGGCGAGCTTGAGATAGTGAGATCGAGAGACAGGGAGACAGGTAAGACCATAAGACGGTGAAAGCAGGAATTGTGTGATACAACGTAGAGAAGGAATTCAGTGATGCATTGAACTCAACGTATTTCCAAGCTTCTTCAAGAGAGGTTAGGGAGCGTTTCGGTGAACTTCTAAGCGGTATTGGAGCAGCCTTTCAATTCAATAGAGGCAAGACAAGTTAGAAGAAGGGTAGACATAGTGAGTGACACTTTTTGTATTGTACTTGCTTAATAATTGCAATATTGAAAGGAGTAGAGAATTAAGACATCCATTGTAACTCGAATTCTTAAGTATAGTGGATAGTTTTGGTAAGAGAGAGTCCCTACCACTGTGGATGTACACCACGTTGATGGAATCACGTAAATCTCGTGTGTCCTTAATTTGCTTTACATTCTGTGTTTTAAATTGAGTTGTGAACATAGCTAAACTATCAACCAACCCATAACCTAACGAAGACCTAAATAAGAACATCCGTATTGTCTATTAGGCAAGGAGTCTGAAAGGTGATTTTGGGGACTATTGTGATTAGTAGGTAGCAATAGATTTACTTTAGTTGACTCTGAGAAAGAGTTCGCTTTTAAGAAAAGATTGAAATTGTTCACTTACCTGCGAATTGCAAATTGTGGTGATACTGATTCACCCCCTCTTAGTATCATAAACTAGTAGATCCTAGGGATAAGTCGGGAACTTCACATGTCTATTTAGTATTTTTCTTTGTGTTTTATTCATTCCTTTTATTTTTTTTACTTAGTTCTTCTGATTTGTTTTGATCAACTTATTCCTTTTGAAGTTTTGTTAATTTTATGGGTGTTTGATTTGATTTAAAAAAAAGGTTGAGAAAAAAGAAGAAAAGAAGGAATAAATGAAAAAAAAAGGAAGAAGAAGAAGTTGTGTTTGATCTGAGTAGTGTATTTTGATTCTTTTAACCTATCATGTATAATGTTGCAAATTTGATTTTCTTTTTTTTTCTATGTCAAAAAAAAAAATATCTTGAATCTCTTTTAAAAGTTATGATTTTGAGATTTGCCACTATCTAATAGATTGCTCCTTATGATTTGTTAATCTAAATCTTTCAAGAACACAAGGGAGGTTGGATTGAGTGGAAAAAGGCAAAAGTGGTGAGACAATCATCGAGTGATAACAATTTGACTTGAGGGCAAACATATGAGGGAGTGTGTGAGGAGCAATTTTAATTACTAACGTGTTTCTATAGGTTGTACTCATGAGTTGTGAAGGAGAAGTGCATGATATAGATGTGAAGATTTGAATAAAAGCTATCACTAAGCAATTTAAAATGATAAATGCAATGCTGGATGAATTACAATCACCTAGCAAATCAAAATCCTATAAAATACATTTGATTGAGGAAGAAGATGAGGAAGAGTTAGACTATAATGAATCAAGTTCAAGAAAAGGTAGGAAGGCTGTTTCCAAAAGTGATAATAATTTAGGCATCATAAAGATGAAGATTATACCATTTTAAGGAAAGAATGATCCTGAACTTTATTTGGAATGGGAAAGAAAGGTTGAGCACATATTTGATTTCTATAATTATTCTAAGGAGAAGAAAGTAAAATTGGTAGTTGTAGAATTTACTAATTATGTAAGTATTTGGTGGGATAAATTGGTGATAAATAGAAAGAGGAATGGTGATAGGCCAATTTAGTCATGGGAAGTGATGGAATCGATAATGCACAAAAGATTTATACCTGGCCACTACTATAGAGACTTACATAGAAAGTTGTAGGGGTTAATGCAAGAGTTCATGAGTATAAAGGACTATTATAAGGAGATGGAGATAACCATGATTAAAGCTAATGTAGAGGAAGATCAAGAGGTTATTATGGCAAGGTTTATTAGTGGCTTAAACAAGCAAATTGTAAACTATTTAGAGAAGGAGGAGTTATTGCATAAATGCAAAGGATCCAAATTTAGATCAACTTCTAGTTCTACATAGAAGGCAACTTGGAAAGATGCCATAATAACATCAAAGTTAAAAGAAGATACAAGGCCAAAAGAATCGGCTGTTGTTTTTAAAGATAAAATTGAAATGAAATCTTTTAAATCTTATGATGTTAAGTACTTTAGGTGTCAAGAACATGGATATATTGCTTCTCAATATCCAAATAAAAGAGCTATGATCATGTTAGAGAATGGTGATATAGAAAACATTAGTTTAAGTGATAATGACATGTCACTATTAAAGGATTATTTTGATGTTGAAGTTGAAGAACTTATTTATGGTAATATGTTAGTTGTAAGGTGTGCACTAAGTATTCAACTTAAAGATGATAATGATGAGAAGCAGTTTGAGCACATTTTCTAAACAAGATGCCACATTAAAGACAAGGTACGTAACATGATTATCGATAATGGAAGTTGTACTAATGTTGCTAATCTTTGTTGATAGAGAAGTTGAATTTAGATACCTTCAAGCATCTTAAGCCTTAAAAGTTGTAATGGTTTAATAATTGTGGAGAAATTAAAGTAATTAAGCAAGTTTTAGTTGCCTTTTCTATTGTTAATTACAAGGATGAGATTTTTTTGTGATATGACAACAATGTATACTGGTTATATACTTTTTAGGTGACCATGGCATTTTGATAGAAATGTTACTCACGATGGCCACAGGAACAAATACTCCTTTGCAATTAATAATTGGACTATTGTATTAACTCCTATTAAACCTATTTAAGCATACAAAGATTAGATTAAGATAACAAGAGAGTGAAAAATGAGAAAAGAACAAATTGGAGAACAAGGGGAAAAGGAAAAGAAAGAGAGTGAGAGGTTAAAGGAAAAGAGAGAAAGTGAAGTTGAGGTGAAAAATTCAAGCAAAAAAGGGGAGGCAGAGCGAAAAGTTGAAGAGAAAACTATACAAAAAGGAGAGAAAAGCAAGAAGGTAAGTGTGTTTGCTGGGAAAAGTGAGGTTAAGAGTGCTATGATCGCAAGACAATAACTACTTGTACTTATGTACAAAGTTGTTTATTTTTATCTATTGACTCTAATTCCTCTTTGCTTAGCATGGTTGTTCCATTATTGCAAGAATTTTAAGATTTATTTCCTGAAGAGATTCCCTAGGGACTACCTTCTTTGAGAGGAATTGAGCACCAAATAGACTTCATACCCAATGTTAGTATACCAAACTGACTTACCTATAGAATGAATCCAAATGAAATGAAGGAGAAACAAAGACAAGTGGATGAGTTGGTGCAAAAGGGATTTATAAGGGAGAGACTTAGCCCATGCTTGGTCCTTGTCATCTTAATCCCAAATAAAGATGGAATATGGTGTGTGTGTGTGGATTGCTAAGCCATCAATAAGATCATTGTCAAGTATAGACATTTTATCCCTAGATTAGATCATACGCTCGATGAGTTGTATGGTTTGTGTGTTTTTTCAAACATTAATTTAAAGAATGACTATTATTAATTTTAGATGAAAGAGGGATATGAATTGAAAACAGCATTTAAAACGAAATATAGATTGTATAAGTAGTTAGTAATGCCTTTTGGATTAATTAATGCACCTAGTACATTCATGAGGTTGATGAATCATGTCTTGCATGCTTTTATTAGGAAATTTGTAATAGTTTACTTTGATGATATTTTAGTTTATAGAAAAAATTTGGATGAACATGTGAATCACTTGCATACTGTGTTTAGTGTGTTAAAAGAAAACCAACTATATGTTAATATAAAAAATTGCACATTTTGCATGGAATCTATTGTGTTTCTTAGTTTTGTTGTTAGTTTACAAGGTATTAGTATGGATGAGGAGAAGGTAAAGGCGATAAGGGATTGGCCTATACTTAAAAAGACAAACGTGGTAAGAAGTTTTCATGGTTTAGTAAGTTTTTATCGAAGGTTTGTGGATTTTAGTTTTATTGTTGTACCTTTAAATGGACTTGTTAAAAAGAATGTTGTTTTCAAGTGGGATGATATGCATGATCAGACTTTCAGTACTTTGAAAGAAAAGCATACTAATACACCTTTGTTGTGCTTACCTAACTTTGATAAAGTTTTTGAGCTAGAATGTGATACATCTAAAATAAGAATAAAGGCTATTTTAATGCAAGATTTTAAACCAATTACCTATTGTAGTGAAAATCTAAGTAAGACAGTCTTAAATTATGCCACTTATGACAAGAAACTTTATGCATTGGTACAAATTCTTCAAATATGACAATATTATTTGTGGTCGAGGGAATTTATCATTTATTTTGATTACGAGAGCTTAAAATTCTTGAAATCGTAAGGTAAGCTTAATAAAAGACATGCTCAGTGGCTAAAGTTCATAGAAACATTTTCTTGTGTGATCAAGTACAAACATAAAAAGGAAAACTGATGAGGAACTATGATTTTAAGAAAAAGAAAATTGTGAAAATAAGGGAAAAGGTATTAATCACTTTGAGGGGATCAATCTCCAATGATCACTTTGAGGGAATTAGTCTCCAAATAGATAGAAAAGTTTGAATAGATTTTATTGATTGAATATATAAGTCATAGGCTTTATATGTATATATAGTGCTTAATTGCCTACAAATATGGAATTAATGTTATCATATAGTTTAAAAAATCCTATTACGTAAATTAGGGAATGAAATCCTATCAATTAAGGAATCCTATTATATAAATTAAGGAATCCTATCATTCCCCCACCTTTCAAAGCAACCTTGTCCTTTAGGATAAGTAGCAAAGAATTCTAGGAATTGCTCTATAAAAGAGTGATAGAACCCCGAAGTTGCTTTCTCAATAGGAAGAGTAGACCATTGAACAAGAATTTGAGTAACAGCTTGGTTTCCACGTTTGACAATTTGCTGGTCTAAGATGGCATATAACTGAACCTTAACTTTTCCTATAAGAGTAATGTCTAGGTAGTTGACTTTGTGCAACCATATGTTCCTTAACTTCCTTTTTAGACAAGAGAGATGAAACACAAGATGTATTTTGGACTCTAGTGTTAACTCCAAACAATCAGACCAATATGTTTAAGGATTTTGAATGACCCAAAGAAGCAAGTAAATAATTTTATTAATGAGTGAATAGTAATAAATAATTGTTGATATGGTTGAAGTCTAAGATAATCCTAATCTCTTATGGCAAAGTCACATTCAGTGCGATTTATATCATTATGCTTCTTTATTTAGGCTTAGGCTACAACAAGATTGTCTTTGAGAAGTCGAAGCAACTTATCTCGATCCTATAAGTCTCTATCAACTTGGTTTACATGAGAAGACCCACCTGTATACCTTGTAAGGGTTGGTGGAGCTTAACTATAAACAACCTTAAATGGGGACATTTTAGTTGAGGAATGATAAATGGTATTGTACCACCATTCTGCCCAAAGAAGCCATTTCACCAAGTCCTTTGACTTGTCACTTAGCCTAAGGTAATTCTCCAAACACTTGTTAATGACTTTATTCTGCCCATTTATTTATGGGTGGTAAACAGTACTTATATTTAGTCGTGTTCCTTGTAAAGGAAATAGCTCCTTCCAAAAATTACTAGTGAAGATTTTATCTCGATCATTAATAATAGATTTAAGAGCATCATATAGCTTCAGAATATTTGCAGTAAAAACTCAAGAAATAGTAACAACAGTATAAGGATGACCGATGGCACAAAAATGAGCGTATTTAGTCAATTGATCCACCATAACAAAAATAGTTGCTTTACCTTAGAACAGTGGAAGTCCTTCTATAAAGTCTATAGAGATATAAGTCTAAGCTTTTTTGGGAATAAGCAAAAGGACTAGGATACGACATAGATTGACTTTTGTGATGTTAGCAAATGTCACATTTAGTTATAAACCTTTTGATTTCATTTTTTTTATACCCTTCCAACAAAACTCACGGTAAAAGCATTTATATCTACAAAGAAATCCCAACTATATAGTGGTTGGGGAAGTATGGAACTCTTATAAGAGCATGCCCTTATAAATAGAATTTACAACAAGTACTATCCTACCTTTATAGCGTAAGTCTATAAAATCCCAAGGATAATGGGCAATTGAACCAACATCTTTTTGCAGTTTTTCAATGATTTCCTAAGTTTAGGAATTATTCCATCACTCCTTTTTAATTTGTGCAAGGATATTACAAGTAGAGATAGAAATTGCTATTATCTTTACATTTTCTAGAATGTGAGCTAATACGTCAGCAACAAGATTTTCACATCCTTTCTTATTGATAATCTTATAATCATATGCTAGCATTTTGGAGATCCATTTCTATTGCTCTATAGAAGTGATCCATTGCTCCAATAAATATTTTAAACTTTTGTGATTAGTTCAAAATTGAAAATATCACCTAATCAAGTAAGAATGCCACTTCATAATTGCATGGACTACAATTAACATCTCTTTGTAATAAATAAATATACTGAGATGTTTTAGTGATAGAGCCTTACTGGTGAAAGCTATAAGATGACCATCTTGCATTAATACTGTATTAATTCTAACTCCAAAAGCATTAGATTCAATAATAAATACCTTGCTAAAATCGCACAAATGCTTCCTTCACTTCAACATTCCATTTAAATGAATCCTTCTTCAAAAGAGTTGTCAAGTTAGTATTGATCTTGCCATAATTGTGGACAAACTTGCGATAATAGCCAGTCAATCCTAAATAGCAACGTAATGCCTTAATTGTTTTTGGAATTGACTAATTTAGCATTATTTGCACTTTAGAAGGATCAACAGCCACCCTTTCCTTAGAAACATTATGACCAAGATATTCTACTATTTGATAACAAAACTACACTTTGATGTTTTAATAAACAATAAATGCTTTTAAAAGAGTAGTGAACACAATGCGTAAATGTGATAGATGAGTATCTAAAGATTGATTGTACACCAAAATATTATCAAAAAATATTAAGACGAACTTACGCAAATATGACCAAAATATATCATTCATTAAGCTCTGAAATGTGGATGGAGCATTGGTAAGTCCAAAAGGCATAACCAAGAACTCGTAATGGCCATCATGTGTTTTGAAAACTGTCTTTTGAATATTTTGCTCATAAACTCGAATTTGATGATAACCAATCTTAAATCGTGTCTAGTAAATAGTTGGGCACCCCCTAATTAATCCAATAACTCATTAATAACTAGAATAGAATATTTATCCTTCATAGTAATGCAGTTAAGTGCTCGATACTCCAAGCATATCTTTTAGGATCCATCCTTTTTTTTTTTTTTTCATTAAGAGAATAGGAGAGGAGTAGGGACTACTACTAAGTTTAATAAAGCTTGCTTCTAATATGTCCTTCAAAATCTTTTCAATCTCTGCCTTTTGGAAATATGGGTAGCGATATGGTTTAACATTAGTTGGCATACTCCAAGGCAATAAAGGAATACGATGATCATGTGCCCTTTACAGAGGTAAATTTATAGGCTCCGTGAAAACATTGGAGAATTCGGTCAATAATATATTGACATCTTTTTCATTTGTGGAATAAGATTTGTTGCTTCTACATTGTATAACCACATAAACAATTCTTATCCTACCTTGTGAAGAACTTTCTCCATCGTACAACTAGTAATAGTTGTACTTTTGGTGCCTAATTTTCCCTGTAACTCTATCGTGTGCCCATTTACTTGAAATTTCATTGTCAACATAGAAAAATTTCAAGTAATATCTCCTAATGTTCTCAACCAGTTAATGTTAAGAACAATCTCATAATCATCTAATGGAAACAAAAAGTGGTCAAGAGTTTTACCTTTGTGCACTTACTTTGGCATGCCAAATTTTTATCGTCAACAACCTTCACAGCAAATTTGTTACAGCCTTCAATTGGAAAAGCATGTTTTTTGGCAATTCCTTTATCCCCAAAATTATTGGTACTTCCTAAATCAATTAGTACCATTACTAGTCATCTTTTAAGAAGCTCATCAATTTTTATAATTTATGGATTAAAATACCTTATCAAAGCATAAAATGTAGGCTTGTTAGTGTACTCAACATGAATGTCATCATATTCAGAATAAATATGATTATCATTAGCCTTATCAGCTTCCTTAATTGGCTCAATCATTAAAAGCCTCCTTTGTTTATATCGATGCTCTTTATGCCACTTCTCGTTGCAGTGCCAGCATAGTTTCTTTGCCATATGCTTTTTTAATTGCACTTGAGTCAAGTGTCTAGGATTAATGGGATGATTCGAAGAGGATGAACTATTGTTTCCATTTGTTAGTTTGTTGACAACTCTTTTAGTAATGAGGAGACGATTTTTAACACTTAACTTTTCCTTTTGTATATGAGCAAAAAAGATAACTGTTATTATTGTTCGAGGTTAATAAGCCTTAACTTCTCATTAGATGTCAAGAATAAGTCATTTGATGAAGGTGCCCATTAATTATTTTTCTAACCAATCTTTAGCTCGATTGGTGAGCCGCTCAAAATGAATAATGCTTCAAGATAGTTAATGTTTGATGAATTTTTGTTATCTCTCCATCAATATTGTGATATTTTGAAGGCCTCAAATGTACAAGAACGCCTTTGGTGAAGTAAGCCTATGTTGGAACTTTAACACAAGTTTCAAACCAATCATACTATTAGATAGCATCACCTTCTAAGTGGATAGAAGCAATTTCCACCTTAGATTGTTGGCTATATGGTGGAAATGGAAGTATTTTTTAACCCGAGAAATCCAACCTACAAGATCACTTTCATCCCAACGAGGGAATTCCACCCTCAGATGTGGTTGTGTATAGTCTTCATTAACGCCACCAGAGGATTCTCCTAATTCTTTCAATTTATTAGAAGACGTAATGTATTGTTTCCTGATTGATTGTTTGCTATAGTCAAGAATGTTTGTTCGAGTCTTTTAAAAGACTCTTACATGAGAGACATTGATTCTTTAAGATAAGATATTTTAGTGTTAGAATTTATTGAGTTATGTGAAGATATAGTGTAAGATTGCAAATCAGTAATGCCATGATTTTTTTTTTATTGTCAGATAAAGGGCATAATATATATATATTTAGTTTTGCATATTTAGAACAAAAGCAAGGCCTCTAGGAATATCGCTTTGATACAAAATGATGATGAATTATAGTTTTAGGAAAAAGAAAATTATGGAAATAAGGGAAAAGAGGTTGATCACTTTAAGGGGATTGACGTCTAAATAGTTAGAAAAGCTTGAATAGATTTTATTACTTAAATTTATAAGCCATGGACTTTACATGTATATATAGTGTTTAATTGCTTACAAATATGGAATTAATCTTATCAAATAAATTAAGAAATCCTATTACGTAAATTGGGGAATGGAATCCTATTATTAAGGATTCCTATTACGTATATTAGGGAATGAAATCTTATTATTAAAGAATTTTATAAAAAATGTTATTGCTAATACATTGTCTAAGAGGTATACATTACTTACTTCTTTGCAAACTAAGTTACTTGGTTTTGAATTGCTTAAGCGGTTGCATGCGATGATTCTAATTTTGGCCAAGTATGGAATGCATGTGACAAGTGAACGTTTGCTAACTTTTATAGGCATGAAGAGTTTTTGTTTAAGAGGGATAAATTATATGTGCCTATTTGTTCTATTCATGAGTTGCTTGTTAGGGAAGCTCATGAGGATGGTTTAATAGGACATTTTGGTGTGTAAAAGACTCTAAATATATTGCAGGAGCACTTTTATCAACCTAAGATGAGGTATGATATGCATTCCATTTGTGATAAGTGCATTACATATAGGCAAACAAAGGTTAAAGTTAAACCACATGGCTTGTATACACCTTTACTTGTGCTTAACCAAGCTTGAACTAATATTTCTATGGATTTTTTCTTAAGATTACCAAGGCCCCAAAATGGTAAGGATAACATATTTCTAGGTTTAGCAAAAAAATGGCTAATTTTGTTGCATGTCCTAAAACCAATAATGCAACATAAATTATTGAGTAATTTTTTAAGGAAGTGGTACATTTACATGGATTGCCAAGAACTATTGTTAAAGATAGGGATGTTAAGTTCTTAAGTCATTTTTGGCATACTTTATTGAATAAATTGGGAACTAAACCCTTATTTTCTACTATTTCATGTCCTTAAACAAATGGATAAATTGAAGTAGTTAATAGGATACTCACTACTTCGTTATGTGCTATCATTTAAAAGAACTTAAGGTTATGAGAACGATGTTTGCCACATGTTGAGTTTGCTTATAATAGATATATTCATTCTATTACTTCCTTGTCACCTTTTGAGGTTGCTTATGGTTTTAATCCTTTAACTCCCTTGGGGATTTTATTTTTTCTTGCTAAAGGGCATGCTAACATTGATGGTAAGAAAAAGGTAGAATTTGTAAAGGATTTACATGCCATGGTTCAGGTTAGCATTAAAAAAAAGAATAAGTAATATGCTAAGCAAGTTAATAAGGGGGGGTGTGAAGGTTGTCTTTGAACCTGATGATTGGGTGTAGGTACATATGAGAAAGGAACAATTTCCCCCACAAAAAAGTCTAAATTACAGCCTCGAGGAGATGGACCTTTTCTTAAAGAGGATTAATGACAATGTCTACAAGCCAGATTTACAAAGCAACTATGGTAATATTAGTGCTACTTTTAATATTGTTGACTTATCTTTATTTGATGTAGGTGATTCAAGGACAAATCCTTTCGAGGAAGGGAGGAATGATGGAGAATATGGTGTTATTCAAGTGCAATAAAGCAAGTATTCCCTAGATCTGCAAGGAACCAGTGGTCCAATGATTAAGGCAAGAACAAAGAGGATGAAAAAGGCTTTTCAAGGCATAATTATAGAGCTACGTGACAAAGAGGATGCTTTAAAAGATTTTAAGGTTATTCTAAAAGTTTTCAATGCTACACCAAGAATCATCACTTATCTTTATGTGCAAGATGATAGATAAGGATTAGAACTTAAAGAACAAAACTTTAAGTTTATGATATAAGTCTAAGTTGTATAACCAAGGTAAAAAAAAAGCTCAATTGCATGCTAAGTTGTATTAATGGGCTTGATTTTGTGTTGGGTTGTTGGATTTTCAGTTAAGGTCAAATTATTTATAGAAAAGGCTTAACTTCTTGGGTTTATTTAGGCTTATAGGTTCAGCTGAGTTTTGATACATTAGTTAGGTCTTCACTTTGACTTTATATCATTAGTGTTAGTCTTTTTAAGAATTCTTAATCAAGGTAAATTTAAGATTCCTAATCAAGATAGATTTAGGATTCCTAATCAAGATACATTTGTATACTTTAATTAGAGGGATCACCTATAATTAAGGTTTTCTTATATAGGTAGTTTAAGAAACACCTATTCCTTATAGGATTGTAATATTTACATGTCTATATAAAGTATGTAAAATGGAATGAATAAGATTGAGGTATTTTTTTTCAACAAGTTTTGCTTTACTTTCTTGTGTTCTTAGAAAAATACATTGTTTTGACTTATCAAATGAGTGTTCGACCTTTATGGCGTCTTAAGATTGAGGATTTTAAAACTTAGTTTCCTTATGGTTCTAATTTGATCAATCTAACTAATTTCCTAACTTTCTGAGGTGTTTATAACAAATTGATTCAAAGGTTCTTAAGACAAATCACCTAATGGGTTATTTATCACTATAAAGATTTTAAGTAGTGATCTAATTATGCCTATCAATAAAGATTTTATGTCATTAAAGACTAACAACTCAACTATAAAAATTATAAGTAATGTTTTAATTATGCCTAAGAACCAAGTAATATTGTTATTAGTTGGTGATATGATGAAAATAAAGATATATTTTATTTTATTAGATATGCTGGTTCAAATACGTAGAGGCGTCATCCTATCAAAATAGGACATATTAGTTTACATCAAAATATGACATCTTAATCTACATCTAATATCCTTTTTATTATTAGATTTAGCTAACTTTTTATTTGTTTTTTTTAGTAAGTTGGGTTTTTTAGGCCTTTATGGGTTTTGAGATGAGCTTGGGTCCTTTTATAAGTTTTAATTCAAGGTTTTATGGATTTTGCGTTTTGTTGTGAACCTTTTTTTTTTTAATAACTTGAATAGGCTTAAGCTTTTAGGTAGGTTTTGGAAAAGTATTAGGTTTTATTTTCTTAGACTACTGTCAGTCTAAGTTTTAAGGTTAGCCCAATATTTTGTAAGTTTTAAAAGTAAGTTAGGCCTTAATTTTCAAGAAAGATTAAGCTTTTATAAGATCAAGGTTTCACGAGTTTTGGTAAAGGAATTATCATTAGTTTATTTAACTAAAGATTTTATAAGGTTTTAGAAGAGTCTTTCTTAAACTATACTAGTCTAAGTTTTAGCTTTTGTAGGATTTGAAATGGATTAGAGATTAATGTTTTGGAAAAGATTGTAAAGGGTTTTTAATAATTTTGGTTTTTCTTAGACTAAATTAGTGTAAGTTATTGGGTTTTTAAAGAAGAGTCATGCTGCTTTTTCTCTTTTCTCTTTTTCTTTTTCCTTTTCTCTGTTTTTTTTTCCTTTTTCCTTTTCATTTTTGATTTTTCTTCCCTGTATATATATATATATATATATATATACAGGAGATACTAAGTCTAATCTTCCATGAAATTGTCTATATCTTCATTTCCCATGGCTACTTTCAAGTTGTAGTCATAATAGTCCTCGTTTTCTAGCTCAAGTTCTTCTTCCAATGGATTGGATCCTTCTATGTATGCATAGTTTGGGCTTCCTTCCACTAGCCATTCTTACTTTCCCATTTTTTCCTTAAGCTTGACGTGCTCTTTGTGAAATGGTAGTTGGATATAGGAAATAGAATTTTTTTCCATAGATACTCTGAATGTTGTCTTAAGCGTAGAAATTATATTTTGGGTAACCATTCTAGTAATACTGTTGATTGTTGATGTAAACTTGGGTAATTCAAATTTGTTCGAATGATGAAACGACCATTTCCCATGGATGACAATATTCATTCAATATCCACTCTCCATATTAGATGTAGAAATGATGTTGGGCTAGAATGAGAATATCTCTAACCATTTCTGGAGGGGTTGATTAAAAAATGATGAGTACTCCAGTTTTTTATTTTTAGCTCATCAAGTTCAACACCATGACCGCCAATTTCCTTTTAAATGTTTCAATTTGTTGGATTTCAAGGAAAAGAATTTCACATAGAAACATATAATCCAGTAACGTTTAAACAAAAATTGTTAGCGTTAGTTGTGTAAACCTAATTCTTCCTATATGCACATGTGCCTTATGGATGTTGAAGAGGACTTGACATTCATAATAGTTTGAATTGTCGTAATCAACTTTGCATTTCTTTGTGCATACCTTTGAAGCATCATGTAGGTGGTATATGTAGATTGCTACTCCTGGCATTAAGATCTTATTGCCAATGATGTTTTTGAGGTACTGCAGGATCTCCTGGATTTTGTTGACAAATTATTGTTGCTAAAGAAGATAGATCATGTCCTGGATTTTTGTATAAACTTTCTAAGGTATATTTTTCTAAAGAAAAAAAATTCTTAGAATGGTATCCTAGAATGGCCAAGTTTTCTACTAGTATGAAGAGGTAGTATCTGGCTAGATTTTGCTCACCTTTCCTTTTCTCTTATTAGACTTATGTAGTGGAAATGTTAAAGATTGTCAATTGCTCTCTGTATCACCTAATCTTTTCTGAAGATTTTTTATTTCTATACTATAGACCTGTAATGTTTGCTCAGTAATTTTCAATTTTTCTAATATCTTTCTAATATATTACAGAAAGGTCACATAATGATTGCAAAAATATAATCCTTGTGACCATGTTTTGAAGAAAAATGTTTAGCAATGACATTGCAAACTTTGATTTTTTTTTTTGGTCTGGTTACTGTAGGTTCCAGACTGTATTAATGGATGAAATTTCTGTTTATGGCCGGTTGGCAAAATTGGCATAGCAATGTTTTCAAATTTTGCATATGTGGACCAATTAAGTTTTATTGGTGCTTTATCCATTTGATAAATAAAAAGTTAGCTAAATCTAATAATAAAAAAGGATATTAGATGTAGACTAAGATATCTTATTTTGATGTAAACTAATATATTCTATTTTGATATCATGACACCTCTACAAATTTGAACAAAGGTCTATGTCCGTATCAATGTCCATGAATGTGGGTTCTTCAAATTCTAACCTAAGGGCAAGATTTTTTGGAAGACGTATTAATAGGTAAATAAAATGTATATGAGTATAATAATCTAATTTAATCCAAGGAATTACTTTAGGAGGTATTCCTTTAATATTTTCTTAAAAATTTTCAAGTTGAAAAGGAAACATCGTATGAAACTTATTAATAAGATTTTGTTTTTCAATATGATCCGAAAAATAAATCTTAGAGATAGACTGTACAAAATTTTCAATTAACATTGTAAGCACAGGTATTATATGATACAAATACATTGAAACAACAAAGAATATAGAATAATAGGTAAGATACTAAATATGAAAACAAAATATTAAGTAGAATATTATACAAATAAACATAATAAAGGAGATAAAAATTAATCTTGAAAAAGCAAGCACAATAGAATATTTAAAGATAGCAAAAAAAAATTAAAGGTTTTGTTGTTTTTTATAGTGAACACAGATGGAGGTAGAAAATTAAATGGTAAGAAGTGAACACAGAATACCAAGATATAGATACATATAAACAAACATACATATATTATACCTTTAATCTTTGATAACCAAAGGGATATAACTTTCCCCTTTAATTCAAAACTAAAATAGAAAGAACAACATGACAAAAAAAAAAGAGATACAGAGTTTTTGGAGGTAGAAGAAGATGAATAGGAAGTCGTCTTGTAAAAGATTGGGTTTATTTGTTCAAAAGACTGTAAATAGTTGCAATATTGCTTCTTACAATCCTAAGAGCAAAATAGGGAACACAACACCTTTAACATACAGATAAAATCCCAAAATGCTTTAAGGCCACTTAAGAATACTAGGAAACAATAAGACAATGCTTAAAACCTTAAGGAAAGTATCAATTTAATGCATTTTTCAATTTAACTATCATTAATTTAACAAAGAAGCTTTTAATTGAAGGCCATTTAGAGCTATAATGTCATTTATATATGGTTATATTATACAAAATGTTAAACCCACATTACTTTTAATTTGCCTAAAATTATATTTCCAATTGTCATGTTAGGTAATAAAAAGGCCCACAATAGGTTACATGTTACTTTGTTATCCCATAAGAACTTATTAAAGGGCTATCACAACCTTATAAACTTATAACAGCCCAAAAACCTAACCTTAGGAGCCATAACCCTAAATGTTAGTGTTGGCCTTTAAGTTAGGAGGGATTTATACTTATCATATTGCCATTAAACTTTACAATCTTAAGCTAACTTTATTGCATATAAATAAGTCAAACCTACATCCACTTGAGGTAATGACTTTCTATCTCTCTCTCTCTATATATATATATATATATATATATATATGTCTTCCTCTTATATGAGATCTTTTATTCCATTATTGATTTGATCATTAGAAGGCTAATGATAAAGATACTCTTTTACCCTTAGTTGTGTTCTTGCGTAAGACATTATTCTAGCCTCACAACTAAACCTTTAATTCAACTAGACTTATTTAGGTCATGCCATGCATCCTTCTTAATGAATACCCCTCATTAGTTAACATTGCTTATAGGAATGACATGTTATGTGTCCTTTCTAGTTGTCTTTTATTTAAGGACATGACTTTATCAAGTTTGATGAAATATGAGAGCTCTTAATAATCTTTGGACCATATCTTATTAACAACCTTACAAAACCTTTATAACACTCAATTTACGTGGCACTTAATCTGCCACTGAGATGACAACAAGCCATGCAAGTGACCCCTAAAAAAATGACTATTTGGGATTACATTGACAAATTGACTAGGTGTATTAACTTATTATTAATAATTGTATTTACAATATTTTTAGTATACACATACACCTTACTCTAGCAATAATCCCTCCAAATATAATAAGGCTAATGAAGACCTTCCAATAGTTAAGGACCTTAAGGCTACACCATGGATGCTACCATCTTTGTAATATAATACCAAACTTATATCAAGAGTAAGAGAGAATCTTGACCTTTCACCCACCCTTAAAGGAGATTGAGAAAACTTCTTTAAGGAAGGTATTAAAAAAGTGGTTGGCATTTTCAAAGGAAGAAGCCTACCATTTAGCATCCCTGCTAACCTTAAGCAATAATAGAGTCTACTTAAGGAGTTCATTTTTGGCCTCAACACATTGCTTTCAAACTTGACACTTTAATCTTTTAAATGTAGTTGAAACACCCTTCTAATAAAATAATGATGTGTTAAGAACACAATTAAAGCAATTAAAGGAAGAAATGGCAGTCCTCTATACATCTTAACCATTAGCACATCTAATTGGGATGCCAGGCATAATAGTCTCTGTTTTTTTAAGAAATCTTGAATGCCTATGTCCCAAAAATGTTCAAACTTCCAAACTTGGATAATTATAATGGTATGAAAGACCTCAATAATCATCGGACTTGTTCCAAACATTAATATGCCTCCCCTATACTTTAAACATAACTTTATGTAAGGCATTCTTCATCATGCTAAAAGGTACCACCTAATTGTGGCACTTAAAGCTACCCTTATGATCAATTGTGAATTTTAAATAGCTATAAAGCCTTTTCTTTTTAAGGTTATTCACTAGTCAATAGTGCAAAAAGACCTCAATGGCCCTCATTGTTGTTAAGTAGGGAAAAAATGAGCCATTGTGATACTTTGCCAATTAGTTTAACAAGATAACACTTAATGTGGGAAATTTAAATCTAACACTTGCAACCTTTTTTATTGGAATCTCGTTAATTCTCACTTTTGATAGTCTTTTAACTAGGAGACTTCCCTTAGACTTCATCAACATTATAACTTGAGCATAAATGTTCATCAATATGAAGGAGATGGGCAACATAAGGAAGGAAATGCAAAGTAGACAAACTTAGAAAGATCCTACGTCTTTAAGGAAGGAAAGAGACACCTGACTTAGGGAGCAAAAAGCTGCCCTTTATAATAACCAAAAGTGATAGAACTTTAGCATTAATACCTTAAGGTACACCAATTATGCTTCCCTTATAGTCCTAAATGCTTAAAGAGGTATAAAGTTGAAGACTACTTTGACAACTTGCAAAGATAAAGTTAGCATTATGCCATTATAATAAGACAAGGTACTATAAATTCCATTATGACCTTGGTCACACAACAAAAGAACATAAGAAAATTGTATGCTTTAACGGTTTTCCTAGGAAAAAGGTAATATGGAAATTAAAAGTCATACATTTAAGGGGTTTTTAATGTTCAACCCAAGCACCCCAATAATAATAAGGTGTTTCTTATCATGTTTATAAATGAAGACTTTAATGGTGTAAAATACCTTTATAATGACTTCTTAATTGTTATGACTACAATAAATCACTTTAATAATAAATACATCCTAATAAACATAGGAAGTATGATGAACATCTTGTTCATTGACGCATTCCTTAAAAGTGGGCTAAGCAAGTAAGACATTTAACTTATGAATTACCCCTTGTACGAGTTCACTAATAAATTAATTATTATAAAGAGAATAATAAACTTGTAAGTATTTATAAGTCAACCACCCTATACCTCTATTACTACCCTCAAACTTATGGTAATTAAACTACCCTACTTTAATAAAATAATCATAGGAAGACTAGAATTATGAGCATTAAATGCTATGCTTTTCATTAAACATCTTAAGCTTGAGTTCTCTACATTAGAAGGAGTGTGAGAAGTTGTGGGGAGAAAATCAAGGTGTGAGAACTATAGGTCATGTGGATTAAAGGAAAATAAAAAACAATAGTAATAGAAGTTGTAAGGCTCAAAACCTAACTAGAAAAGCTAAATAAGTGAGGGATTCTTATAAGAAGGTTAGTTTAAGTCCCCTTTAACCCAAACAAGTCCTTAAAAATGATATATAACTAGGAAAGACTAAAATGCAGCTTAAAGGATGATATCACTTGGTTTTCACAATCTTATCCAAAAGTATTTTAATAGGTGTTAATGAATATGCCTAAGATTGTCTCAGAAATAGCCTTATATCACCTTAATAAAGACACAAAGTGTTTCCTTATTAAATAAAAGAAGCAAAGAATGTGTCTAAAGCAACAAACGGCCATGGAGGAAGAGGTGGGTATGCACTTTAAAGCTAAGTTCATTTGGGAAGTCACCTACCTAAACTAGTTAGAAAACATGGTCATGGTCAAAATGGAGAACAAAAATGGCACATGTATGTAGACTTCACCAAACTCAAAAAAGCATGCCTAAAAGACAACTACCCATTACTTAGAATTGATTAATTAATAAATGGTACCTCTAGTCATAAGCACCTCACCTTTATACATGTGTTCTTTGGATACAACCAAAGCCCTATGTATGAAGATGATAAAGGGAAAATGCAATCTGTAATAATTATTATTGACTACTTTATAAAAAGTGCAAAACTTAAGACACTCATGTTGATCATTGAGCGAAAAATACAAGCCTTTCATAAAAGATGTAATATGAATGTTTGAAAACTCCTACACAATCATTATTGATAACAAAAAATAATTTGACAATGTGCAATTCAAGAAATTATGTCAAGACTTGGGTATCACTTTTAAGTTTGCATTAATAAAGCACATATAAACCAATGACTAAGTTGAAATGACCAACTGTACAATCATCTCAAATTTGAAAAAGAGATTGGGAAAGGTAGAAGGCCTATGGGTGGATGAGTTACTAAAAGTGTTATCGGTATATCATATGACCTCATGAACAATGATGGTAGAAATCCCTTTCCTCTTTCCTCTTAATATTTTACACAGAGGTAACAATTCCAACAAAGATAAAGGAGCCAAATTACAAATAATAATACTTTTGATAAGAGTAGTAATAATGAAGAACTATAAAGTAAGTTGTATCTCTTAAATAAAGCACACAAGTAGGCTTTCATATGAACAACCTCATAATACTAAAAGATTTAATACCATAAGAGGGCTAATGAATGATTGCTTTATGAAGGTAACTTCGTTTTATAAAAATGGGAGGCTAACAAAAGCAATAAGTGAACAAAGAAGTTCCTCCCCCCCAACTAAAAGGGCTCATACAAGATTATTAAATAAGCATTTCCTAGAAGCTACCATTTATAAGAATTAGATGAAACCCTCATTCCTTGAACTTAGAACTTTGAAAGCCTTAGAGTTAATTACCATTAAAAAACTTATTAAAGGAATGTATAAGATACCTTACCTCGTAAATCATCAAAAAAATCACATTCCCATATGAGTTGTCATCACATAAACCTTTTGCTAACAATGCCTTGGGCACCCTATTTGAGTATGTCACATAACCCTCTTACTAATGCTTAAAACACTTTGTATATATGTGCAAACAAGCATCTAGCCTTAAAAAGTTAGGACTACTTAAGGTACCCCATATGAACACACTATATAGGCACCTTACCAATAATGCTTTAGGCACCTTATGTAAGCATAACATATAACCCTTCTAATAACTCTTAAGGCACCTTGCATGAGTGTTCCACATAAGTTTCTTATCCTATAAAGGTTGGACTACCTAAAATGTTCCATATAAGTGCACTATAAATGCTTCATAATAAAAATAAGCATGTCATATAAGCTTTATGCTTAATACTAATTAAGGCACCTTATGAGACAAAGTCCTATAAATAGTAAAAGCATAATTGAAGAACAAAAAAGGCCAAAGGCCTAATGCACTACAACAATGAAGATAAAAATAAAAAAAGGATAAACATAATAAATACTTTAATAAAGAAACATATTTTACTCATTAAAATAATAAATATAGCATGAGTTATATCACAACCTAGGCACCTAATTCACAAAGGCAATGTGTAAGTTGGAACCTTAATAGGGTAATGTCGATTAAAGGGAGCCCATGTCATAATAGCATCAACTGGTGAATATGCAATGTTATCCATTCACAACTGAGAGAGGAGGTGGTAAGGTAAGAAATGGCACACGTTCCTTTACCTCTAGGATTTAAATCCTTCTTGTTCTAGTAAAGCAATTGGACTTTTGATCTCAACTTATAAGCCTCTATTTTACACAAGTGCAAGCCTTAACTCGTGAGTCATATATTGTGTGGGAAAGCCATAATGTGGTATAAATTAAGCCTTACACACATAATAGGTTGGCAACACACAAAGGGTAAAGTAGGCAAACTATTATCCCTTTTACCACTAACATTAGCCATGAATTACTTGACATAATGATGTGTTGGTCAACTTGGCAAAAGATAAACCTCCTTAGCAAGACATTAGTAAGAGGTAGAACTTAATAGTTTATTGATTTCACATAAAACTATTGAAAGGATGATCATTTAAAAACAAAATGGGCAATAACCCAAACATGGAACATAAATGACTTTACAAATACTATTGGAGAAAAAAATTAAGTGATCATTAAAAGGCTTAAATAATAACCCTTCTTTATAATTATCTCACATCTATACTATTACTATATGTGGCAATAAAATCCAATTATATAGGATAGTACTTCATGAATAACACATTTCCATTGATAATGATCACTACATAAATAAGGGTAAACCATTAATCATTCTTATAAATGTAAGATAGGCCTTTTCTCTCTGTCTCTCTCTTCCTTTCTCTCTTTTTGGCACAAAAAACAAAAAACAAAGGAGATTACATAGAGTGATAAGGTAAAAATAATACAAAGAAATTTTATTAAAACATAAAGTGATACAAAGTTTAAAACCATGACAACTAATGGCTGAGAACTAAAAAATAATACAAAATTCCCTAATTAAGGGACATAAAACTAGCTTAAGGATAACTAGGCAAATTTGTAACCTAAAAAATGACTATTTTGTCTAAGTCTAAGCATTAATTAAAGGCAAACGTCCTCATTACACCCCAAGAGCTTTTTAAATGTGGTGAGCTTAGTGACAAAACCACAAGCATAGAAAATGGATTAGCTTCAGCTTCATTAACCTTAATGGCCTTAATAATGTATAAGAAGGATGAAACCTCTACAAAGATCTTTTATTGATGAACCACTCATGAGCCTCAATTTCAAGATGTAAGGCTTCCAAATGATTGTAAAAGCCACGGTTCCCTATTGTTATTAGCCTTTCAACAAAAATAGCCTCAAACTATTTCAAATATTCCTTAACTTATAAAAGGGACATTTCCAACTTTGCAATTTGACCTTTCCTTTACTATACTTTACTTAATAAAAGCTTATATGTCCCACTCCTTACATAGATCAATATTTAGAGCCTTATATTAGGAAGATAATACAACAAATTGAGTTTTTTCCTGCACCAAGTTGTCTATAACTTGCTAATATAATTAGTGCTTCTTTTTTAATTTCACCTACAAATGGGTCACAACATCTTTTTCATATAAACAACTTTTAATTAGTTATCTAATGCCATTTGATGCCTTTTGTTGTATGCGTAAATTCTTGCTTAGCAACTAATAAGCTTTGGTCAACCTCATTGGATCCATAACAAAGGCAACTTATTCTTCTCTTAAAATGTCACAATAAAGAAACCCTCATGTATATATTTAAGGGTTGTCAAAACCTAGCCACTTGAAGGAAGTACAAGCACCCTAATAACATACCAACCACTTAAATCCCTTTATGCATAGATTTTTATATGCTTCCATAAGCATAGTAAAACTCGTATTCTTGGTAATGCATGCATGGTTTTTACTATAAGGCGATGAAATGCATTATACCAAGACGATTAATAGATGGAGGGATGCCTACCAAATTTGATGCCTTGTAACTCACTTCAAAACACATGGCATTCCTTTTTGCTAGAACTTGCCTTTAAGTTCCTTACAGTATACTACTTACCCTTTATGAGTGGATATTGCTATTCCATAGAAAAATAAGCGTCATATTATGAAAGAGTCTGCTATTCCATCACAAAATCACCCCATTTAACTTTTTTACTTAGTAAAATAAAACTCATAAAGATGACAACCCTGTCAAGGACATCTTTCCCAAGTAATGCAAGAAAGGTTTGTCTTAATAAGGCATCAACACCCTTGAAAATTGCCTTTAAATCAAACTTATTTGCATAAAAGCCAAAATACATGAGTTGATTCATCATAAAATGCAATATAAATAAAGGAAAAATATATGCCTGCAATAGTGACATGTATAATAAGAGATCTAAAGGAAAGCCTTTTGCTTAATTCTTTTCTTACAATAGCTAAGTTCACTTGCCCCCTTGGAATCAAATAATAGCATCGTTAACCTTATAATGACATTAACCCTTTAGTTCCCCTCTAATAAGATGGGTTATACTCTACATCATTCGTAAGCTTAATCATGTCTTAAGCTTTAAGAAATTTAATAATTTAATCAAACCACAAGTTATTTATACCTTTTTTATTGGTAAGTTGACATAAGACTTTCCTATAAACCATCCTTTAATAGCTTGAGGTGTCTAGTTAACCCTAATGGTTACTCCCCAACTTCTCTTCTTAGTGGGGTAATCATAGGAATTATGTCACATATCTCGTTAAACTCTAGTTCAAGGGATAAAAGTTGGAATCATATAAATGAGCAAAGAAAAACTCTTAAAGCTTTGATAAGGTGGCATCCTCCTTTTTAACTCCCTTAATGCCTTCTTAAAGCACAAAAATGGCTTAAGTTGATAGATTTTCTACTTGTAATGAAGACAATTGCTTAATTGTATAACAATGGGCCAAAATAAGACCTTTTAAGTAAGTAAAAGGATAATAGTGCATTCACAAGGCTATAAGTTAAGCCAGTTGCTCTTAACTATTAAGGTTTGGCTAAATAAGGTAAATATCATTAAAAATCAAGAACACCTAAGAGTAATTAGAACATAGATAATCCTAAATTGACACAAAAATTGCTTTAAAAAGTGTATGGTTTAGCCACTATAGGGTAAACAAGTCCTTTCCTAAAGCAGGGGCATGACTAACTCATACCACTTTGAAATACAAAAGGTTTGCCTAAACTCACTTCAAAATAATCCTAATTAACCCAAAAAGATGTTCTTCCATAAAAATAGTATGGATAAAGGTAAAGGGAACTAAGAGTAAGGTTTAAACACGATAAATTGGAACTAGAAGACAACGATGCCATCATCAATGACTCTTGAGGGGTCATACAATAATTTTGAATCATTATAACTATGGGAGAGGTGAACCCTTAATAAGAACCAAAGTGCAAACCTAAACCACTAATCATTTTTGTAGAAAAATGAAACATGATAAAATTCATATAGATGATAGTATAAAACAAAGCAAGAGGTGCCAAACTTCTCTTATGGTTAATAGTAGCCAATCATGATAAAAGGTTTAAAGTAACCATTAAAAGGAATTGAATAGGCATACTAACAAGAGCATGTTTAACTTGTTTTACAAAAAGCATTAAATGTTATATGAACTTAAAAAATACTTAAAAAGTCAAGTTGAGGTAAGGACTACACATTAAGCAAGCAATTCCTACCTATTAAAAACATGTTGGAAAGCATAAAACATAATAAAAAAAATTAACTAATCATTATCAACAAATAATTAGTATAACAATTACTTGGATCCATAAATAAGACTAACAAATAAAGATTATATAATAAAATAAGGAAAAATAATTAATGTTGTGTAAAAACAAATACAGTATTTAGAAGGATAAGTCAACACCAGGCAAACCTCCTTATACTAACTCATAGGTCACCACTAAAGACTTAAGGTGCATAGTTGTAAGCTTCTTCTTTATTAAAGGAACTAAATGCATAACCATTTTGGCATTTACCTAATCTTTAAAAGCAATGAACATTTGGGAGTGCCCTTCCATTGGAACATGAGCCTAAACCTCCAACTCTTGAATTCTCTTCTCTAATAACACACTTAGTGTAATCGTTTAAAGTAAGCCCTCATTGAGCATCCAGAACCTCATGAAGAGACCTTAACTCCCCCTTTTAATAAACTATAACCAGTCTCAAAGGCTTACAATTGACATTGCATTTGCTTTTTCTACCCCTTTGCTCTCTACATTGTAATATGTAACTCCTCCAACAACTTCTTCATTTTGTTTCATATAATGCAAGCCACTTCAAATTGTGAGATAAAAAACTAGTTTGAACATCATACCTTTTTAAGCTCAAATGAATCTCTACAAGACACATTTATCCAGCTTCTTTTCCATGTTGTGACAAACCTTAATTAACATAACCATGGTAACGTCCACCGCCAAGCGCTCTAGGTTTGGGAATAGGCAGGGTGGCCCCGATCCATGACAAGGATGTCAATGGATTTAGTAAGGGAAAATGTGACAAAGTCCTATATTGGAAAGGAGAAGGGGATCTTTAGGCCTTATAAATGTGGACGTTGCACACCCCAACAGGTTGCCTTTTAGGGAGAAGGTAATGGCCCCGTGACAAGTGGTATCAGAACTTACCATTGTCTGTCATGGGACCCTCGACTTGGCACAGAATGTTGAGAACACGGCTCAATACGTATCCAAAAATACCAATGAGGTTGTCGAGAATTCGGTGTGGGAGAATGTAACGGGTGCATACTACCCAATTCCTATATTTTCGAGGAAGAAGAGGATCTTGAGCCATATAAACGTAGTGTCACGGCCTGTCCAATTGATGGACGCCTAGGCCAATCGATGGCCCAAAGACTTGGCCATCACCTTCTGCATAAGCGCTTAAGTAAGCATATCACTTATGTAAGCGCTTAGGTAAGCGCCTCTCTTATGTAAGCGCTTAGATAAGCGCCTTGCTTAGGTAAGCGCTTAGGTATTCTCTTTTGTAAATATCTTAGATATTTTAGATATAGAGAAATTGTAGCCACATATCAAGGAGGTGGAACCACAATAAATAACCCCACTCCTCTCATTTGTAAAACACACATCTCCATTTATTAAATACAAGTTCACTTGTAAAGCTTTTGTACTCTCTCTCTCTCTCTCTCTAGCTCTTTCAAATTCTTCTTGTTCGGTTACTTGCCTCCCACAAGTCTTCCGCTGGTTCGTTCGAACTCTTTAAGGCTTACTTAGCGTCTTCTCTCGCAAGATCGACTAAGTGTCGCGCGGGTTAGCACGTCCAAGCCTAACTTCGTGACAGTGGGCACTACACATCCCAACAAATTATCTTTTGGGGAGAAGGCAATGGCCCCGTGATAGTCAGCATACCTCCCAAGAGAATCACACCTATCAAATCTTCATTAAACCCTACTTGGCCATGCCAATTTGATAACTTATAAATAAGCCAAACCTACACCTTTAATTGTGTGTTCTTGCATTTGACATCAACCAAATCTTCAAGTAAACCAACCTCCCTAAGTCTCTCGTGACCTAATACCAATGGCCACCATGTCAATTATAGACCATGATTAAGGTTCAATAAGTAGACAATTATTAAGGGATTGCATTCCCGCTGCTACCTTAATTAATACATATAAATAAGGAGCATCCACCAGCGAATTTGCGCGGTGATATGCACTTTCAATCATTATTTCTTACTAAAGAGGTACGAATGCTGTTATTTTATCTCTTTATAGATCGATCGTTTCACTTAGAATAAGGTAGAAAATATATTGAATTCGACAATCATTTTCTGACTACTGTGATATGCTGTTCGTAACTTCAAACAAGGAAACTTCCAAATTTTGGCTTCAAGCTGCCAAGCTTCATTACAATTTCAAGTCTTAAACTCGTATTCTTAAATTACAATTTGGAGAAGACCAAAAACACAACTATAGGTAGTATTAGTTTTAAGTTCTTACAGTGCAGAGAGTTGTAAAAGAACTAGTTTGTCTCCTAGCAAACACAGTTTCATCTTTGAACAATTGGACATTAACCCTTTTTGTTAATGCACATGGTACGTTGTCCGTCTCTCTATGTCAGATAACCTAGCCTGATTTTTCGGTCATAGAGCATCTATATTTGTCGGGCACGTTGATTCTAGAGATTACAAACCATCAGCCAGCCATTGCGGTTGGTTTTCCATACGTAGGAGTTACAAATATATATATATATATATATCACTGCGAAGATCATCACAAAAGGAAAATCAGGTTTTGATGGAGTGTTTGATTTGGAAGTAGCCAATTATTGAATGCTGATGTTAATTTACTCAAGCTTTGAATTTAACAACATTCACTAGCTACTGCTACTTGGTGATTAGAATTGCATATATTGACAAGTTCAAACATATTAAGAACGTTCATAATGAAACTACGGATTCGTTGGGATACATATATATCGAACTAGGAGAGGAGAGTGGAGTACGTGCTTAATTTGTACAGTTACATAAAAGTCAAAATTTGTCTCATCTTTGTAAATAATGACAGAGCACTACTGGTGCATTATTTCTCAGGCAAAGGGCCGGGAGACGCTCACTCACTAAGAATTGGAATATCCAACATAAAACTTTAATGTTCGAAATCATTAGATAGAAGATCAAAGGAGATAAACCAAACTTATTCCGAAAGCTTAACACAAGAAAGCAACAAGCTAATGCCTGGAATTCACAAAGATTATCAAACGTAATATGGAAAACGAAGAGCAATTTCATTCGATTATACTAAAGGGATAAATCTTAGTTACCTTCCCTTGGGCATGAATGAGAAGGGGCCCTGGGAATGTTATGAACGACATGGTGTCGACATTCTAAATAAATTCCAATGAGGAAATGTTGTCTGCAATGCTTCTGTAAGCTATCCAAACACTCGGACCAGTGAACAGCCTTGCCCACAATAAATGTTGTGAGATGTTTGCTTCTCAGCTAAACTCTCAGTACAGAGCTCCAAAGCCGAGCAGCAGATAGTCCAATATTGATACGCTTCTTGCTCAAATGGCACATCAACAGGCTTCTAAGCTAAACTTCCAACACGCAGCTCCAATGCTTACAACTACAAATCCTTTTAAACCAACAATCTGTGGCTGACATCATCATCTTCTTCATCATTTTCATTATCATTGTCAGCCCCACCAGCCAAATATATGTCATTATCACCATCAATATCAAGTTCATCATTGTCAGTTTCAGAATTCACATCAAGAGTACGATGTGCATTCCAATCAAGAGGAAATGTTTTCTGCAATGCTTCTGTAAGCTCTCCACCTGTTCTCTCAATCTTGCATAAACACTTGGACCAGTGAACTGCAGTGCCCATATCCACAGTCAACTCAGCTTCTATCATCTCTCTGCATATTGATAGAATGCCAGAATAGATGCATGCTTCAGCAACAGTAGCCCTTGACAGAAGGGATGTCATTAAGCAGTGATAAACAGCTTTATCAGGCTTCAATCCTGCCAACTTCATGTCCTCAAAGCATCCCAAAGCCTTTTCAGGAAGAGATGCACGCGCCCACCCATGTATCAATGTAGTGTATGTTTTGACATTTGGCTTCACTCCAAGAGCTTCCATTTCCTCTATCATTTTGGTCGCTCTCTGAAAAAGCAAAGTGTTAGCATGGTCAAAAGATCTGCATAATTAATAATTATAACATACACAACAAATGACTCGAATGCTCCAGTTCTTTAACAGGGTCAAAAGAAGTTCCTCACGATACCAGTCATGCATGAGAAACTCAGAATGCAAATTGCCATTTCAGAAAATAGCCTTGTAGAAGCAATTAAGTGCCAAATCTCTAGACTAATACTCCAATAGATTTTTCTTCCTCTGGCAATTTTTTGTTTTTGGATAAAAGAAGTCCTTTTGCCAAGAAAAACCAGAGGCAGACACCTGAGAAATCATATGATGTAATGCATTTCAATCAGATTGTCAAATAACATATGAGCTTTAAACAACTTTGGCAAGCAACGACTTTATTGCCATCAAAGTTTGAATTTTCATTTTTTTTTACCCTCACTAGCAGTGTAAAATCAATAGACAGACAACTACAAGTTGATCAGCATACCAGCATATCCCCAGCCTTGCAACAAGCATTTATAAAAGAAGTGTAAGTATGAATGTCAGGTTCCACCCCTTCTTGTCTCATCTGCTGGATAAGGTCAGCAGCCTCCCAAACATCACCTCTTCGAGCCCATCTACATTGCAATAAGAAATAAATCAAGAAACTGGAACTAGCAGCTGAGAGCACAAGAAGCTAATAAAGGAGGATTTGACTGTACAAGTTTTCCAAACGAATGGCAATCAAAGCAAGCATAAGGTTCAATAACATGAACCACTGGTAGGCAGATATAAAATGAGGCAATGAAACAACTTGGAACATTGTTTGAAGGGGATGAACATATGTAAGCATGCAACCCATGGGAAGGTGAGGGCAGAGAGAAAGAGCTACATTAGATTGCATAATTTTCATTTTGATTAACTCATACCCGTCAATTAATATGTTATAGATGAAAGTGTTCCTTGTGATCTTTTGAGCACTCATCTCTTTAGTAACTGCTAAAGCACTTTGCATCCTGCCTGACTTGCAACACGCCTTCAGCAATGCCTCATATGTGTATGCATCAAGCTCTAGTCCCTCACATCTCAGCTTGCTAAAATACTCAAAAGATTTTCCTGTGTCACCTAATGCAGCATAACCATGCATGATGGTCGTGTATGTATGTTCATTTGGACTCACACCTGCAAGTTGCATCTCATCCAATATTTCAACAGCCTTCTCCATCTGCAAGAATCAAAGGAAAAACAATATTATTTCTGCTACAAGATTTGCAATACAATAATGCAAGGACACTAATGGCAGGGCAGCTAAAGAAGAGTAACCCAATAGTTAAAAACTTGGTCTCAGGTAGTAGAAAAGTACACAATTCCATTCAAACTGAGTTTCCAAAATCTATGAAGAATGCCAATAGAAAAACCATCCAAAAATTGGCATTTACAAACAGTGTCAAGCAGTGGTCAATCTTATCACCTAAATCAATGGTCTGAGGTTAGCTTCCATAGTGAAGTTTGATAAACACATAACAAGCAATTATAGAATCATTAAACCTAATACATAGGTGAAAAAATTTTTATGATTACATTTTTATTTTAATCCCAGAAAACAGTTTTGAGAATTTGCAATCAACTCACAATTGATTTTATAAACAGAATTTTAAAGGTGTGAGGAAAGGTTTTTTTTTTTTTTCCTTTTTTGGCTGCAGTTTAGGAAAGGTGTCAGAAGGCAACCTTAGAGACACTAGAAAATTCTAACAAATCTCTTTAAACATGCCAGCCATATTGACTAAAAGCTCAAGAAATAGGTGATAGGCCACAGCACCAAATTGAGTTATTACAGCAAGGATCAGGACATCAACAAAAAAGGAATTGCAAATCTACATCCACATGTCAAGACAGGGTCCACTGTAGGTTCTGCACAACTTATTGAGCTAACCTCAATTTACCTGACACTTCTGAACAAGCCCGAGAATCAATGCATTGTAAGTGTGGACAGTTGGAATGCAACCACTTTGCCTCATCATCTCAAAAATCTCTAGTGCTCTTCTCATTTCACCAACTCTAGCATATCCATGTATAATGGGCATAAATGTACGTGTAGTAGGCCTATGCCTTTCCTTCTTCATTTCCTTCACAATGCAGATGGCACGATCCATGTTTCCCATTCCACAAAATGCCTTGACAATGTTATTATACATAATCACATCTGGCTTCAAACCATCTTTAAGAGCATCTTCAAAAATGGCAAATGCATTGGTCCAATCTTTCAACTTCAAGAAACCATTGATCAACATGGAGTATGTCTTCATGTTATGTTTTATGCTAGCAGATTCCATCATTTTGCTAACCTCCAGGGCTTTTGAAACTTTCCCAATCTGAAAAACAAGGCATAAGATCTTTCAGCCAAATGTTTAGTCATTAATTATCAAGAATAAAGAGGGCACCTGATCAACTGTTGAAGCATGTAGTGATCATGCATACAATTGCCAAATTTTTTTTCCATAAACAAAATGAGCTTTTCAGAAGCACAAAGAAAACCAAAAAGCAGACATACAAAACATCATGTCAATTTCTACATAGATTGGCCCTTGGTAGCTTATAAGCAAAGTACTAGTTGGGCAATAGAGTAACTCACCTAAAAAGGGGGAAAATGCCATATTATAGGAATGAGCAACCTATAGCTGGCAGCAATTCTAAAGTATCAAAAGGGTAGACAAATTTTGAGAGGATTTTTCATTTCTTTTCTTTTCATTTTATTATCAACATTAAATTAATTCTTTTCTAATCTCTATAACTAAAAGTAAATGAATTTTTTCCTCTGGGAAAAGTTAGCCCAATTCATTTTGGGACAAGAAACTAAATGACAACAGGAACCAGTTGCATCAGATGAGTTCCGGCAAATAGTGAAATAAAATATGATTTTAAACTGCCTCATCAAAGCAACTGAATAAGAATAATAAAGAAAAAATGTAGTCAATAACTCATCTCACAACACACTAAAAATATTTAAGCTGACTTTTGATTTTGATACATTGCTGTGAAAATAAATATGATGTTTGGCAATTTAGCAAAGAGACAATAATAACTCCAGAACTCCCCAAGCTTCCAAAATTAAAGCTAGTAGGATACACCATCCTAGGCAATACTGTCAATAAACCATTAACTAAAAGGTTAAGCTATTAAGTAAGACCCAGAATAGATCATACCCTAACATGTCCCCTTCTGTGAAAGCCCAACTCTCTTGGACTGGAAGTCTGAACAAACAAGGCTCTCTTGGGCTCTAGATATTCACCATTAATACACACTTAAATGTGAGGGTAGAGTGATTTGAACTCAGGATTGCTTGGTCATGAAAGCTTTAAAACCATGTTAAGAAACCATTCAACCTAACAGTTTCAACTATAAGGTAAGACCCTATAATGGATCACATATTGAAGTCTAACAAATTTCATCTAGAGTAAATAAAGGAACAGAGTGTACATATGGAAGCATACACAACAGGTGAATGTGGCCAAGTATGTATAATCACATGCATGCATGAGCACACACATGCACCCCACCGCCCACCCAAAAAACAGAAACAAAGCTTCTGGATTGAAAGATTTACCTTTGTGTACAGATTAATAAGACATCCGTAGCTGACAACTGAAGGCACAAATCCACATTCCTACAGCATAAAATAAAGCAATTCAAAATGAATGCCAATGAATAACATAATAAAACACTTGACAGATGGCGCAAATTCCTTGCATCCTGGTAGAGAGTTACATGATCTTGAAAAAGAACAAAAGCATTTAATGTCTTTAGGTTGCAAAGCAATGACTCAAATATTCCTCTACAATTGATCTTAGGAGCTTAGTTCCTTACAAATAAACATGAATATGTGCCCCAAACTTGCAAGCTTGCCAATCTCAGAGCAGGCATATAAATGTGGCAGCCACATAGTCAGTCATGGGATGCACAAGAGTCTTGATAACTCCTTAAAAAAGGATACAGGAATAGCGACCCAAGACATTACACATACATTTCAATGGCAAAATCAACGATTTGAAGAACACAGTCACAACATAAATAGTAAAAGATTCCGTTGTTGATGAGAGTACCACTTCCCACAGCTGTGGTGTTCAATATATGGAACCACTCTTAATTTAATGGACAGAGTTGTCTGACAATGATCCACAAAATATCAAATGCATCTTCAACACAAAATATTCCTTAAAATTTTATATATGATATGAGTGTGTACGTGCAGCACACATGCACATACACCTTCACCTTATCACCATGTACATATGCACTCAAATAAAAGCATCACATAACATCAGATAACCTTCATAAACTTTATCACCTTTTATCTTTACCTTACCTTAAGCCTCTGAAATACAATTAAACATTTCTGTTCATTGCCAATCATGGTGTAACCATCCATCATGGTATGATACACATCGATGGGAGCATCTATACCTTCTTCTTCCATCTCCCTCACCAAAGCTTCAGCTTTATCCATATTGCATGTTTGACTGCAATAGATGGAAAGGGATGAAGTTAATATATATGTACTTACGAACATTGACAGTAATAGGATCTGCAAGTAAAAAAAATTTTCAGGTGAAAAAAATTGAAGAATACACATGTCCTCAAGAATCCAACAACTGAAGTACCATAATGCTTAAGGAATCATATCAAAATCCACAGAATGCAAATAAATGTATGTACAGTGACAAGAACAATATGGAACTGAGCCTGAGCTCTTCATACTAACCAATAAGCATAGATTATATTTCCATAGATAACAGCATTCAGGTTTGTATGTTTCTCTCTTGCCTCCTGAAACCAATGGCCTGCAGCTCTTCAAAAACATGACATTATATCAGTTCACAGGGGAATCCACTGATGCGACCAGCACATATGCTCTCACCCAAAGACAAGATTAAGAGAAATACATAGGTATACACATGCAAAATTCTTATGTACAATAAAGAACATAACACTGTAATGCACACAACCACATTATTTCACCCAAATTGACAGCACTCAGTAAATTGTCAACTCCATTGGAAAATGGCTTTGACAAAGAGCATGTTGCATAAATACCACATGATGCTCCTTTTTTCCATCTTTCTCAATTCACCTTCCTATAAGCAAAATAGTATCATAACTGATCTCCTAGGCAAGAAACCATACTGAATTTTGGAAACGAAAGTAGAACTTCTTATTTTATGCTCAACAACTTTGACCCAAAATTTCTTAGTATGACTCACCAGTTTACTGCTCCCATAATACAAAATTCAAAGTATCTCCTTTGTTTTTACAACTCAAATATAAAGTATCATTCCAACTACAGGGCATATATTTTTTTTCTTCAATATTTTATCAAGTCCTGAAAATTTGCAACTATATCAGTCAATGATTTCCCAACAGATATAGAACATTAAAACTGAAATATGGGCATAGTAGATTACTTTTGTTTTAGATGGCAATTATCATCCAGATAAGTTTTAGAGCTTATTACTTTGAGTTAGAAATTTTCTTTCATAACATATGCAAGAAAGATACTTGTAGAGGGGTGATTAGGATGGAATGGGTCCAGATCCAAGGCTTTCTAGAAGAAGTCACTGCAGATATCAAAACAAAATTTATCTAACCAGAAATTTAAAATGGCATAAATAAGTGATCAAAATTAACACCATTAGCAAATTAATGAAACAAATAGATTTTAATGAAAAGCAGCTAGTTACTCACTCAGAATTGCCCATCTTGGCAAATCCTCCCACCAGTATACTGTAAGTCACCAAACTCATTTCAAAGCCTTCTTCCTTCATTTTCCTGACACACAACAATGCTTCTTCCATGTCTCTACCAACTGCATAAGCATGAATAAGGCTGCATGAAATGAATCACATCAATGTTGAAAGAAGGATAAACAAAGTGCATAATATCTTGAGCTATGAAAGTCTATCTTCTCATCAGCTAAATCAAATTCTATTTGGGGAAATGCCAAATTACCAGATGAATATCAAAGAAATCCCAAAACAATAATGAAACTGGAGAAAAAATGTCCAGGATGACATCTGAATTTAGTGTATTCTAAAATCTTGTCTAAATAACAGTGCTTGGATTCAGATTTCAGAAAGGTAAAATGGTTCCAAAGATAATCAATGCTTTGAAATAATCAGCATCACAATAAATTATAAACATCAAACACAACTTAGAAGTGCCTTCTATCTAAACATCCATAAAGTCCCCTACTACCTTCTCAGAGTTGTAGATAAATCCATACCCAATTCCATTACTCATTCAGTTTCCCAAATCAAACCTCTTAGGAATGAGCCTCCCTGGTCCCAGTTTGATGGTGCCTTATGCAGTCTCCAACTTCTATTATACTAATCCCAACATAATTCTTCTACTCGTATATACAAAGTTGCCATAGGAAGGTAATAAAATTGGCAAGAAAAACATTTGACTATTAAGAATTGTACAACCATTACTCCTATATCTGCTTCTTGGCTGGATCACATTGTGTCAAAAATATACCTTGTGTATACATGTGAGGATGGCTCTATTCCCCTTGCTCTCATGCCCTCAAATGTTTGACGTGCACGATGCATATCTCCCCGTCTTGCATAATAGCTCACCATTAATCCAAACTCCCTTCTAGATGGCTAAATAAGATGAAGCCAAATTTAGCAAATAAATATTTGTGAGAATGTGTGTGTGTGTGTGTGTGTGTGTGTGAGAGAGAGAGAGAGAGAGAGAGTTGCATAAACCAAAAGAAAAAAAAATGTGTGCAAGGTTTCAGATGGAATGTTCAGTTTAACTCAACCAGATACTTAGGAATCCTTGTAGGATCAAGCAATTGCACTATCATCTCATCTAATTAATGAGGCTGATTAGCAATTAGTATCTCAACTTGAGATTTAAATTTAGGCATCACAATCGGGGATCTTGGATATTAAATTGAATTACAGTCTTAAAAGACTTTCATAGGACTTAGGAGCAGGTGACATCCTCAACAAAATCCAAAATCCCTCACAGAAAGAAGTTCAATCATGTGCACACGTGTACAAAATGAAAAGACAGTGTATGCAAATCTAAAACCAAAAGTTTCAAAGACCTCTGACCTTGGTAATCCTCTCGAAAGCAGTAACAACAGCCTGCCAATTCTCCGGCTGGGTCTCTAGAACCTTCCGAAACGCCTTTCTAGAGCCATCCCTTGACTCATGCCACTTTGACCTATACTCTTCACCACCGGCACCGCCTTCCAACACCCACCTCTTCCTTTCTTCCGCCTTCAATTTCACCCTCCTCCCATCGTCCAATTTCACCGTCAGAACCTTTCCGTGGAACTCCATCCCGTCAAACTCAACAGCCTTTGCAGCAGACTTGTTTGCCATTGCACCATCGTATATAACAAACCCAAAGCCCGCATTTCTTTCAGTTTCGTTGTGGCCTTTGATCAATATTACGCTCTTTATTGGACCAAATTGGCGAAAGACCTCGGAGACTTCATGCTTTTTTATCCAGCTGGGTAGATTCCCAACAAAGATCTTTCCTTCTTGCCGGAATTCTGTTCTTGAGGATTGTTCGTTTGCTTCGACTTGGTTTTCCCGGGAAATTGTTTCTCGGATTTGGGTTTCTTGTGGAGGTGGAAAAGGAAGAGAAGGAGGAGGAGGAGGAGGAGGAGGGGAGAGCTTGCTGGAGAGGCGGAGTTTAGTGGAGAGAGCATAGGTGCTGGTTCTTTTAGTGGGTTCAGTGGTGGTGGCGCCAGCGTTTGGTGGAGGTGGGTCGGGTACGTATGAGGGAGTTAGAAGTTGGTTTCTAAGAGGGTTTTTGCTTCTGGAGACTTTGGGAGTGGGGGTGGGAGTGGCCTTAAGCGAATTGGGACGGCGGACGGAGGGCAGAGACTCTGCTCGATTGGGGTTGGGCTCCTCCGGAGGTGGTGGTTTGACGGATAAGGAGACGGAAGTGGCGGTGGGACAGCCGTGCTTTGCGGTGGTGGAGAAGGGATTAGTGGAGTGGAGAAAGTGTGAGGCTGTGGGGAGGGACAAAATACCCATTCTTCATTTGACGTTGTGCGTGTTTCGAGCCAATGGAGGTTGTGCAACATTTTGCTACTTGTATATTAGTATTATATTTAACATCATCGTCAATCATTGTCGCCTGCAATTCCACGTCGGCCACTCTTTTTGAGCGCATTCTCACGGCCCATCCAAAACACATTGCCAAACGGAATCCATTTGTTGCATAATTACTTGTAAAAAACATTCCGAAAATATTTTTATGTTTCAAATTCTATAATATTCTCTTATAACATATCTAAATTATTTTAAAATAATTTTAATTTAAAATATTTTATAAAAATTTAAAACAACTAATTATAATAATACATTGAATAGGTAGAATAAATATAAATACTCATTTCTCTAATTTATAACACATTACTAAATTGATAAGTTTTTTCTATTACAAAGTTTTCTTGTAACTATTGTTTTTAAGTCTCTCTCTGCTTTAAATCAGTTCTCTCAAATTCTTTAAAATTTACTTAGTTTATCTTTTCTCATAAAGTATTTAAGTGTCACACGAATTACTATGAAACAAGTCTAACTCCGTAACAGGTGGTATGACCTAATTTCTACTTAAACAGTGAGTATAACAATTGAGAAAGGAATTATTGCTGTCATTGAGGAGCAACAAGCTCAAGAGCAACGTGCTCCACCTAAATGTGGGAAATCTAAGTCTAATAAAAAAACTTATAAAGTCTTGCATTACTAGCCTGGAAAGGAGCATCATAGATGTGAACTTCGTAGTGGGTGAATAATTTGATCCATGAGAATACTGAAATTACTAGAGTTACCAAGTTTATGATTGGAAAGTTTAGTTACACCTTTAGGGGAACTAAACTCCTTCAATTAGGAGTTGTATGATCTACGGAAGTAATCCACTTTCAACAAGTATAGTTGTTACAAATAGCACTTTTGCTGCTAAACTTGCCATGAACAATTGCATTTGAAAAGTCACTACTGTAAAAAACTTTCTTTTTGGCCTTAAGTAATATTTTGAGGTCATGGGAGTCATCGATGACATTGCCAAGTAATGCCCTGATCTTCTACAAACATACTACTAAACTATATTAGAGAAGAAGTATTACAAAAGGTGATAAGGGATTGAACCCTAACTCCACCACAAAAGCTACCTCAAGAATAGAAGGTTGACCCAACCCTTATAAACAGGCAAAAGACCCCCTCAAGAATCAACGTGGGACACATCATTCCTGACCCCTTTAAACTGCACGTCCCCGTGTTGCCTCAGTCAGCGATCAGCACAGTGGCAGGGAACCTTTGTTCATGCGCCCACCGACCCTCTGAGGTTTAGCTCTGATACTAACTGATGTGAAAAACCCCAAAAAGACGTGGCTTGGGGACTCAACACACACAAAGAATCAAAGAATAACTAAGAAAGTTAAACTAGAGTTTAATATCACAAACCCTAAACTCACCCTTGGAAGGAACACGAACCTAAGTTATTTAAGGATATAGACGCCACACTCCAGAAAAGAAAGGAATTAGGAGTGATAAGTTGATTAGAACGCCACAAGAAAAAGTACCTCTTGATAAGTTCTTTAGTCCTTAAAAGAACTGAAAGAAAAACCTTTTCTTTCTATTTCACTTAAAGTTGTTTGCCTTTTTTCAAAGTATACAAGGGGCACCTATTTATAAGCTAAGATAGCAATCCTAAAAAGGCATGAATTCCTACTTAGGAAAAATCCTTATTTTGGAGGAATTCTTAAATATGGACAAATTCCAACATAAACAATAAACTCCTATTTAGGAGGAAATGCTATTACTTATTTTGATTTATTTAAGTATTCTAATTATATTAATTAGGCCTGGACTCTTTGTCAAACTTGAATTTGCACCATTTAAAGCTTGGTTGGCCTGAATGTCCTGAATTAGTCCATTTAATGCTTCTTTAATCTTTTTGGCTCTAACTCATGTTATTGGGCCTTCTGGAATGTGTAATGGACCTCTTGCATCCCTTGAAGCCTTCCACCCATCATCTCTATAGTCATAGGCACTGTCAACTGCCTTCTGCACGGGGACATGTAGTTTAAAGGGGTTAGGAATGATATGTCCCACATCGATTCCTAAGAGGGTCTTTGGGTTATTTATAAGGGTTGGGTCAACCCTTCATTCTTGAGCTAGCTTTTGTGATGGAGTTAGGGTTTAATCCTTTATCAAAAGGGAGAAAGGCTTATGTATGATCCACATATGGGAGCAATTCCAGGTTGAATTGCACAAATACTTTGTGCCTTAAAATGTGAACAACGAAGATAGAGGGAAGTTGTGTTGCTTAAGGCAAATAGGTAGTGTTTCTAATTACATTAAGGAATTTACTACCCTTATACTTGAGATTGATGAACTGTTTGATAAGGATTTCTTCTTCTACTTTCAAGATGGCTTAAAGGATTAGATAATAGTGGAACTAGATAAGCAGAATGTGTAGACCTTAAATGTTACCATTGTTGCCATCAAGACACTCATCAATTGTTCTACCCATTACAAGAGCAAAAAGCCTAACTATAACAAAAGTGGGGGAAAGAAAAGCAGACAAAAAAGAGATACAAGCCATAAAAAGGATAAACACTAAAAATCCTTAAGTGACAAGCCTAAGAGTTCCTCAAGCAAGTGTAATGCTAGTGAACCTCTAAAGCCTTGCTTCATTTGTGATAGACTATATTGGGTTAGGGATTGCCTTAATCGCAAGGCAATAAATGTCATCGTGGCAAAGCTCAATAAGAAAAGCCCAAAGAGGAACTTCAAATTGATTTAGGAGCTATCTAACACTTAAGTACTATTTTTAAGCTTTTCTCTCCAACAATCTCTAAGGAGAAAGGCTTGTTATACGTCAATATAGCCATCAAGGGTAAAGTTATGTGTACAATGCTAAACACGACAACCATACATAACTTTATGGATATACAAGAGGTCAAACGCCTAAATCTCAAACTTGCAAAAGGAGATGACATTACCAAGGCAATCAATTCTAAGGCAAAGCCTATTCATGGCAAAGCAGAAGGAGTAACCATCCAAATTGGCAATTGACATGGTAAATTAGACTTTACTATTGTTCCTATAAATGATTTTTAAATGGTTTTAGGTCTCACTTTCTTCAGTAAAACTTTAGCCTTTCCCGTTCTTGCTTCAAGTTTTCTTATCATTCTCGATACTTATAAAATTCAAATGATTCCTTTAAAAAGTATAAAAAGTCTAAAGTATCAATGATTTCTACCTTAGAATTCAAATAGCATCTTAAGTCAAATTAAAATTATGTTGCTACTATAAGAGAATTAAGCAACAAGAAAGACATAGTAAAGTCAACTCTTTCACTGCCGCAATCCATCCAAGCTATCCTTAATGAGTTCAAGGATATGATGCCTTTAAAATTACCCAAGAAGCTTCCTCTTAAATGAAATTTGGATCATCACATTGAGTTAGAACCTGGTATACCATGACCCCTTATCACATGGCACCTTTTGAACTCACAAAATTGAAAAAGTAGCTCCAAAACTTGCTAAAATCAAGTTATATTCAGTCTTCAAAAGACCCTTATGGTGCTTTAGTCCTCTTTTATAAGAAAAAAATGGATCGTTGTAGATGTACATAAACTATAGAACCTTTAACAAGGTCATTATAAAGAACAAGTATCTAATAGCTTTGAAAGTTGACATCTTTAATTAATTAGGGAAGACAATGCACTTTATAAAGCTGGACTTAAAGTCAGGGTACTATTAAGTTCACATTGCATGTGGTAATGAACCAAAGACAGCTTGTGTAATATGTTATGGAATTTTTAAGTTTTTAGTCATGCCATTTGGTCTTACTAATATGCTTGCTACTTTTTGCACACTAATAAATAAGGTACCACATCATTTCTTTGATAAGTTTGTGGTATTTTACTTAGATAACATTGTGGTCTATAATAACACTTTTAAGGAGTATGAAGATCACCTCAAACAAGTTTTCCAATGTCTCTGTAAAAATAAGTTATATGTTAAAAAGGAGAAATGCTCTTTTGTTAAGTAAGAAATAAAGTTCATTGGTAACAAGATCAAGGATGGCAAACTCATGATAGATTTAGTAAAGGTCCATGTTATTCAAGAATAGGATCCTCCAATAAAAGTCCCCGAATTGCAATCATTTCTTGAGATAGTTAACTATTATTGTTGGTTTATTAAAAGGTATTCTATAATAGCAACACCATTGACAGATCTACTTAAGAAGAATAGCACATGACATTAGTTGAAAGAATGTCAAGCTTTCTTTAAGATATTGAAACGTGTAATGTTTAAAAAACTTGTCATGGCGTTGTTTAACTACTATAAGACATTTAAAGTTTGCATGAATGCATCTGACTTTACCATTAAAGGAGTTTTTATGGAAGATGGGCATCTTATTGCCCATAAAAGCTGTAAGATAAACGATACAGAAAGGCTATACATCATCCAAGATAAGGAAATGACTACCGTAATCCATTACCTATGCACATTGAGACATTATTTGCTTAAAAGCAAGTTTGTGATCATGACCGACAATGTTACCACAAGTTACTTCAAATCATAAAAGAAGCTTAGCCCTAAGCAAGCTCATTGGCAAGATTTCTTAGCCAAATTTGACTATAAGCTACAATATAAGCTAAACAAGGCTAATGTTATCATTAATTCCTAAGTCAAAAGGCAAAACTAGTTACTTTTTTTGCTAATGCTCTAAAGAACAATTTCCTTAAGTGAATCAAGAAAGGCATATTACAAAATAACTAACCAAGATTCTGCTAAGGTTGGCCAGTGAAGGGAAAACTCGACAATTTTGGCTGAATGATGGGGTTCTTATGACTATTGGCAATTGAGTCTTTGTGCCTAAATAGGAAAACCTACAAAAAGAAATTCTCAATGAATGTTATGAGTCCTTATGAGCTAGTTACCTAGGTATGGCAAAAACTTTTGCTCTTATTCAATAAAATTATTATTGGTTACAAATACAAAACAATATTAAGGCCTACGTGCAAACTTGTCTTGTTTGCCAATAAGACAAGGTAAAGTAGCAACACCCAATTAGTCTACTTAAGCCACTATTAATTGCTAAAAAAAACCTTGGGAAAATGTCTCAATAGACTTTATTGTGGTCTTACCTAAGTCTAATAGGTTTAAAAGCATTATGGTGATTATTGATCGATTTAACAAGTACGCCACCTTTATTCCAACCCCTATTAGCTACAAAGTTAATAAGGTAACTCGCCTATTCTTTAAAAATATGGTAAAGTTATGGGGAGTACCTAAAAGTATAATAAGCGATAAAAATCCCCACTTCACAGGCAAGTTTTAGTGTGATTTGTTCAAACTACTAGGAATTGATCTAAACTTCTTAACCAACTTCCATCCTCAAAGTAATGGTCAAACTAAATGCATCAATGTGTTATTGGAACAATATATTAAGGAATTATGTTAGTAGCCACCAAAAAGACCAGGCAAAGCTACTTGACCCTGCCCAATTCTCATATAACATCCAAAAGAGCGAAGCAGCAAGTACAAGTACCTTTGAAATTGTCATGAGACAATAACTTCTAACCCTAAATGTTGTTGCCTCTTCTTACACAGGAAATAATCATATTACTTACAAATTTGCAAAGGAGTGGCATAAAGAGGCAGAAATAACAAGGACTTGCCTTGACAAAGCTATCAAATGAATGAAAAAGTAGGTTGACATTAAATAATGCCTAAAGGAATATGCAGAGGAAGATTTGGTAATGGTAAAGCTGCTACCCAACCAATTTAAGTCCTTATACAAAGTGCATAAAGGCTTGGTAAGGAAATATGAAAGGTCATTTCCCATAGTCAAACGTGTAAAGAAGGCTGTATACCAAGTCCAACTTCTCTCCAGACTTAAAATCCATAATGTCTTCTATATAAGTTTTCTAAAGACCTTTTATGAAGAAAAGGAAGATCCAAGTCGTGGGGAATCTAAGCATGCACCAAATGGAAAAATCTACCAGACTATAAGGTTGGTTAGGAACAAGAAGATCTTCTTTAGCAATTCACTGATCATATTCAATGTTCTAAGGATAAAAGTGTGACAAGGATGTCACGAGATTAAATAAGGGAGGATGTCATGGCCTATCCAAAACATTGCCAAACTAAGCTCATTGGAGACTTACCCCATTTACTACATAAAGATTTGGCAAGGAACATTCTAAAAGCATACTTATGTATTAAGTCTCTAAAATATTCTCTTGTAAATATCTAAATTATTTTAAAATATTCTTAATTAGTATTCTATAGAAATCTAGAATAATCGATTGTAGACACGCATTGAAGAGGTGAAACAAGTATAAATACCTCAACTTTTCTCATTTGTAACACACCATTAAATTGAGAAGTTCTTCCCATTGTAAAGCTTTCTTATATCTACAACTTTTTAGCTGCTTACTTGTCTCTTTATACTTTAAGTTAATTCTTTTAAACTATTTAAGACTTATTTAGTTCATCTTTTATCACAAAGTGCCTAAAGTGTTACATAAATTAGCATGATTTAAGTCTAACTTTGTAATAACATGCTAGTGCTGAGAGCCTTAAATAAAAAATCAAGTGAAAATGTAATAATCATTTGTTTAAAAAGTATAGTTTATCTTTTCTCACAAGGTGTCTAAGTATCACATATATGTATATATATATATATATATGTCAATGGGAGAAATAATTAAGTGAAAATACAATAATTATTTGTTTAAAAAAATCAAGTTATCCAAATAAATATATCAAAAATTTGTTAACAATTAAAAAATAGTATATCTTGGATAAAAGAAAAAAAATCAAAACAAAGTATTCTTGTTTCTTTTTATTTTCAACTTTCTC
>JAHLGO010000436.1:5056715-5100478 GCA_020615895.1 Ceriops decandra
TTGTAATAAAAATATTGTATATAAATTTTAAATTTATTGTATCTTTAAACAAAAGTGTCAAGTTTATTAAATTTATCATATATTTTAATAAAACTATCATATATATTTCTTAATCTTATCTTATATTATACTAAAAAATGTTATAGTTTATTTGTTGTAAGTATTTATCATGGTCTATCTTAAATTGGCACTCTTCTAATTTTTCAAAATGTGACTGTTTTAACTAAGTGTTGGTTTGTCCAAACAAATTGCTATTTACCTGTAAAAGAAATACAATTTAATTAGGTAAAATTGAATGTTTGAACCTTATGTTCTGCCTCAACATAACATGAAGTTGGTAAAATT
Organism: Ceriops decandra; assembly: GCA_020615895.1. Taxonomy (NCBI): domain Eukaryota; kingdom Viridiplantae; phylum Streptophyta; class Magnoliopsida; order Malpighiales; family Rhizophoraceae; genus Ceriops; species Ceriops decandra. The sequence continues at coordinate 5,057,061 of JAHLGO010000436.1, forward strand.
TCTTCAATAGGATAAATTATTCCTTAAGTTTGATATAAAAAATATAATATGAAAGTAATTAATAGGGCCAACCTCTAAATCATTAAGAAAACTACAAGTGTACATACTAGATTAGACTTTTAATTGATCTATTAAGTCATAGCCATCTATATAAGTAAGAATATTATAAGAACTAATATTGATATTAAAAGGTGTATAAAATGAAAAACTTATTTAAAAACTTTGTCTTTTACATTATAAATTAGAAAATTTATTACTATTATTATTATCTTTGAACTAATGTTATGGATATATATGAATCAACTATATTCAATTCATTAACTGTATCTCACAACACTTTGCAAGTTTTATATAATACTTTGTAAGTGCATCAATTTTTATTGAAAGTGTATTAGTCTATTTCTAAATATGTTGTATAATTTTATTAAAAATGTTGTATATATTTACATAAAAGTATGATGTATAATTCATTAAATCTATTGTATAATTCACTCAAAAGTTTCATATATAACTTCAAAATTTGTCACATAATTTACTAAAAGTGTAGTATATGATTTTTAAATTTAATGTTCAATTAATAAAAGTGTTATGTATAATTTTCAAGCATACATATAATTCATTTAAAAGTATCATATATAATTTTAAAATTTGTTATATAATTCACAAACTTATCATACACTTTAATAAAAATATTGTATATATTTCTCAAAAAATGTTATATAATTCAATAAAGTATTATATATAATTTTTAAACTTATTTATAATACAATAATAATGTGTTATATAATTAGAAATGACAATAATTCTTGCCCCTATAAGGATTAAAAGAAATTGACTTGAAATCTAATATCTTCATCTCAATTATTAAATTTTTAGTTTAAGATGAATACAATATTAGTACTTATATTTTCGCCCTAACCTTATACTTGAAACTAGCCCCAAATTATTAGATTACTTTTTACATAATTATTATATAACATTTTTAGTATATAAACAATTAAGAAAATTAATATACTAATTATAACCTTGCTCATGTTCCCATTTCAATCCTTCATATTCCTTTTTATCTTTCTATAAAGAATATTTTTTCCCAAAAGAAAAATAGTCTTTAATAACCTTAATCTTTGTATCTACCTTTCACTTATTATTTTTTACTAAGAAAATGGGGGTGAAATAAGGATAGGTATCATTAATCCTTATTGGAGATGGAAATAAGATTCTAAACAAGGATTAGTTATAAAATATGGATAAAGATGTGGAAACCTTTTTTACCGTTACCCTATTTTATTATTATTTATATATATAATTCTCAATCATATGATATAATATAATATATTTTTATATATAATTTTTATTACAAGTGTTCATATATAATTAACATTTAACTCAATTAATAGTGTCATATATAATTCATAACATGTCATATGATATGCTAAAAATGTTATATATAATTTTAAAATCTATTATATAATTTAATTAAAAGTGACATATGTAATTCTCAAAATCATTATATAATTCATTTAAAAGTGTTATATATAATTTTAAAATATATCATATATTTCATTAAAAATGTTACATATGAAATATTTATAAAATTATAGGTATTTACCTAAAATATATAGAACACTTAACAAAATTATATGATACTAAAAAATGTTAAACTACTATCTTATAAAAATTATCACATCAAATATATATGACACTTTAAAAAAAGATATACGACACCTTAGAGAAAATATATGATAATTTGATCATATTATATAATAATTTAATTATCTAAGACAAAAAAATTCTCTTTTCTAAAAATATTCATAATTATAATAAATATTTTCAATATCATGTCTAAATTGCAAATAGACATTACTCATTTTATTTTTTCATATACAAACTTTTATTCCATAATTTTCTCTTTTTAGATAAGGTTAATATTCAAACAAAAACGATCACCAACTTTACAAAAATTAATAAATATATTATGACTTTTAAAAATTAAGAATTTAGATTATGTAGAATCTTTTATGTAATAAATAAATCACCATGTTAAGTTAAATGGAAAAAAAACAATTAAAGGTAGCAATATGACATGGTAACAAGGCAAGTATCATGACATGGACTAAAAATAAAATTTCTAATAAGATCTATCTTAAATGGAGATTTTATCAGGTCAAATGGATCTTTTTAGGCCAATCACTTAACTTTATTCAGATAAAATTATAAAAAAAGCAAATTGAGAATGAAAAAAGTAATTTTAGCTAAATTAAAAGTGAAAACTAAAACCTTACCCTAATTTCTTCATTCCTAAATCAAGTACCTCAGCCACCGAAATCCCACTCAAACTACTTCTTTCATTTCTTAGCCTTACCAATAAACACAATAAAAAGAAAAGTGTTAAGTGTCCTGAGTATTAATTTGAGTTTAACCTAATTTGACTATTTTCGGAACTATAATGTTTTATTCGCTTTCTAACTTTTAAGGCTTTATTTCTTATAATCATTGATGTGAGGTTAGTTATTGTTGTCACTTTAACACACATTGTTATTACAGGTTCTTATTAAGGTTTTCTACTAAAAATAATGACATTCTTAGTAAGCTTAATGTCATGGATAATGAAATGTAATAAATAGACTTAGACTTATTGTAGGAGATATGCTAGGATTTATTAGAAGGGATAAAAGTGATGCGAAAAACCCCCAAAAGACGTGGTTTAGGGACCGATGCACACAAGGAATCAAAGAACAACCAGGAAAGTTAAACCAGAATTTAATATCACAAACCTTAGACCCACCATTCGAAGGAACACGAACTTAGGGTATTTAAGAAGAATATAGACACCACACTTTAGAAAAGAAAGGAATTATGAGTGATAAGTCGATTGAAACACCATAAGAAGAAGTACCTCTTGATAAGTTCTTTAGTCCTTAAAAGAACTGAGAGAGAAAAACTGTTACTTTTCTATTTCATTCAAAGTTGTCTGATTTCCCAGAACTTACAAAGGGTGCCTATTTATAGGTTAAGATAGTAATCTTAAAGAGGTATAAATTTCTACTTAGGACAAATCCTTATTTTGGAGGAATTTCTAACTATGGACAAATTTCAACATAAATAATAAACTTCTATTTAGAAGGGAATATTATTACTTAGTCTGACATATTAAGTATTCTAATTATATTAATTAGGCCTGGACTCTTTGTCAAACTTGAATTTGCACCATTTGAAACTTGATTGGCCTGAATGTCCTGAATTAGCCCATTTAGTACTTCTTTAATCTTTTTGGCTCTAGCTCGTATTATTGGGCTTTCTGAAATGTACAATGGATCTCTTGTATCCATTGAAACCTTCCACTCATTATCTTTATGGTTCTCATCAAAAAGATTTGGTAAATATGATGGAAGTGTTAACCACAGATATTTTTCAAAAATTAATGCTTGATTAGGTTACCTTCCTTTGTTTTGTTTTCTTATTTTACATTAAATTTAAAATAAAATAACTTTACTTAATTTCTTTAAGGATTATTATCACGAGGTCATTACCTTCTTCCCAAAAGACAACCTATTGGAATGTGCAATACCCATGTTTATAAGTCCTAAGATACCCCTCTTCTTATCTAATATGGGAGTCGCGTCGTACCTAAGGATTTACCTATTGCTCTAATACACTTGTCACATTTTGCCCTACTAAATCTATCGACGTTCTCATTGTGAATTGGGGTCTCCCTTACCTACTTCTTTCACATGATGCGCTTGGAAATAGATATTGGAGTCAAGGTTGGGTTGGCTCTAATACCACTTGTTATTGGGTCATTACCTTCTCTCCAAAAGGCAAATAGTTAGAGTGTGTAGTGTCATGGTTATAAGTCCTAAAATCCCCTTTTTCCTATCCAATGTGGGAGTTGGGTCATACCTAAAGACCTACTTATTGCTCTGATACACCCGTCACATTCTCTACCCCCCCCCCCGAATCCATCGACGCCCTTGTCAGGAATCGGGGTCTCCCCTACCTACTTCTTTCATGTAAAGCACTTGGCAGCAGACACTAGAGTCAGGGTCGAGTTGACTCTGATACCACTTGTCACGATACTATTACCTTCTCCCCAAAAGACAACATATTGTAATGTGTAATGTCCACATTTATATGGCTCAAGATCCCCTTCTTCCAATCCAATATAGGAGTTGGGTTGTACCTAAGGACTAACTCATTACTTTGATGAGTCGGGATTAGGTTGGCTCTTATGCTACTTGTAAAAAGGTCATTACTTTCTCCCAAAAGGCAACCTATTTGGGTGTACAGTATCTACATTTATATGACACAAGATCCTCATATTCCTATCTAACATGGGAGTCGAGTCATACCTAAGGACCTACCCATTGTTCTGATACAACCGTTATATTATGCTCCTAAAATGATTTTAATTTTTTATTTTATTTCCACTAAAATTCATTTTAAAATTTTGATAATTATTTTTTATAATTTTAATTAAATAAAATTAAATAAGTTGGGCTTAAATGTCCATTTGACCCAACAAGATTTCTCTATCATAGGTAAATTCCAATAGGCATTTTGTTTTTAGTGCATGTTATATATTTGTCCCATCAATGTGCCACATCACTTACCTTAACAAATTTAATCCATTAAATTTAAAAACAAAGTAAATGTGTTATAAAAAAAATTTTATGGAACCTAAATTGTTAATTTTTAAAGATCATAACATTTTTGTCAATTTGTGTAAAATTAATGATTTTTTCAAATATTAACACTTATAGACACAATAAATCATTATTTTCAAAATTATTTATAAATATGTATTATTAATAATATTGTTATGAATATGATTGAAACAAAATTTTAAATATGTAATTAGAAAGTAAATAACTTGGTAGAAGGGACTTATTAATGAATTCAAAATATCGTTAATTAACTGCATTCAGTCAATGAACTTATGTGTTAAAGGGATCATTTTCAATTAAAGAATAAATATAGCATATGTTCAAAATATTTGGACAAAAACTTTAAACGTTTAGATAGTTATTTATATTTTAAACATACCTTTATTAAATACCATAAATTTTGATTAAATAACCTTATTAAATTCCATGTTTATTATATATGTATTATACATATAAAAATATATATTTATATAATATGTGGTATTCACATTATAATTATTAAATTATACAAATGATATATGAGAATATGAGATACCATATCATTTTAATTTCTCTCTTATTTGTTGCTTTTTTCTTTTGATATAAATATTACACTAATAAAAACATTGTTAAATTTTTAATTAATTCTCATATACAATTAATAAATTTTAATGAAATTATTAAGAATAAATTCATACAACACTTTATTAGAATTATACAATATCTTATAAATTCCATTTGACACCACATAATATAAAATTCTCAAACCTTTAATATTACCACAAAGATTTTTAATAAATTAAGTTACTGTATAATATATCAATATTATTATATATAACTTTAAAAGATAAACAAACTATTTTTTATGTTTATATAATAGTTATCATTCTTTAATTTTAACAAACCTATAAATGAATACTTAGGTGTACCTCTTTCTATTTTTAAATTTTTATTAAGTTACATAAACCAAGGTGATTGTGATTTTAAAATGAAAATTTTCTCTTATAAACTTTTAATTTCCATTCTATAGTGTTGTTTGAGTTTTGTAAACATTGATAAGTTATGCTTTTATGAGAATTTGTTTTTCATCAAAATTAACTTCATATGGCATATTAACTATATGCATATGGAAAGTTAGGACAATATTGTTGTTGAATTTGATTTTGAATATCAAAAATTTTTTGTTGAACTAAAGGATTTTGGAGTTGGTTTTAAATTCATTGAAAAGAAAGATTCTTTTGTAAACGAAATAATAAAAATTCTTTTAAAGAAATCAGGATTTGAATCTCATTTTCATAAATTAAGTAGGCTTTAACTAAGTTATGATTTATAGTTTTTGTTTTTTATAAAAATAGGAAAAACAATTTCTATACTTTTGTTTTGAAAGACATGTCATCATGATTTATTGTATAAGGAGTGATTAGATTGATGAATAGTATTTTTAAAATGATAATACGTATGTTTTCAACAAGAACAAAAAAGGTTTTTATTTGAAAGTTTTATATTTGGACAAAGGTTGTTAATATCTAATGTTTTAATAATAAAATATTTGAGTATAAAAAATTAAAATATAAATTTTAAAAATTAAGTTTAGGTCACTTTATCATTTGTATCCATATAAATAAATGGTACTAACTTATAATTTTATTTATCAACTTGATTAATTAGTCTAAATTAACTTTAATAGCTATAGTTATTATAATTAACACCCACTAAATCATAGCTTTAATAACGCTTATCTTTTTATTGTTAGTATCTAATTCATTAATGTCAAAATATTTTAAAAAAATTTTATAAATTATTTCACACAATTACAAATTTTTTTTGCGACACACTTTTTTATTTAACTTTTAAAAAATATTTTTGTTTTTAGTATATTTATTAGAATAAGTTATATAATTTATCATTAAATTTAAAATACTTATTTATTTATAAGTTTTTTATACTTAGTTCCATTATATATTATAATTATTTATCAACAGAGTGATTACATGAAAATAAAATTAAAATGGAGTAATTTAAATTTTACAAATTAAAATTAAATAAAAATAAAAAATAAATTTTATAAATTATACGTTTATTTGAGTTACATCCTCTTTTATTTAACATCATGAAGCAAACGGGACGGGAGGAGGCGGAACGAGTCTCTGAAGCTCCAGCTACTCGCGCTTGCTGATTACGCATGCTTGCTTGCTCTTCCACGCAACACACCTATTTTCCTTTCCTTCCTTCAGCCTCTCTCTCTTTCTCTCTCCTTCTCTCTCTCACTCTCTCTCTGTCTCTGCAAATGACGTGTGCATGTACACATAAGATGCTTTAGATTGTTGTTTCTGATTTCAATTGGTGATCTCCTGGAAAAGTAAGTAAGAACTCATGGTGATTTGTAATTTGTAGTAGTTGTTGTTCTTGTTGTTTAATCTTCTCAAGTTCAAATGATTCGTTTCCCCTCTCTCTTCCTCTCTTTTCTACTGCTTGGTTGCTGAGAAAACCGAGTATAATTAAGAGAAATGGAATGGGAGAAAAGTTTCTGTTTGCGTCTTTCTTGCCTTTTATGATTATTATTATTATTATTAGTTTGATAAACTTCTTTTAAGCTAATGGTTCTCTTTACTTTTCTTGCATTTTCTCGATAGCCAACGAAATTCTAGGGTTCCGTTCTGTGGAATTTTTCTTGGCTTCTTCTTTTATCAGTATTTTCAATCGGATGCTTACATTAACTATGTCAAAATTGTTGTCTGTCATAAGACCATGCCTTTTTTTTTTTTGTGACATCTCCGTCTTCACTTGCCTCTTATAATCGTTAAGCGCTTGTAGCTTTACCCTTTTTTTTTTTTTAATCTATCTTTTTTGGGAGTTTTCTTATAGATGGAATATCTTTTAGTATGTATGCTTTTTGACTTAATATGAATTCTAATACTACTTTGAAGGCGAATAGTTGCTTGCATTTTGCAATTAATCCATAAGCTCAGGGTGAAATTGTGTACTGGGTCTTCTGTTGGGAGTTATTGTTGCATCTGATTTTATGGGTCTGCTGCTGAGAGTTTTTTGGGAGGTCAATTTTGAAGCGAGCGAGTGGGGCAGTGCTAATTATTTTTGGGATCTTGAAACAGGCTATAATTGAGAAATGAGTCAGAAGGGTTTGATTTATAGCTTTGTGGCAAAGGGAACGGTTGTACTGGCAGAGCATACTTCATTTTCGGGAAACTTTAGTACCATTGCTGTTCAATGCTTACACAAGCTTCCTTCCAATAGCAGCAAGTACACATATTCCTGCGACAGCCACACATTTAACTTTCTATTAGACAATGGATTTGGTATTTTTCCTTCCCATAAGGTGTTGATGTAGGTTTTATTTTTTTTTATAATAATATCTTGGTGGTCTTGAAGATTTCTTCCTGGTCTTGCAGTTTTCCTTGTCGTTGCCGATGAATCAGTGGGTAGGAGTGTGCCTTTTGTGTTTCTTGAGCGAGTGAAGGAAGATTTTGCACGAAGATATGGTGCTAGCATAAAAAATGATGCTCACTCTCTTGCTGCTGATGATGAGGATGATGACTTGTTTGAAAACCGATTTATCATTGCTTACAATCTTGATAGAGAGTTTGGGTGTGCATATGATTGGTTAATGTTAGTAATTTACTGCAATGTTGAATCTGTGTTTGATGTTCTGCTTCCTTCTCAGGCCAAGGCTCAAGGAGCACATGCAATACTGTATGAACCATCCAGAAGAGATCAGTAAGCTATCCAAATTAATGGCCCAGATAACTGAGGTCAAGGGTATCATGATGGACAACATTGAAAAGGTTTGTGCTTCATTTGATGGAGGGCAATATTGGTGAATGAAACAATTAAACTTAATGTCAAAGCATATGTAGACCTTCTCCTCAGATCGTTCTTTCTATTATATTGCTAGTGAAATTTATGCACAGAAAACATTAAAAATGGAAATTTATGCATGAAAAGGATGATAGTTGCTCCAGCATAAAGCATGTGTACCTATCCATGCAAATGCCACTTGTTGAGGAAGAAGGGATTTTAACATTTGGATTATAATTGTTATATCGTTATGATCTTTTTTATTATATCTGTTTTGATTTCTTATGGGACCTTTTGGCATTTGATCCATTTTGATGATTGAATAAAGGTAAGACACGATTGTTGTAAATGCAGGTTTGCCATTTGGTAAAGCTAAAAGTAGTTTTCTTTTCTTAAAATTGAAGTAGCAACAGCTGCTTCAAAACAATGCACTTGGCAGTGTGTGCTAACAGTCCATGGAAAAATTCTGCTGCTTAGCAGTTTTAGGAAAACAATTTTCCAATGCAGGAGGCTGCGTGGCGGAATTGCTTTTCATTTGATTTAATGTATTAATATAGTGGTGACAAGAGTAGCTTGATGTTTGTGGGCTTTGAAGGGTTTAGCTTTTTCCATATTAATTGTCTCACATTATTGGGAGCAAGAGTGCATTCAGATTAAAACCATTCAGATGTGCCTTGTATTCACGCATCCATTTTTGGAGGACAAAAATGTATGTGTACGTCCTGCTTTGTAAGGCAGGAGGTGATAACATTTTGATTCAGATGGTAGATGAATCCAATTTATTGCAGGTTTTGGATCGTGGGGAAAGAATTGAACTTCTGGTAGATAAAACAGAGAACCTGCAGTTCCAGGTACATTTGATTCCATGCTTGTTTAGGTTTTTGAGGGACTTGGTGGAAACTGTAACTATATCCTTATGTGGGTTTTTATTTGAGTTCAGGCTGACAGTTTTCAAAGGCAAGGAAGACAGCTGCGAAGGAGGATGTGGCTGCGGAATGTGCAAATGGAGGTAATGGTGGGAGGAGCAGTTCTTATTTTGGTTGTCATACTATGGCTTATGGTCTGTAGAGGTTTCAAATGTTAGAAGTCCTGGCATTTTGCTCCTCCGTTTTCTGTTTTGTTGTACAAAAATGTCACCTGCTGTTTGATAGGGAAACATAATGGAAACTAGGATCAAGTTCAGCGCTGTAATTAGCCTTCTGTACTTCCTAATGGTTATCAAGGCCGATTGAGCAGTTGTACCTGTGAAGCTTGAAATGTTGATTTCATGGCTTAAGAGCCGCATGCCTTGGTATTTTCATGTTTCGGGTTGTAATTCAATCTTATCAAGAATAAAAAAAATATTTATAAAATAGATATACAACAGAATGAATATTTATAATTTTTTATTCTTAAAAATATGTCATGTAGAATTTAGAGAAAAAAATTATGATCTTTTCTTCTTGTCCTTGTAACAAGATTACAAAGCTATTTATAAGATTTCTACAAATACTAATTCGGAAAAACAGATCTGTAAAATATTATTATAATTCCACAAATTAAAGGATATTAAGAAATCATCTCTTAATTAATTATTTAGAGATCTTTTTTAATAATTAGGATTCACAAAATCAGGAATGAATATTCCTAATAATCAGATCCTAAAAATCAGGATAATTCAACACTCTCCCTTAAATTGAAAAATAGATGTCTTTCATTCCCAACTTGGAGATTATTTGATGAAAGATCCTGTCATTAAGTTCTTTGGTTAGCACATCAGCTAGTCGATCTTCAGAAGGTATGTAGGATATGCAAATCAACCCCTCTTCTACCTTTTCTTTGATGCCTGTCAATTTCAATATGCTTCGTTCTATCATGTTGTACGGGATTATGAGCAATATTAATTGCTGATTTATTGTCACAATACAGCTTCATAGGACCCTTCCACTTGATTTTTAAGTCTTTTAGGATGATTTTAAGCCAGAATAGCTCACATATTCCTTAGGCCATTACTCGAAATTCTGATTTAGCACTTGATCTTGCAACTACATTTTGTTTTTTACTCCACCAAGTCATTAAATTTTTGCCAAGAAAAGTGCAATAATCAGATGTTGACCTTCTATCCACTATGGATCCTACATAGTTAGCATCAGTATAAGCTTGCAGCACCAATTCTTGATTTCTCCTTAATAGGACTCCTTTTCCAAGACTTCCTTTTAAATAATGTAGCACTCGATTGACAACTTATAAGTGTGATTCTTTTGGGTCATGCATAAATTGACTAATCACACTTAACTGAATAGGCAATATCCTAGTATGAGCCAAATAAATGAGTTTTCCGACCAATTTTTGATACATTTCTCGATCTACAGTAGGTTCTTCCTTTGCATCCTCAAGCTTTTTATTAGGCTCAATAGTTGTGGCTACTGATTTACAACCAAGTTTTCTAGTTTCCTTCAAGAGATCAGTCACATACTTCTATTATGAGATAAAAATTCTTTATTTAGAGTAAGAAACTTCAATGCTAAGAAAGTATTTGAGTCTTCCTAGCTTTTTTATTTCAAACTCTTTAATCAAACACTACTTTAGCTACTATTTCTCCTCATCATCGTCACCTGTGACTATAATATCATCAACGTACACTAGAAGTGCAGTCACCCTCCCTTTTGCCAAATGCTTAATGAAAAGGGTATGATCACCTTGACTTTGTTTGTAGCCTAAAGTTTTCATAACTTTAAAAAATCTCCCAAACCAGGCTCTAGGTGATTGCTTAAACCTATATAGTGCTTTCCGTAATCTACATGCTTTACTTGTTTTTTTTCCTTTAAATTCCTGTGGAATACTCATTTAAATCTCCTCTTCTAGGTCTCCATGTAAGAATGCATTTTTCACATCATACTATTGAAGTTGCCAATTAAAATGAGCTACTAAAGAGAGTAAAATTCTCACAGTATTCATCTTTGTTACTGGAGCAAATGTCTCCTGATAATCTACTCCATAAGTCTGAGTATAACCCTTTACCATCAATTGTGCTTTATATCTTTCAAGAGAACCATCAACTTTATATTTCAAGGTAAAAACCCATTTACAGCCCACAAGATTCTTTCCCTTAGGTTTTTCGACAATCTCCTAAGTCTGATTTTTTTCTAGTGCATCCATTTCTTCTCTCATTGCATTCCTTCATTCTTCTTTAGACAATGCTTCAAATAAAGTACTTGGAATAAAAAAGGTGTTTATACTCACAATGAAATTTTTATGAGATGGTAATAGGTGGTCAAGTAACACATAATGAGATAGTGGAAATAAGGGTCTCTTTGTGCACTTTCTAGTACCTTTTCTAATAGCAATGGGAAGATGCGAGTCATTTTCTAGCATGTCAATTGATTGTTTATGCAAAGGAGAGTCGGAACTTACCGAAAATTCATTTGCAAAACCCGGATGGAAATCTTGAACTTGTGTTTGGTCTAAAATTGTTGTCTTTCTTGAGTATACCTGAGAAAATCTCATAGAGTCATGAATATAGGGAGATATGGAAGTGGATTCTTATTTCGGAATAAGGTCAATGTTAGAGGGTGAATATAGGATTGAAGTGGCATGAATTGATTCATAAAGGGCCCATTGATCAAAGTTAGAAGTTAATTGGTCAAAAGTTGATTAATCAAGGATTGGTTGATCACAAGTGGGAATTTGGATTGAAAGATTATTAGGAGGTAAGTTAAGATTAAGGGTATCAACTAATGACTTCTCCCCTTGAAGATAAGACTATGGAAAGTAAGGTTTATTTTCTACAAATGCGACATCAACTGATATATAGGTCTTTCGCGAAGAAGGATGATTAACATTTGTATCCCTTTTGTGTAGAGGAGTAACCAAGAAAGACACACTTGATTGCTCTAGGATCTAGTTTTCCTCTTTGATGATTATGAACATGTACAAATAAGGTGCAACCAAAGATTTTAGGTATAATATTATTTGTTGTCTAACATGGGGATAAAAGTTAGAAAGAATTGTCATAGGAGTTTTGAAATGTAATACTCTTGATGGTAATCTATTAATCATATATGTAGATGTAAGGACAGCTTCCCCCCAATAAAACTTAGGGACATTTCCGTGAAACGATAATGCTCTAGTAGTGTTGAGCAAATGACCATTTTTTCTTTCAGCCACCCCATTTTGTTGTGGGATGTTTACACAAGATGACTCATGGATGATTCCTTCCTTTTGGAATTAGGTTGACAAGATCTGATTAAAGTAATCGCTAACATTATCTGATCTAAAGTTCTTAATTTTAACCGTAAATTGATTTTGAATCATAGAATTAAAATCATGAATAATACTACTTACATCAAATTTGTGTTTGAGTAAAAATATCCATGTAACTCTAGTGCAATCATCTATTAGAGAAACAAACCATCGAGCTTCTGAGATATTTGAAATTGTGGAAGGTCCCCAAATATCATTGTGAATCAAATCAAAAGGGTAAGAACTTCTTTTATTGTTTATAGGAAAAGATATACGAGTGTGCTTAGCAAATTCACAAGTATCACATTGGAATTGACCATATTTAATCCTTTAAACAAAGGAAACATGATATTTAAGACACGAAAAGATAGATGACCAAAATGAAAATGATAAAGCCAAATGACATCCTTATTTAAAGCACTAAGAAATGATAAGCGTGAATTGTTCATGACTTTCTTTGAAATCTTTGGCGTCTCAAAGTATTACAACTTATTCCTTTCCTTAGCAAGTCCAATCTTTCTCTTCAAATCCTATTCCTGAAAAATACAATAGGTAGGGTAAAACATTGCATAACATTTGAGGTTATTGGTAAGCCTTTTTATAGATATTAAGTTGGCTGATAGTTTCGGCACATGGAGAACATCTTTTAGAGTGAGAATAGGTATAATATAGATATCACCAACCCCAGCAACAATAGTCATAGAACCATTTGCCACCACTATTTTCCTATTACTTGGACATATGATATAGGTAATAAAAAAAAAGTGTAGTATGAGTCATATGATCAGTGGCACTTGAGTCTATTATCCAAACTTTACTTAAAATTTTTTTTTGAGGCATTTAGACTAAAAAAGAATGGAGACTTGCTTAAGAGTGCTAAGGAACACACAATAAAGGGTTTATCCAAAGACCCTAAAAGCCCTTTAATTCTTTCTATTTCTTCACCGCTGAAGGATTCTTTCGCCTGTCTTTCATTGTGATTGATTTGCTGGCTGGTGTGTTCAATTAGATTAGCTTGGGGCCTTAGCTGTCCTCCTTTGTTTCCCCACTCTCGGCTTGATGTTGCTGGTTTTCCATTCAACTTCCAGCAACTTTCCTTTGTATGCCTTGGCTTCTTACAATAGGTACACCATAATTGTCTCGATTATCCCTCCATGTAGGCCTTGAAGCATCCACCCTTCATCTTTCTTGTGTTGACATATTGCAAGTTACTAATGCTGAATCTTCAACAGCTTGAGGCTCTAGCATTATTCGCCTTCGACTTTCTTCTGCGCGGATTAAAGAGATTGTCTCTTTTAGAGAAGGAATTTCTTCCTTTCCAAGTATTTGAATCCTGACCTGGTCAAATTCAAAATTAAGACCTGCCAAGAAATCATATACTCGATCTTTTCAATGAAGGTTTTTAAAGTTACAGCATCATCTACACACTTTATCTCAAATACTTGATAATGATCGAGTTCTTGCCATAGATTTTGAAGGGAATTGGCATACGCCGTCATCGTTTTGCTCCCTTGTTTCGTTGCACTTGTCTTTATCTTGATTTCATATACCTATGCTGCATCTCGAGCCTTTGAATAAGTCCTGCAAATAGAATCCCAAATCTCCTTTGCAGTTTTGAGAAACATACATTTATCACTTATGGCTGGATCCATTGAATCCTAAAGTCATGACATGATCATTAAATCTGCCTCATCCTATGCGTTAAACAAGGGATCTTCTGGTGTTGGACCTGTTTCGAGAAGATGACTGAGTCTTCCTTTACCCTTCAAATAGGTCTTGACAAATTGAGACCATTTAAGATAATTCTTTTCATTCAACCTATAAGTTGCTCTCATATTTTGTAGATCTCCGGTCATATGGCTGGTGTTAGGGTTCTTATTTTGACCTGAAGTATCTCCAATCAGTTTTGTCATAGACATGGTAATTCCAAGCACAAAGATCGTACTTGGAAAGGAAGGACAAAAAGTTGGGACAAGTTTAAAAGTAAAGAGAGAAAAATATAACTAAAGTGATCACAATAATGACAATTACAATCATATAATTAAGGACAAAGACAAACCCAGCAATGAAGGCTGGGATTGGAAGATTATCGCATCAATGAAGAATGCATTACAACCCTAACCCAGAAAAATAAGCCTATAGCTCTGATACCATGTAGAATTTAAAGAAAAGAATTGTGATCTTTTCTTCTTATCCTTGTACCAAAATTACAAAGCTATTTATAAGACTTCTACAAATACTAATTAAGAAAAACAGATCTATAAAATACTACTATAATCTCATAAATCAAGGGATACTAAGAAATCATCTCGTAATTAATTATTTATATCTATTTCCTAATAATTAGGACCCACAAAATCAGGAATGAATATTTTTAATAATCAGATCTTAAAAATCAAGATAATTCAACATGTCAATTACTCATTAATTATAATCACAACATAGATTAGAAAGAAGAAGGCAGTCGGCCGTGGTTGGTTATACGATAGAAAATTTATAGAGATTTTGATTTTTTTAATAGAAATTTTTACTTATATTTAGTAAATCATATTTTAATTTTTATATTTTTAAATATCTTATATCTAGCATATAAGTTTTTTAAACTTAGAAACAAAATTTAAATTGATTTGTATTTTTTATTTCTTTACCCATTAATTTGGATATAATTCATTTAAATTTTAATATGTTAGTTGTAAATATAAATTATAATATAAAAATATTCAAAAAATTAATTTTTTAAAAAATTATTATTAATATTTTAATTAATTAATATCAACATCTAATTACATACTATGACCTTTCAATTATTAAAATTATTAACATAATTCAGCTAATCCTTGAGATGTACAATTTTTAAAGGTAATTCAATCATTTTATTATAATCATATTTTAATTAAATGTAGAGTATAAAATTAGTATTTATTTTATATTATCTAATTATATTTATTCTCAAGTATTTATGTGATCATTAATTTAATAAATAAAATTATAACTTCTTATAGTTCATTATTCATATTGTATAAAGATTTGTTGAATTAATATTCATTAAAAATAAATAAAATATTATTTCATAATTATTTTAAAATAACGAATATTTCATTGACTATTTAATTATCTCTATATAATTTATGACATATCAAATATTCTCCCTATAAGCAATTCTTAATTAGAATAATCTAAAATAAGATAACAATATATTAATTTATATATATAATACCTTAATAATTTTAAATATAAGAATGATTTATACGATTATCAAATAAAAAAATTTTAAACACAACAGATATTTTGTTTAAGAATTTGTATAGCATGTCAATTCAAAAATTTTATTAATATGACACGTATCTATATATTTGTTTAAATTATTTTTATACTTGAGTATATAAGAATAATTATTTACTTCACAAGAAAAAAAAATTAACATTTGTAAGTTTTGTCAGTCCAATAATATTTTATTTTAATAATACAAATTAAGGATATTTAGAAATAATATTTTAATATAATAAATATCATGTAATTATAATCTCATTATAATTATTTTTATACAGTATATTTATATTATAAATTTTATTTTTTAGAATTTATTAATGATAATATTATTATATAAATAATATTAAAAATAAAAAATAAAATTAATCAATTAATTATATGCATAAAATATTAAAATATATTTATATTAATAATCAACATATTGTCCATTTGAACGTATACTAACAAATTTGGTATGGGACCTTGAAGTTCTGGTTCAAAAGCAACTGATTTGTTGTCGTTCCTAAGCTGAAATTATTTTTACAGCTGAATGAAGGCTTGACTTGATGAATTAAAGGTCTAGACTCTGGAGAATCAGTTTCATTTCTAGGAGTTGATAATAATAATTAAATTTTACCTTATTCTGGTTCTTTGGGAAGCTGGACATCATTTTCGGCCAAAGTATGATCAGGTGGGTGATTACCCGACTCGCCACCCTACGATGCTTCTCTGCCAGCTTTGGTCCGTGACTCGCCACCGTCCGACGCTTCTTCGCCAGCTTTTGTCGATGACGTGGAATTTGCGAGTAAGGGGCCGATCCAGGGCGAGTTGTCCCCATGAGCTCCTCCCCACCCCAACCCCCGGCACTTGCGATCGTGATTGCCTTCTCCACATAATAAGTAAATTACAGTTTTGCCCAATGGTTAAAAGTATTCTTTCCTTTTGCCCTCGCGGACTTTGAGACTTGCTCGGGACACCCCCAGAGTTGGAGGAGTGTATTTTTAAAAATTTTTTTTCTTAATGCAAATCTTGGCAACACTCTTTTACAAGTACTTGTATCTTTTAATAAAGCATATTATTAGTAAGGAATATTATTAAAGATAAAAAATATTTAAAAGAACAATATATATATATCCAAAAATGCATTTGTTTGTAAAATTGATTTTAATCTTATCGATTATAACAGCTATAGTAAAGCAACCATTTTCTTTTTCACAATGAATATCGTAAAAAAAATTATTATGGAGTCGCGTAAGAGATAAATGTATTAATGGTTATTCCATGACTTATAAAAAAGAGATATATTTAATTATATAAAAAAATAAAAAGTTATATGGAAAACGTCAAAACTCATAAAGAGGAATCATTATTTTACTATTAAGAATAATTAAAATATATTTTTATTTCTCATCATATATATTAAATTTGTTATTGTATACATATAAAATTTGTCTTCTCTGATATATATATTTTTTTCTTTCTAGATCCTTGCAACAGGTCTTGGAGCCCACTTCATTTTTATTTTTTTTTCTTTTTAGGGATATGTTAATCAATGCCTCAGGAGAGTGCACTCTTTCAATGCCATTGAATATTTATATACCAGATATTTTTTTTATTGATTTTGACCCTAATGAATAATAATAATAATAATGATAATTAGTTAATTTTCCAGATTTTCTATCTTCATGATATGTGGGGCGGGGGGGGGGGGGGAAATTTTTACATCCTCTGAAGGCAAGAAATGCTAGAAATAAGTAAATATTCTTACAAAGCACATGCACATTCAAAGTCGTGCTGCTGGCCGGATGCAAAGTCTTTATGTCTTTAGACGGAAGCAAACTGATGCTTCGTTACAGCGCAGCCCCACCACCAGAATTAAACCAATTTTCTTCTTCTGAAATCTCCTTTACCATTTTTTTTTTTTTTTTCCTTTTCTTTGTTTTTTAAAACTCTCTGTGCCTAAACTAACTAACAAACCAACTGACCAACCACTGCTGCTTGTGTCTCTCTCTGTTTTGCTTTGCTACTTTACGCTAGCTTTAGCTTTTGTTAGGTTGGGTGACTCTGGAAATTATGAGCAGCACAAATGCCCACCCATCACAAAATCCCAACCGCACCCTCCCCTCCATTTTTATGCTCTGTGTGTGATCTAGCAAAGTCATCTTCCCAGCCTCATGGGGAATTGCCTCAAGTTGCCCAAAAAATCTGCCTCTAATATCGCTCCCTGCGTTCTCGGCAAATCCACCGCTGCTGCTACTGCAGCCACCACTGTTCGCTTGTACAGCTCTACCTCCACCACCGCTACTAGCACCTTCACTTGCTACTACCTCCGCTTCGCCCTCCTCTTCAAGAACGTGTCTCTTGACGTCATCCCCAGCGAAGCTCATGATCAACTTACGCTCCAAATTGGGTCCGAAACCGTCTCGGGCTCCCGAGACACGCTGCTCCGCTTCGTCGAGGAGAAACTCCCGCGTCCGCCGCTGGTGGGGGCTACAAATATGAGCGGGGAATTCGGGGAGACGACGCCGTTGGCGGTGAGAGCGGTGGTGTTGCAGCACAGGAGCATGGCGTGGCACGTGAGGAGGATGGTGAGGTGGGCCAGCGACATGGCGACGCGGAAAGGAAGGAGGAGCGTCGATCCAGCGGCGGGGACTCAAAAGATGGAGCTGACCAAGCTTTGGAATGGCTACTCGCAGTTGCTGGAGGTGATGCTGGAGCACGCGCAGATGGAAGAGCGCGTGCTATTTCCTCTCTTTGAATCAGCTGAGCGAGGTAGTTTTTAATTACCAATTTGATGGCGCCATTAATGCTAATCTAGGGCCAAATATGCCCATTCCCCCAGAGGGGGCAGATTCCCCACAATCCCCAAACGGCCGATGTTTCCCTCTGATCATCTCCAACCAAAAGATAAAAAAAAGAAAAAAAGGTTTGGGTTGGGGGTGGGGGTGGGAATTATGGGCATCTTGGTCGCTGGTGTTTTAAGATCCAATGTATCTTAGTTTTCCAATTTCCTATTAACTACTAGTCACTAATCACCTGAAATAGGACTAAATATGCCTCTAAGATGGCTCAAAATGATAATTTGATAATATTTTTTATGAGAACGGCAGAGATAATTGGTGGAAGGTTTATGATATTAAATTTTAATTTAGTTTTATTGGTTGTTCTTTAATTTCTTACGTGCATTTAGTCCCTAATCACGTCTTTATTGAGTTTTTTTGCATTAATTTTGGTTTTTTTTTTAATTTTGTATTGATTTGATTTTAAGTTTTTTTTTTATTATTATTAATATTGTTGTTTGATACATGTTAAAAGTGCGACAATAAATTTTAATCTTATAAATACTTAGATTGTGTCTACTTGAATTCAACCGTATTCAAATTGTAGGTCCTTTTTCATTATAAAAATTAAATAAGACATAAAAATTGATGCAATAAGTATCATAGATTCGGTTGAACAACGGCAACATATGGTCAATTGAACAAAATATTTTCACTCAGTTCAACCTATTTTCCGTCTCATGTATCGTATTGCATCCTCAAGTGTACAATTCATTTTTGATATATATATATATAATTTTCTTAAAATTTTTTGGTCCTTTAGCTTTTTTTGGTTGAATATAGTCTCTCCTCGACCCTTTTTTTTTTTTTTTTTTTTGTAATTTCTCTTTTGGGCCAAGACTTTAAATGTCGTTAGCTTTTCTTAGAAGGTGATGAAATTGTATAAAATTAATTAAAACAAAATTTGATGATTCGGTGGAGTGCCTTGAGAAATTAAATTATATCATGTAACCTGTCATATGGGGTGGACGGTTGGACACCCACGTTAAGGAGAAATTAAAAAATGTCACCAGTTTGGATGGCGATGTGCACTTGCGCAGGGTTATGCAATGCTGCAAATGGGGAGCATGCAAGGGACCTGCCAATCATGAATGGCATCAAGGAGGACATCAAATGCATTGGAGCTATGGACGCTAGGTGTCCCCACCATCGTGAAGCTCTCTGCAACCTTTCTGCTCGCTTGAAATCATTGCAGGTGCCCCTTCTGTTAGCACCACTCCCGAATAAATAAAGGCCGCACATGTACTGATCCGCGCCCGTGCAAGCCATAGCCGCATGGCAATATCTACCTGCCCAGAGCTACTGTGCCTTAAGAGTTACTCAAATTTTGGCATTTGAGTTAAACGGGCATCTTTGAGAACACCATTGAATTTAAAAAAACGCGCACGACACTCTCACA
This sequence comes from Ceriops decandra, assembly GCA_020615895.1. Taxonomy (NCBI): domain Eukaryota; kingdom Viridiplantae; phylum Streptophyta; class Magnoliopsida; order Malpighiales; family Rhizophoraceae; genus Ceriops; species Ceriops decandra. The sequence continues at coordinate 5,077,226 of JAHLGO010000436.1, forward strand.
GTATATGATAATAATACCTAGAGATGAGCTATGGATTTCCGCAGCTTAATTTGTGTTTTCTTTTTTGTTTTTGGTTCAAATGACCTAATTAGGAGAACTGTAAAGGGCACTTCCTGGAAGAAGAAAGAGATTTACTGCCGTTGGTGGAGGCGATGGAGCTGAGCAGAGAGCAGGAAGCGAAGGTACTAGAGCAGTGTTTTGATGCGATGCAAGGGACTCACTCCCGTTTGTTCAAATTTCTTGTTGAAGGGCTTGCGCCTCGAGAGGCCATGCAGTACTTGGACTTGATTCTCAGCTGCAAGGACGAAGAATGGGCTGCCTCCTCATTGCGCAGAATTGTTGATTAAGATCGAGAGCTACTGGGGCTCTCTTTCCATCTATATTATTTCTTGTCCGCATGTGTAAATGAACAAGCAGGGTTTGCTTCCGGTGCCGTGTTACAGTTGATGATGAAGATAAGTTAAAAAAAGTTGTTTTCTGCATCAATTGGCCGCCCTTTCATGGAGTGGCATCGACGGCTGTCCCTTCTCCCCTCGCATGTGTAATTGTGGCGAAACATAATCACCGGTGCACTTGCTCGGCCGTTGCCATCAATAAAAGGCCGGCGGGTGCATTAATGCCACAGCATCGCCGTACCGAGATAACAGATGGGTGCTCGCTAACGTTTAAAGACTCTTCACTTCAAAATTCGTTTGTGTCGTTTCCAGTCTTTCAAGGATCAACCTTAATCCTTGCCAAAAAGAACCAAATAAATTGTTAGAAGTGAGAGCAATTTTCTTCTAATTCTTCCATTCTTTCAAAAATTTGAACTAGAAAATTTTTTTATTTAACAAAAAAAAAAAAAAATCAAATTGAAGTTGATAGAAGAATTGAACCAACGTAAAATGGTTTAATTCGGTTTGGTTCGGTTAATTAAAAGTAAAAATATATTGTTTGTAAAATAAAACATATTTTAATAGTATAAGTTTCGTTTGTAATAATACAAAATGTAAATAAGCAACATTTTTAATACTATAAAATAATTCCAAAAAATAACTGAAAGCCTTCATTTTTTTTTTAAAAAATTTAATTTAGTTTTTGACTTTTGAAAGCCATTTGAACCGAAAAATTAAATATTTTTGGAAATTTAATCGAACCCAGCTGATTATCATTACTTTGAAAATAAATTTAAAATATTTTTGAAACGACGTAGTATTGCTTTTAATTGATATTAACCGACCCCTGCAGCCCCGCCCCACTGGCGACTGTTCAGACCACTCCCCTTGAGTCGCCGATCAACACGGAAAGAGAAAGAAGGGGATATTAATGGAATCGGAAGGCCTTGTTAGTCCCAAATGGGCATCGAAGCCTTGCATTATGGGAATCGATGAGGCTGGCCGCGGCCCTGTTCTTGGTGATTCTCATTTCTTTTTCTTTGCTTTTTAATTTTGTTTTCTTTCCTTTGTTCCTATTCCTTTTTTTTTTTTTTTTTTTGAAAAAAAAAAGAAAAATGAGAGAGAGAGATTGATGTGAATGGTAAGTGTTTGTTTTCAGGGCCAATGGTATATGGATGCTTATACTGTGCTTGCTCCTACAAGAAGAATCTTTCTACCTTGAACTTCGCAGGTTTCTTCTCTCTCTCTCTCTCTCTCTCTCTCGTCTTAATTAACTTCATGCTGTGATTGGAGTTTGTGGTCTCTTATGCCAAATTTCTGTTGAGACGAAAAACATATGCGCGCGTGCGGGTGTGTGTGTGTGGATGTTAACCTCGAGGGGAAGCTGCATTATGCCTTCTGTTTTTTTTTTTTCTTCATTTTTGAAAGGGTTTTTTTTGTAATCAACCACTTGCATCTTCTTCCCCTTTCATCGTTTTGATTCAGAAGTTGGATGGGTTGGACGTCCCATGCATGCTGTTTGTTTCCAATTAAATATTTATTGCAGACTCAAAAACCCTCAAGGAAGAGAGGAGGGAGGAGTTATTTGAAAGCTTAAAGGCTGACGAATCACTTGGATGGGCAGTTGACGTCATTGATCCAAGGGTGCTCTCTTCCAAAATGCTACGGAGGTTAGTGGGTTAATACAATTCACTTTCAGTATTTATAGGCTCCCCTTTATATATATATATATAGTTTTTTATTATTATTTGTTTTTTTACTTGTTCTCAATAGGGACAAGATAAACCTAAATGAGATATCACACAACTCTGCCATTGGCCTTGTTGATAGGGTGCTAAACATGGGAATCCTTTTGACTGAGGTAAAAAAAAAAAAAAAACAATTGTCAGTGAAAGTATGTGCATTTTTCTTCATGTATGTTAGTACCCCAAAATGTGGCTTTCAAGTATTTTCAATCACAACAATACATCCTCTTGTACGAACAAAACCAACAAGTCTTTCCAAAATGAGCTGGTAGATTTCCGGACAAGTTTGTAGATTTACAAAGGGAGAAAAAAGGGGACAATGTGCAAGCTATTGCTTATGCATTTTTTTCAATGCCTTTGCTTCTAACAAACCAGGTGCAAACTACTTTGGTTGTATTAGCTATCTGAATTTGCTTGATCTGTTGTCAGTGTGGAAAGGAATCAAAAGAAGGAAATGTCCCTGGTAGATGTTGAATAGAAGTAGAAGAAAGCTTTGCCATTCCTATCTTTTTTTTCTTGCAAGAGCTGGATCTAGAAAACTCTTTTCCATGAAGTGACTGTAACACAGTCATTGCTAATACCTACATGCATAAGAGCATGACAGAATATTTCCTTGATTTTTGGTTGCCCATTTGCAGCTTGATTGACACTTTTCTATAGGTCCTATTATCCTGAACCTTGTAAAGCTAGCAAATTCCTATAGCAGCAATTTGTAGTAATAGTGTATTTGACAGTATGTTATTCAACCATTTTGAGGACATTTAAGCATGATCAGTTTAAAGCCATCATTTCTAGTCTTATACATTTTAACATATAGCCCAAACTATTCGGGTCAGTTAGATGAGCTCTTTTTCACTATTGCTTTAGTAGTCAGATCATAGGCTGTAAATACTCTTCTCTACTGGCTATCAGTCCACCACAAGTCTCCTCAATTACATGGGCTTTGATCTTTTGCTGTGTCATGGCACAATGGATGTTGATGTGTCGACACATTGAAGGTTTATGTAGATACCGTTGGAGATGCTGAGAAGTACAGAATAAAGTTGTCTGAAAGATTTCCTTCCATCAAATTTGTTGTTACAAAGAAGGCTGATTCTCTGTATCCTGTTGTAAGTGGGGCAAGCATAGTTGCAAAGGTAATGAGCTCTACCTTGGCCAAATTCTCCTCTTCTGTTTGGATTAGGATCCTCTCATGTTAGTGCTAATATGCTGGTTCACTAGATTTGATTTAGCCCATTTAATTCATGATAGACGGTTTGAATTTGTATCAGGAAAAGAGGACATAGAGTTTTTGTTTAAAAAAAAAAAAATTCATTTGGATTTTGGCCTTTTCCTCTAGCACTCATGAAGGAAAAACTAAACAACCCATTTTAATTTTAATGGTTGAGATCAGCTAAGTTGGCCATTAACACTAACTGCTAACATGACGATGGTCTTGATCTAATTTATGTTTTTCAATTTGTTTCTCTTCTGACCAACCATGCAGGTCATTAGGGACCGAGCACTGAGAGAATGGGTGCTGGATGAGACAGCTGAAGATATGAATAGAAACTTTGGTTCTGGATACCCTGGAGGTTAGAAACATCAAACTCTTTGATCTCTTTCTGTACTATATTGGTTTCAGATGGTTATTTGATTTCTTTCTATGGAATCTGGTTCTGTTTAGATCCTGAAACCAAGGCCTGGTTGGAACACCACAGGCACTTGGTTTTTGGATTTCCATCATTGGTTCGTTTCAGTTGGGGTACATGCACTTCCCATTTCAAGGACATTGTTGAGGTGCTGTGGTAAGTCCCTATTATAGTTTCCTATGCAATTTTCATCTGAGTTTTAATACATATTTATATGACTAAGACTTTCTGGAATCCATATTTGTTTCTTCTCCTTGGACCATTGGGAGGAGCAAAGTGCATGGTATTATGGATATCATGGCCATAAAAGTGAGGTTTATTTGGAATCATGTGAGAGTTCAATGGACCCACTTCAAAATGAGTCTTAATTCTTGAAGCTTTGGTCCTCCGCTCTAGGTTTGCTTTGTTGTCTAGCTTTTTTCTGATACCAAAATAGGCACAATGCTGAGCTCCTTTTTATGAATTTGGGCCACTACAAAACTTAAGAAATTACAGGATAAATTTCAGTAATATTGTTTGTGCATGCCATGTGAGATCCATATATTTATTTCTCTTTGCACGTCTCAATCCATATGATGGGGGGAAAAAAAAGGATAAACAATTGGATATGCTAAACTTCAATGGGAAATGGTTGTGCTTTTTTGAAATTTCCTCTTTTCTTTGCTTTTTAACAGGGAATCTGATAAAACGGATGAAGATGATTCTGGCGGTAGCAATGGAAAAAAGCAATTGAAGTTGAGTAGTGTTGGTATCACAACGTCGAAGAGGAAGAGTGAAGAGATTGAATCAAGTGGAAAAGGGCGGTGCAAGTTTTTTCAGATGCGTAGACTCGAGCAGGTTACACATTTCTAGCAATGTATTTTTATTCTCATCAATGTGTCAGGTTTCACTTTTGTTAGATACCTTTTCTTTTGATCCAAATCAATTTGGTGCATCTTTTGCTGGAAAATATTGCTCGTAGAAATATTTGCCTTTATGCAAAGACTTGCATATTCAATGGCCAAGGGATTTGTCTCTTGCGCTAATCATTGACCTTGCCTGTGTTCACTAACTCTGGCTTCAGTATACGCACCTTCATGAGCAAGTTGTATCTTATTCTTATGTATATCAGTTGGATTTATGTATGAATGCCAAATGTGTACCTGATGAAAGGTATTGCTACAGATTCTACCGGGACCTAGGAAACAATTTCTGTGTCACCGAGAAACAATTACTATAGAAAACAACTTGACAATTATACTTCGCCTTGCCCCAAAAAAAAAGAAAAGGGGAGGGGGGGGGGTGACGATTGTTCATTTTGACAACCTGGGGCACTGTCCTGGTTAGATGTAAGCTTTAAAATTATCACACCAGACACAAAAACACAAATCTGGTCGCGGGGCCTCCTTGTTTGTCCAGAAAATTTTTCATCTGCAAAAACGTAGATGAATAGCGGGCACCCTGCGTGTCATTTGCAATAAAATCACGCACATTCGTTTTGTTGACTGTGCAAACGGTTTGGCGTAACTAAAAAACTGAACTGAAGCAATCCAATCCCAGTCAGTAAAGGGAAGGACTTAATAAAAACTTAGAAAAAGACAATCCAGTTGGAACAAACCAAGGTGCGACGCCATTAAAAGTAAAAGCGAACGACCATTTAACATAAATAAGCACCCTTTAACCTAAAGCATAAGGACAAGGCTCCCTGCCTCACTTCCCAACGGTCTTTAGCAGTACAAAGCTAATGTCACGGCCCACTGACGTACACTACTTCACTATGCCTATCGGGCTAATCTAAATAAAAGGCATTTTGATAAGGTAAGGAAGATTCTAAACCTTACTTAAGTTATGTATGCCCAAAAGCTTCGAAAAGATTAGAATGATTTTGTATTTAAAATATTTTATGTAAATATTTAGAATAATAAATTATAGTCCGATATTGAGTAGGTAAAATAAATATAAATACCTCACTTTCTCTATTTGCACATCACCTTATTCAATTAAATAAAATTTTTTCCGTTATAAAATACTCTTATTCCTAGAATCTTTCTAACATTTTCTAACCTCTTGCCTATTTTTTGGTACATTAATTTTGATGTATATTGAATTTTTCAAACAATATAAACATTACATATATATATATAGAGCAACAAGTTATATCCCTTTTCATTAAAGTTGTTAAAATTTATTATTTTTCAAGGAAATATAAAAATCAAGGCAAAGAGAAAATTGCTTTTTTTTTTTTTTTTTTTGTAAAGCCTTAGTCTTTCTTATTTCAGTTTTAAGTTTCCTTGTGATCTTTGATACTTGCAAAATTTGAGTGGTTCTTTTAAAAAGCATGTAAAAGATAAAGTAATCAATAGTTTCTCCCTTACAATTCAAAAGAAATCTTAAAACGGGTTAGGATTATATTGCTACTATAAGAAAATTAAGCGATCGGGAAGACATTTTGCAGTAAAGCTTATGTAATGCGTTATAGAGCCTTTGAATTTTCAGTTATATCCTTTAATCCTACCAATGTATCTGCTACTTTTTGCACACTCATAAATAAGGTGCTACATTCTTTTCTTGATAAGTTTGTAGTGATTTATTTAGATGATATTGTAATATACAACAACACTCTTAAAGAACATGTGAATTATCTTAAACAAGTCTTTCAAGTTCTCTACAAGCATGAATTGTATGTTAAGAAGGAAAAGTACTCTTTTACTAAATAATAGGTGGAATTCCTTTATCAAAAGATTAAGGATGGAAAGTTCATAATGGATCCAACGAAAGTATAAATTATCCGAGAGTGAGAACTTCTAACCAAAGTCCTTGAATTGTGATCTTTGCTAAGGTTGGTTAACTATTATTGTTGATTTCTTAAATAGTACTTTGTTATAATAGTACCACTAACTAACTTACTTAAGAAGAATAGTACATGACATTGGTTGAAAAAATGTCAAATTACATTTAAAAGATTGAAGCAAATAATCTTTAAAAGATTTATCATGGTGTTATAGGACAATAACAAGGCATTTGAAGTTTATGTAAATATATTATACTTTGCCATTAAGGGAGTCCTGATGCAAAAGAATCATCCTATTACTTACTACCTACGAAAGCTATAAGCTAAATTATATAGAAAGACGATATATTATTTAAGATAAGAAAATGATTATCATAGTATATTGCTTGTGCACATAAAGACATTATTTGTTCGATAACAAATTTATGATAATGATTGATAATGTTACCACAAATTACTTTTAAATAAAAAAGAAGCTTAATTCCAAGTAAATTCATTAGTAAGATTTTTTAACTGAATTTGACTATAAGTTGTAGTATAAGTTAAACAAAGCTAATATTATCGCTGATATGCTTAGTTAAAGGGTAAAATTACTTGTCTTATTTATTAGTACACTTAACAACAACTTTTTAAAATAATTTAAGAAATATATGTCACATGATAATTTAATCTGGAGTCTACTAAAATTGGTTAGCGAAAGAAAGATTCATTGATTTTAGTTAAACGATGAAGTTCTTATAACTATTAACAACTAAGTCTTTGTATTTAAATAGAGAAATTTGCAAAGAAAATCCTTAAGCAATGCCATATTTTCTTATGAGTTGGTCATGTAAATATGGTATAAATCCTATTACTCAATAAAACTATTATTAGCATAAATACAAGATGAAGTTAATACTAACTTATATTGTGTGTCAACGGGGCAAGATAGACATATTGGGTTGGTGTTGACCTAAAAATATTTTCAATAATATATATGTATTTATGTTTTTAAAGCACAGGCCTCACCCTTGCTTTTAACTCTAAATCTGTCTTAGTTCTACTGTTTTTCCTGCCGTTCAAACACGAAGGAAGGATCTATATGTATCTATGGTGAAAGCCAGCATTAGACTGACGGGGTATGGAGAAAGGAGTAGAAAGATGGATAGTGGACGTATCAAAGTGGAACCCATCTCCCCTAGACTTCTCTCTGGCCCTATCTGTTCTTCCCCAGCAAGAGCACCCCGCCATCACCAGGTTTGATCGGATTTAGTTGTCTCTCTCTTTCTTACCTCTGTTGTTTGCTCCTTTGATTTTCGACAAACAGAGACCGTAGGGGAACAAGTAGATATGTCGTTCGTTCAAGCAGGCGAAAGACTCTTCGTTTGTGGAATTCTGAAAGCTGCCCCAGTCTGCCTCATGAACAATCCAGTGAAATTGGGTTTCTCAATAAAATTAGGGAATCTTTGACAAAGTATCCTTCGTATGGATTTGTATTGTCGCCGAATTCACGCTTCCCATTGTAGGAGTTAATGAAATCTTGGTCCTGGGAATCATTGTTGTTGGTTGTGATTGTGGCTATGGAATTGTGAGTTGATGATTTGTCTGTATTGCTGACAAAATTTGATGAAGAAAACAATAAGCTATCGAGCACAAATGCCTCTCCTAGTTGGGACTTCCAATTATTTTAGTGTCATCATCCTCAAAAGTTTTTATCTACAAACATATATTTGATGACACTTTTATTGGGCATTTATCTTGATAGATTTGTGAAGCCTGAAGACAGAAAACGGGCACTGGTGAGTCGGTTGCTTCAATATACTCTAGTACATGAGGTTTTGGGGATTCCATATGACAAAATTGTCATAAAGCGCACACTGGAGGGAAAACCATATTTGGTAATTGATCCGTTCCTGTTTCTTGTTCCAACCCAGTGTCTCCTTCCATTGTTTCTCGAGATGATAGTGCCGATTTAAATTTTTGTGAGTTGAAATGCCTCTTTGGCTATAACAAACCCAAGAATACCATCAGAGTGAATCAAAGATTTGTTTGGATGCCAATCTTTTCAATTTTGATTTTAAGGAACTAAGGCTACTTTGAAAAGTTAATTCAATTGGTTGGGGGGAATGGTTTTAATTTAATTTGTAACTGAGCTCTGGGATTCGAATCCCAGATCTCACCACAAGTTTTTTTAAACTCAGTGGACATCCAATGACTGTGGATTGGGAAAATTTCGATCAATCATAGGAAACAAACCAAGGTTTCAAGATTTTTAGAAACTTGATCAACAAAGCTTGGCTACTTGGTACAACAAAAAATTGAGAGGTCCCTCTAAAGGAACGTTAAATGAATGAACAAAAAAATTACCCAAAGGGGACAAAAGTAAGGGGTACAGGTCACAATGTGTTTCTGGTTTTTTGAGATGTGTGCTTTCTGTTTATTTAGAAAATTTTGGTTAGCATTCATGTGTCAAGAAGATGGTTTCAAGTTGCTAAGTCATTGTTGTGTCCAACGTTCCTTTTTTCCAATCCAAACTCTTAACTGCAATTCCTACCTTCATGTTCTTCCAGGATAATTATCATATTACTCAGTTGCAAATTCCCTTTGATTTCAGGAAAACGAGAAACTGAGCTCAGGATTTCCCAATTTTAATTTCAATGTTTCCCATCATGGGGACTTTGTCGCCATAGCATCTGAACCTTTGTGTCTTGTTGGTGTGGACATTGTTTGTTGTATCAAACCACAAAGAGAAACAGTCCCAGAATTCATTCAAAGCTTCACTTCATACTTTTCCAGTTTGGAGTGGCATATGATAGTTAATGCTGGCACAGACAATGAAATTCTGGCTGAATTCTACAGGTATGATTGTTGTGCATCTAAAGGATCTCAATATAATATATTCATGGCCTTGTTGGCTGCTTATTTATCTGTTTATAGAAGTTGATTGCTGAAAGCCAGTTTTCTTTTTTTCCTTTCTTCAATGTACTGCCGAAGTAAGGGGGTCTCATTATTAATATCAAGCTCATTATAACAACCTTTTTTAAGTGATTTAACTGGGAATATGAAGTCTTGACATAGGCTTAGTATTTAAATTAAATAGCAGATAAAAGCTTGTTTTATTGGCATTTCCGCTTTTTCTACAGATACTGGTGCCTGAAAGAAGCATATGTGAAAGCTATAGGGAGTGGAGTGGCCTATGGGTTGGACAAAGTAGAGTTTCACCACACTAACTGGACCAACATATCTATCAAAATTGATGGACAGCCTATGAAACTATGGAAATTTTGGCTATTTGAGCATCCCAGAAAACATTGGGCAAGTTACGCTCTTGGTTGTCTTCATTTCCTCGTTGATTTCCCCACTGGCCTTTGGATTGGTGTGCTTTTAGTTGTTATGGTGGGAACAAGTATGCTAATTAAGGGTTGTACAACAGAATTTGCTTTCCTTTTCATGCGCAAGGCTCTTACATTTTTGGGGTCTGGGAAAGGTTAAGACGTATTTTCCTATTCGATGTTGATAAATGTAAAATGTTCTTTCCTTGAGGGGACAAAAAAACAGCCTTCTTTGCAAGTCCAAAAGAGCACTGGGAAACTGCTATCTGGTATATTGAATTTTGATGAACTGATTCTATTAAGCATATAATTTTTCTTTGTAGTTTTCCACTCTTATTTTGTTACAAGTCCAAGGACTTGAAAACACAGCCGTAACAGCTTTTCTGTGGATTGCAGGTCTCGGTTGCTAGGGGCCACCCAAGATCAGCTGTTGAAAGTTACAAAGGTGCTTTGAGCCCTGTAGAACTTGATGAAGAGGAGTACCATAAGGCTATTCATCTTCCAGAAAGAAAATTTGTTGTGCGAACTGTGGAACAACTTATACCCCCAGCACCACTCGTTATGGATGGCGTTGTCAAAAGGACGAGAACATGAATCTGGCAACAGAGGAAATGCTTGATGCCCACATTAAGGAGTTAATTCGGGACTGACTTTCTGCTAACGCTATTCAGCTTCCTGTTAATTTACCTCCGACAATAACTCTGGCACCATATTGATTTTGTTACAATTCCCTCCCCCTCCGGGAAAAAAAAAAAACCAGAAGCAAGGAAAAGGAAGGAGGGATTAATGCCCTAAGCTGTACCATACACATGGTGATACAACGAGGCTCTCAAACAAGCTGGTATGTGTTCATGACGCCATAAAATGAGCACAGCAGTTTCGCTCTCCGGGAAAGAGTGCTCAATCGGGAGCCAAAGTTTTTAATCTAACAGTCTTAACCTGATGGGGCTGTAGATGGTCAGTTAACGAGACGCGTTACGAAGATCATTACCCAACAGCGGAATGAGGGCGATTACCCCTCCCCCTACCCCCCCCCGGGTGGTGCAAGTGCAAAAGTGGGATGGCACGTTCAACTAAGGTGATTTAGTTCAAAGCCCAACAGCAGCCTTTTGGACTCCAGAACTTAAAAACTTATTTCTTCATCTTAAAATAAATTAAAATATAAATAACTTTTTGAGCATATTTTTACGTATTATTGTTATTATTAATTAATTAATCAATCAATTAATTGTGATTATATATTAAGACTTATGAATGTACCAATTTTGAAAGATTATAAAATTGTTAGCATCTGGTACGATGATATTGAGTTGTGAAACTATTCCACATAACATTTTCTTTTGTTCAGAAATTGAAAAAAAAAAAAATCAACGTGAGGGGGGAGTTTCTGTTGAATGCAGTCCTCCTTGGCAGTTGGCAGTTGGCAGTTGGTGATAGGAGGTGGGTGGGTCTTTTTAACGCAGCACACACGGGACTAGGAGCCCGGGTTCAGTTCAACGCACACAAAAACAAAGGAAGCAGCCGCCATTTTTTGTACTTTTCTCTCTCTCTCTCTCTCTGCTATTATTTATTTATTTTATTTAATTCGTGTACGTCTGTATAGAGAGACAGACATAAGTCTTACATCCCCTTCTTCTCTAACTAAGCCACTGTTGCCACCCGCCCCCCCCTTCTCTGTATCCATCTCCTGTTGTTTTTGGGTTTCAGATCTGATATTTCTTTCGAATTTCAAAAAAGAGAAACAAATTGTGGGGTGAAGAAAATAATTTAATTAAGTTGATAAATTGTGAAAGCAGCAGCAGTGTAAACGTAAATGGCGTCATCATCATCGTGGGTGAGGATGGTCACTGCGCAGACACCCACAAACATAGCAGTGATTAAGTACTGGGGGAAGAGGGATGAGACCCTTATATTGCCCGTCAATGACAGCATCAGTGTAACTCTTGATCCATCTCACCTCTGCACCACCACCACCGTTGCTGTCAGCCCTGCCTTCCATCACGATCGGATGTGGCTCAATGGCAAGGTAATTTGAGCTTAAGATGGAGTTTTTTTTTTTTTTTAATTATGTTAGGCAATGCACCGTAGAAGTGCGCATCATTCTGGATTTCTAGCATTAGTTGATGCTTTTGATCGCACGCCCTCATCGTCTATTGGAGAATTGATTCTGGGTTTGGTTTATCTTCTTCTGTGTCTGCAACTTTGTTGCTTTTGTTGATTGGATTCTTAAGCATATTCTTCCATTTCTTTTGATGGAAACCGGATGGACAAAAGCTGGATTATATAAACCTCTTGTGTTTTGCTATTATGCCCTGCGATAAACAAATATCTACACGAAGTACTCTGGCTTATTCGAGACAAGTCATGCGGTAACTGAGATGCTAATTTTGGTTATTTACGTGTAAACCATGTTGTCAAATTTTATTGTAGTTTGTTGTCTTGTGTTGATCTCTGGCACAATTGGTTTTTGCTTGTCAGTATAGGAGATTCCCCTTTCTGGAGGCAGGTATCAAAATTGTTTGAGGGAGATTCGTGCTAGGGCTTGTGATGTCGATGATAAAGAAAGGGCCATCAAGATAGCAAAGAAAGATTGGGAGAAACTGCACATACACATTGCTTCATTTAACAATTTCCCTACTGCAGCTGGACTGGCTTCTTCAGCAGCTGGCTTTGCTTGTCTTGGTAGGGAAATCTTATCATGTCATATTTCCATTCAAGCTGGGTTGAATTATATAAAGATGGTTCTTTGGGTTGCCTTTTGGAACATGTGTTCTCGTAGTGCAGTGATGATTGAAATTGTTTTCATCTTTTTTTGGGAAATCATGTAGATACAGTTTCCATTTTTATTATCATTGGAAACAAGTGTGGTAGTGGCTCAGCAAATCGACTTTTTACCCCCAAATTTTTTAGAGAGAGAACTTTGTACACAGATTGATTAATTGCATTTGTTGGAAAAATACTCATAATAATGGGTTTTGTTTTCTCTATGTGCATATTGTTAATGCTCATATATATTCATTATTCTTAAATGTAACTTGCAAGAGAAAAAGATTGCTTGAAAGGGAAGCTTAAGAAGGTTGAAAGTCAGTTTTTGGCCTAGGTTTGATAGACACAAGTCTTTCATGTAGCCTTTGAAAGGAAAGGCACTATATATAAATAAGAAAGACTTTAAAAGGCCCCTCATCTGCTGAGAGCATTCTTCCAAAATGCTGTAATCACACATCTAAACCTATTCACAAAGCCCTTTTCAAAAGGGCAGGTAGGGTTCAACAAGAATGTTTAATTGTTTTTCTTATGCTGTAAAGTGTTCTTTTGGCCTGTAGCATAGATTTTTATGTGGCTTTAACATGGGGCGACAATATTGTTTCAAAATGAAAAGCATTTCCTATGATCAGATTTTGGTCATGAATGAATTCCTTTCCCATATGATTTCCTATTCAGAACTTTCTATTGGTAAGTTCTTGGGTTTGAAAAACATGTTACTCATGTCTATTTTGCTTATGTTCCTTTCAGTTGATCTGCTCATTAGGCAACATGCTATGCACTGCCTTTATCCCTTTTCTTGCCCCCACTTGGCACAAATCTCATAACAAATAAGTCATCAGATGGTACATCTCATCATTGCACTGTTAATCTGTATTGAGATTTATAACCACAGGCTTATCCGGAGGTTATGTTGTGAACAAGCTGAATCATTCTGATTCATATAAAAACAATGGCATTTAGATTTGGTTCTATAATGTTCTTGTTAGTGTTCCATTTATGGGCATCTAGCTTTATATTTTTGGAGATTTTCTGTAATATGCAATGTTGTATCAGAACCAAACAATTGTTGAGCACAAACTCATCCTGATCTATATGCAGTTTTTGCACTTGCAAAGCTGATGAATGTAAATGAAGATAATAGCAAGCTATCAGCTATTGCAAGGTATGTTAATATATTTGCCATTTTCTTGTTGCTATTTATTTTGTCTAGACAATGTTTGACTTGATTCTAATTGTGCTGAAGTGCACGGTACATTTTTAATCTTTCCCTGATTTCTTATTGTTTCCATATGCTGATATTCATGAGTTTATTTGTTTCAAAAGATGTTTCTACATTTTCATTAAAAGTTATCTGTGTCTGTCATTGTAAATTTACAATTCATTTAGACTACTGATATGATTGGAGAAAAGTTCACTGAGAATAATTTCCAACTGGATTAAGAAGCATATATAGCATTTTCCTAAAAATGAATTTATAGCTTAAATGGATATAGAATTGTGTATTTTCTGCTGCAATCCTCCTTTCTGTCTCATTACATTTATATTTGCACTTTTTGAAAAGTCTTTTTAAGACTTGGAATTTGGCCTCGAGGGTACCATCATGAAATGATAAAGTGTCAATACCTGCTCTTGCTTAGTTACCATGAATGACTTCTAATCACTATGAATTTTAATATTCAAATTGATAATAGCTTGGTCTAAGTGAACTGTGCATTTTGCTATGATTTTAAATATCTGCCATGTAATTGTATGCAAATTTCTGTTTGCTTTTGGTATTACCAGGAATTTTTTTATACAATAAAACTTGAATTTTTTTTTTCACTTGCAATACTAGGTTTCTAATATTTGTTATATAACAACATGAGGAAAATAGTAGAAGTACATGTGGCACTTTTGACTATATTGCATACTTCAGTTTATATATAGCTGTAACAGAAGCAGGGTTAACAAATGCTAATTGTAATTGACATCTGGAATTTTTTACGCTCTGCTTTTAGGCAAGGCTCTGGCAGTGCTTGTCGCAGTTTATTTGGTGGGTTTGTGAAGTGGATCATGGGAAAGGTAAGCCTGATCTTGGATTCAGCTTTGGAACCTCTTATGGCATTCTAAGAAATTACTCCAAGCCCTTTTCTGTATTTATATTTCCTTCTTGTTTTTGAATGATACCAGGCTGAAGATGGTAGCGACAGTCTTGCTGTTCAGCTTGTTGATGAGAAACACTGGGAAGAACTTGTTATCATAATTGCTGTGGTATGGTTCTTTCTTTTTAACCCCTCTTATAGCACTTTACTGTCTGAATAACTTTCCTGGCTTCTTTTGGGCTGCAAACTAATTAATTAGAATATGAACATTTGGCCGCATCATAACATATTTCATTGCAAGTTGTTTTGCCTCCCGCACTTGATTTACAAAAGTTACTTAGTGTTTGAACTTTCTTATATTTAGTGGTTACAGTTACTAATAATTAACATTTGGCTGCAGCAGAATGTATTCCATTCCAAGATGTTTTGCCTCCAGCACTTGATTTGCAAAAGTTACTCCTTGTTTGCATTTTCTTATATTTATTGGTTAGGATTACTAATAATTAACTCAAGGACTTTGATAAATGACGGACAATTTCTGTTTCCTTCCCACACTCCTCTGCACACATTCTGTTTTCAAATTGTGAGTCCTTTTTTTTTTTTTTGGTTCCTTCCAATTGCTTTTTCCTCGTGTCATTGTCTTTTTATGGCTGATTACTGAACCTCCTTCACCATGTGCATGTTTCCTGTTTTGTCCATTACCATTTTCAGTTTTCCTTTTGTTTTTTTCTTTGCATAAGCCATGTCTTCTAATATTTTGCTTTGATTGGATTTTTTTGACACACCACATGTTGTTTGTAGAACTGCTTACGATACATAGAGAGAATGTCTTACATTAAACAACCTTAGATGGCAAGTTAATAATCAGTGTGAGAAAATTCTATTATAAAAACTTCAGTGTCCTACCAAAGGCTCCATATATCCTGCAAATCGATGGTTTATCTGTCATCCTGGCCAAGTGTGGGTTCTTTATCTGAATTATGTAATGTTCATCCAGTTCTAATGAGGGATTTTTGGTTCCCATATCCAGAATTGTTTCATATTTATTCAAAATATCTATGTCTGGGTCATTGAAACAGGCAATTTGTTCTTGGTATTTGTGTTTTTTTTTTTTTTTTTTAAATTTAGGATCTAATACAATGGTCCATTTGGCAATTTCAGCATTATGTTGTTGCTATACATAGTTATTACATTCACATATATACTGCATTATTACCAATTTTTCTGCGCCCAGAGACTCAGCCTTGTTTTCGCTTTCCAGGTTAGTTCAAGGCAGAAAGAAACAAGTAGCACCTCAGGAATGCGTGAAAGTGTTGAAACTAGTTTGCTGTTGAAGCATAGAGCTGAGGTACCATTTAATTCCCTTAATCTTTTCATGAACTCTTTTCTTTTTGCAATTTTTTGAAAAATCTGTAACTCATTTCCCTGGGTTTTGTTGGAGAAAGAGCCCTGCTTTGAGTTGGTTTTTAATAATAGTTATGCTTGACATTTATCCAAACAATAATATAATAACTATGCTTGACTCACTTAAACTTCTTTGGTGTGGTTGTTTTTCTTGAGGCTCCTTTTTTTATCCCTGTTAATGGAAGGTTTGTGCTCTTTTCCTTTCAATGCAGTAGTCTTAAAGTCTAGGCCATTTCCAGTTTGTTTAAATTTGGCTTAACTTTTCATGCTAATTACTGGCCTGTTTTAATAGGCAGTAGTACCCAAGAGGATTGTACAAATGGAAAAGGCCATAAGAGATCGTGATTTCAAAACATTTACACAATTAACCTGTGCTGATAGTAATCAGTTCCATGCAGTCTGCTTGGATACATCTCCCCCAATATTCTACATGAATGATACATCCCACAGGTGAGCCCTATTTCAAGTTTTATCTAACATGGCCATTTGTGCAGGAAACAAATTTGTCTTCATTTTATTCATTGAAACCCAAATGTGGGATTATGACCCGTGATGAAATGGCAATGTTATCAGGATAATCAGTCTGGTCGAGAAATGGAATCGCTCTGAAGGGACACCGCAGGTTTGTTTCTTTTGCTATCTTGTATGGGCAGGATATATAATCATTTTTTGGATATCAACTCAAACATGTACATTGCTAGCATAATGCATTGTTGTTTAAAAGGTTCTCATAGGTGATAATTTTTTCTTTTTTCGAGCTTTAGACATGCATGGTTGCAACTTAAAGGATGGTAATATCATTCCATTAATTCTCAATTTCAGTGGTTAGAACTGCTCTTGCACTTCCCTCTGCCTTTCTTTCTCTCTTTCTCCCATTTATGGATCAAAAGGTTATGATCTATTAGGTTGACAGATATATTGTTAATATGCAAAATCATTATATAAACATGGAAAGCACCTAAGTAATGGAAACACTTAAATCTAGCTGGTTTTCTGATGCTAACTTCTTAAAATCAATTTGCATTGCATTTGGGATGTAAAATCACTGGAAGAATTTTTGTAAATGTGCAGTGTAACTTCCATAGCAACTCTTAGTTCCAACAAAAGATGTTTAAGCATGAAATACTTGTGCTTGAATATCTTTTGCAGATCCATTATGTTGGATGCATAACCTCTTAGCTATTTCATGTTGTCTTTTTGCATCTTTTTTGTCTAGAACATACCTGGCACAAAATTAGCTGATTCTGTTTCTGTTTTTCAAACTTGAGTGGGGTTATATTACTGTTGCCAATGCCAATGAATACCGATCACCTCACTGATACTTTTTCATCTTTTAGCTTGGTTCCCTCCATTTATCTGTGAATTCTTCCCTTGTTCACCTTGAATTTCCCTCATACCATTTTACATAAGGTGTTAAAGTAGCACTAAAATAAATGTCCTAGGTTTGACCATTAGTCGAGCTGCATCCAATAGGTAATGATTAAAGGTGACATCATTACTGTTGTCTTTGGGCTATCAGGTGGAAAAGAAAGAGAGTTTTACAATCCTACCAGTCAAATATTTTAGGTCTTGAATGACATGTGGCTCAACTTTTTGGAATGGCTTATTAACATTGGAAAACTGACAGGTGGCTTATACATTTGATGCTGGGCCTAACGCAGTTCTAATTGCACGTGATACCAAGGCTGCAACCCATTTGCTGCAGAAGTTGCTTTTTTACTTCCCGCCAAATCCAGATACTGATTTGAACAGGTATAGTGCCTTCTTAAGATAGGATATGATGTCTGGGAAGCTTTCATTTATAGCATTCCCATAAGGTTTCTCTAAATATTTGTCTTCACCTTATTCTGTAGTTTTATTCTTGGTGATAAGTCAATAATAAAAGGTGCTGGGATTGAAGACATGAAGGATGTGGAAGCTTTGACGCTGCCTGTAGAAGTTAAGGATGCCCAGAGATTTAAAGGGGATGTTAGCTACTTCATTTGTACAAGGCCGGGTAGAGGTCCTGTTTTGCTCTCTGATGAAGGCCAGGCACTTCTCAACCCGGAAACGGGGCTGCCTAAATAGAGTGCTTGCCTCTTTCTTGCACTTCCGGTGTTTTGATTGGCAGAGAGACATTAACTGCAAGCGCGAAGTGTTTTATTCTGGTGATTGTTTTCATAATTAAAGAGTGTACCATGAAGGGAAACACTCCTTGCAAGTTAGCAGTTTTCTGATTTCGTCGGCTTATCTTGTCGCTGAGTTGGCTGTCTATTGTCGCTCGTGGGCTCCTTTCTTGTGCAAGTCTGGAATAGCTTATGTAGTGGCCTGGAATATTTCTGTATTCTGGTGTTCGCATATTTGAACAAGTTAAAGACCATTCTACCATCTGGGATGGTACTGCTTAGCTGCTAACAAGTAGATTTTGGAATAATGCTGATTTGAAGTTTGAAATCAAACTTCAAGTGGAACAAACCTTGTCAAACTTCCAACGGTAATTTTGAAAGTGTATTTCTTATAGGAAAACCCAAGATATCGGGCAATGTCTTTTAATCATCAAAAATCGTTTCATTAAACTTTGAGCTAGCCATGTCTTCTTCACAAAACTTCAAGGGCTAATCATCTGGATATTGTATTAGTTGTGCCTATATAACTAATATAAAAAGAAAGTTAATAATTAATATAGTGGCAGAGCTGCCTGGACCTTTGGACCCTGGTTTAGAGTTGCAAGCCTAGTTCTGCATATCAGGTAAAGTGAAAAAAAAAAAAAAACAAAAACAAAAACAAAACGAAAGGAGTGGAGCAAAAACCAGTGGACAAAACTTCCTTTTTTGTTCAAATCATGTATGTGACAGCTAAAAAGAGCAAAGCTAAAAGGGACCAAATCTGTCCCTCCAAAATGGATAAACCTTGGTAGGCTTTTACAGGAATGGTATAGGGAAAAATTATTTGGCAAGTAATTTCAGAGCAAGAGAACCAAGATGTTGGTCTTCGTGTCATTTTTTATCTGCTATTTAACAAAAGCTTGTTGGAGAGTTCGAACTCGCAATGAATCTTACAATTGGGATATAATTGTAAAAGATTAGATTTTGATTTGTAATTGACTCTGAAAATCGTCATTTTTGTAATGCAACTACAACTTTATAATTCTAATGCCAACATTATTGGAATATTTTTCATGATAAAAATCTGGGGGGGGGGGGGGGGGTTTGTCATTTACTATAATGGAGATCAGAGTTAGGGTAATTTATATAATTCACTACTGATTTTAATAATACTCAATGTCATTTTTATTATTCAATTTCAAATTTTGTTGCAATCTAATCACTTTTATTTTATTAGATAAAAAATTATAAAAGTTTTCCTTGAAAAAATATATTTGTAGGTTAAATCCATTACATTTGCTTTTATATAATTAATATCCTCATATACTAAAATTATTTAAATCATTCTATTCTAAAGTGTAGGTAGTGCAACAGTAATGGAAACAATAAAAGAATACATATTGCGGAATAACACATTGATCTCGTTGAAGTTTGGTGGCCCAAGAACATGTGTTTCATATAGGTTGTTACCACATACCCCATTGCGGCTTTTGGGGGTTATCTACTAAGATTTTCTGAATTGCAGCAGCATAATAATTCAAAGATAAATTGACTACTAGGCATATAGTAACAGAGCTGGCCGGGCTCTTAGTCCAGTTCTAGTATTCAAATCATAGTCTTTCCATACCAAAACCAAAAACCAAAAGACATCCAATTCTCGTATCCTTGTCTTGAAACTCAAAAGAGACTTAACTTTACTCAATGAAGATGCATACCTTCAATTAATGGACTTCAGTCCAAAGAACTGCTCTAAAGATAATCCTCCATTCTGAGCCGAAGATGGGACAATTTGGATCACCAGTTTCTGCAGGACATGTCCTTTAGAGACAGTACGGGAAATTAGAACTCAACGAAATCAGGGATTTCTTTTTTCTTTTTTCTTTTTTTCCTCTTTTTGGGGGTTGCAGACTACTGACGAAGAAAACTAAAATGGCTACTTCTCACCAAGAGTAAGAGCCTTTACAATAGTCTCACCCATCCCAGGTAAACTGGGCAATAAGTGTCCAGCATGGGGCACCTCATGGTAATGAATCCATGGGAGTCTCTTAATTATAAAGCGCTGCAAACTAACAGGAACCATTCTGTCGGCATCTCCATGCCATAGATGCACTGAACTTTCATTGTTGGGAAAAGGATGTTCGAGATCCATGGGATCAAATACCCATCTCCCAAATCCAACCATCATGTCACGGTGTAAGGACTCAAATTCTCCTTGTTGTGTCACCATTTCCTGCACAAAACAAGAGAGGAAAACTACAATATCGGCCGAGATGTAATGGCAACATCATAGTTAGCTTTGCTTAGGATACGGTAGTATATTGACCAAAGACTTGTTTCTGTGTAGCAGGAACTCAAGTAGTACCAAAATCCCCACTATTTTCTTTACGCTTCTAGTCCTTTGGTCCATATTTCCAGCCCTTACCTGACAGCTTTCAAGTTGAGTGGTTCATTACTAGGCTTTGTTGACACTCGTTTTCATAAGGCAAATATTCCATTCCACTAGAGCAATGGTCTATTGAAAAGTCATATCTTGGTAAAAGTATACAACTTTTTTGAATCACTTTGGAATAAATAGTTGAGCATAACCTCTCTTTAGGCCAGAAGTTCATAACATGGGTCAAACATGTAATATGAAGCTTATCAGTGCCAAGTGATGGTTAAACTAAAATTCACCCATTGGACAAAATGCTTTCAGACACACACACACACACACACACACACACACACACAAAGCAAATGTGCATAGGAGATGAGGATCTATCCCATCCGAAATCTCTTCTTCTTTTATCTTTCAGTTTCGTGTGCTCTTATAAACAAAGATTATGCTCGTTATCCATGATTTGGTACCTCATGAAGCAATAACAGACACATAACGATATGAAAAGTTGAAGTACCCTGGATGATTTTCTTGCAGCAACCTTGGGAAGGAGTTCTAGATCCTGCTGGGAGAAAATTTCCTTCCTGCGAGCTATTACGCTAGATGCAGGGAACCACTTCTGAGTGTTCCACCAGTAGAGGAGCCACGGAGCGTAGTGAGCAACACGCAGTGCCCATTGGTCCTGTGGTAGCTGCAAGTAGTAGGCTTCAGTAGATAAGTCAGCAGGAAAGCCAGGCCACCAGTAGTTAACAACTGGAGCGATTAATGTTGCTCCTGCCAACCTGAAAGAGAAAAATAGATGCCCATCACAACACATATTAACTTGCACAGAAAAAAATGGATGAACTGAAGCAGTCAAAGGAATTAAATTCCAGTCCAACTATGAGCAGTCAAAGTTTCTAGTTTCTTTCTATTTTTCTATTTTTCTGATTGTCAAGAAACTATTCAATCCAAAAACTTGAAACTTTTTCTCACGCTGAAGTCTAGTGGGCTGAAAGTACCAAAAAAGGACAAACTCATCTTAGTCTGTAGATTTCACACAATTCAATGTATGGGTACTGAGTTTTAACACAAGATCTCTCAGTTATACAACTCCGCTACCACGAC
This sequence comes from Ceriops decandra, assembly GCA_020615895.1. Lineage (NCBI taxonomy): Eukaryota > Viridiplantae > Streptophyta > Magnoliopsida > Malpighiales > Rhizophoraceae > Ceriops > Ceriops decandra. The sequence continues at coordinate 5,098,876 of JAHLGO010000436.1, forward strand.
AAAAAACCATTTAACCCATAAGTTCAAGCACTTAGTGAGTTAAGAGACCATATATTAAACTTTTAACATCCACCATTCTAATCAATCACACAATCGTTAATTATACGGTACAGAAAAGGACCTCAAGTAGCACGAAATGGTATGAGTCTGTGTACCTATGAGGTATATACTTAAGGCAGCCCCAAACCGCCTGGCCTCCCATAGACAGGCCAATAACATAAAACTTGGAGCCAAGCTCCAGATGATCAGCAAGCTCTTCTACATCTAGGGCCAAGCTCTCAGGAGTTCGCTTGGGATCCGGATCACTCTCTCCATAACCAGGCCGATCAAACGACACGGAATATACCCCAAGTTCCTCTATAACCTCCTGGAATGAAAAAAACATTAATTGAACAAACAAAAGTAAACACAATCAAATTCGGGTATTAGTATTGGAATATAATCAATGATAAAAAATAAAAAAAAAGTTATATACCGGCAGGATTTCTGTGGCAACCGGGGAATCGAGCCTGGTGGAGAGAAAGCCATGGACAAAGATGATCTTGAATCTGGCAGCTTCTCTAGGCACACCATGTTCCATGTACGCCAAGTGCCTCCCATCTCTCAGCTTTACTCTAGGCACTGTAACAGGAGGGCCGCCTTCCGTTCCACAAATCCTGGGCGGCGGAGGTTGCATGGCCTTGTACGCCCATCCGAGCCACCCGGTCAACAAAACCAACGCAATTCCCCTGACACCCACCACCATTCTTTTGATACCCAACAAGGAATGCGAATGAACAAATTGCACCACGTAAGTGCAAGCCTCTACAATTTTCTACCACTGTTCCCTGACACCGCTGCCCACAGTGCCTTTTTCTTTCTTTTTTTTTTTTTTTTTTTTTTAAGTCCACCAAACTCTGTGAACCCAGGAAACAGTGAACAAGACAGTTGCTTGCCAACTCGTGGACGTGTGCTTTTTACGTTTTCAGTCTTAAATTTTTACGATTAAAATTCGAATATATTTTTTTATATATTTATTGAAATTTTTAAAATTTTTTATAGACTCTTCCCTTTGCTAACAAAAAATTAACTAAGTCATTGGAAATTGTACGTTGACCCTCCTCCCCACCCCCCCCCCCAAAAAAAAAAAAAGAAAAGAAAACACAAATATACATGTGGGGCATACTTTATCTTTTAAGATATAAAAAAATATTTTTTTGAAACAAAAAAAAAAAGTTACAACAAGAATAAGAAAAAAAAAAAAACATTAATTTTGATTCCTGGCGGTGATCACCAAATTCGTTGGGGGAGATAAAGGTCATGTCAAAAACACACAAGGGTTACCTGTCCTAACCTAAATTCTTGATGGTGATCGAGGGAACACAAGAGTGTGTAGACCAATTGTTTTAAGCGAAGGGTTTTTGTTCTGAATTTCTTTCGGAGAAAAATACTCAATATTTTTGTATTTCACATTTTTTTTCTTTTTTCTTATTTTTGTTTGGCCAACATAAGTTCTAATGATTTGACCACCCTCTATTATTATAAGGAAAAATTTTAAATATAGTTTTAAAATTATAGACTAAATATGAATATTTTAAAAATTTTAAGACTCAATTATAAAAAA
>JAHLGO010000436.1:5100878-5179540 GCA_020615895.1 Ceriops decandra
AACTCACTTGTATTCTCTCTCAAGTTTAATGTAGTGTTTCCTTTCTTTCACCATTCTCTCTTGTGTCTTCTATAGTGCTCTACTTTCTCTTTACTATCTAAGGGGGAAGGCTGACTTAACTTCTACGAAGGGCATAGTGAAAGCTAAGTGCTGCACGGTCGTGAGGGAAATTCGTACGTCCGTGACAATTGGTATCAGAGCCAAAGTTTGTGAGGCATAATGTCGAACACCATGGAGGAGAATGTGCCGAGGGAACACCAAGGGATGGAGAGGGGACGTGATCCATCTCCCACTCGAGATGGGAACAAGAAGAAGGAGCGTGGACGCAGCAAGACTCGTTCTGCCGTCACTCTTACTACTTTGGAAGAAAAGTCGAACATCCTTAAACAGGTAATGTCTGCAATGGGTACACGTATTGAACATATTGAACATAATTTTGATGTTTTAAAATCTCACACATTAGAAGAACTTGATAAAGTTAAAGGGGACGTCCAAGAGTGTCTTTCCAATAATGAAAGGTGTTACGGGGGTGAGTAAGCCTTCAAAGCGACGGTCATGCAAACTGTCAAAAGCTTGCAAACTCAAGTGACCTCCTTAGAAACCATTCTAAAGGAGATGCGCCAAGACGTAACCATGTGTAAGAGGGTCGTGGCTAGCGATGGCGGCTTAAGGGGAGCTCCTAGGATGGAAGCTCCCAAGCCCAAAGAATTCTCGGGCCAGAGGGATGCCCAATAGGTGGAGAATTTCCTTTGGCAGATGGAGAGATACTTTGATTGTCTAAAGATGGTAGATGCATGAGATAAGGTGAACACGACAACCCTTTACCTTGCGGATATAGCAACTCTGTGGTGGTGGAGGAAGCATGCGGATATGCAAAGAGACCTTTGCATCATAGAGACGTGGGAAGACTTCAAAAGGGAACTCAAGAGGCAGTTCTTTCCGGAAAACGTGGTATATGAGGCACGTAAGCAACTAAGGGAGTTGCGACATAAGTCCTCTATCCCTGACTATGTTAGGGATTTCATTACGGTATTATTGAAAATACCTAACCTAGGTGCAGAAGATGCACTATTTTACTTCGTGGATGGACTTTAAAATTGGGCCAAGCAAGAAGTGCAGTGGCGACGGGAAAAAGATGTTGATGAGGCCATTGCAATTGCGGAGTCCCTCACTGAATATCAAAGGGGTGAGTCTTCTAGAAATAGGAGCTCCAAGAGTAACTCCACCAAAGGTGGGGGAGAAGAAGATGGAAGCGAAGAAAGTCACAACCCATCTATCAGGAGGGATTATGAGGAGAAGAAACAATCCTTCAAGCCTAGAGGAGGGTGCTTCGTGTGCAAGGGGCCACACCCTCTGAAAAATTGTCCAAAACTGGGTTCGTTAGCAGCTATAATCGAGCAACAAGAGTCACAAGCCGTCGATGGTCCAGCAGAACGGTTTGGTTCTTTACAATTGCTTAACACTCTTAAGGGCAAACAAAAGCCCCAAGCGACGAAAGGTAAAGGATTGATGTTTGTAAATGTGCAGATAAATGGACAACACGCCCAAGTCTTGATTGACATGGGTGCTACTCATAACTTCATCACCAAGGAGGAAGCCAAACGACTTGGTCTCTCTATGACCAATGGTGGGGGTTAGCTCAAAACTGTCAACACTAATGCCAAGCCTTTATGTGGAGTTGCCCGAGGTGTACCAATGAGCCTTGAGCCATGGAGAGGAGTAGTGGACTTCTCAATAGCGCACATGGATGACTTCAAGATTGTGTTAGGCATGGACTTCCTTCGTAAGGTACAAATCGTTCCTATGCCCTACCTAAATTCTGTGTGTGTTTGAAAAAGGGGCCCTATACATGGTTCCTGCCATCTTAAAACTGAAAGATAGGAAGACTTTATCAGCAATACAAGTGGTGAAGGGCTTTAAGCGAGGGGAAATCACCTATTTGGTAACAATAGGTATTGATGACCCCTCTAGCCCTTAAGAGGCAGACCTACCCTAGGAGATTAGAAAGGTTCTCAAAGAAAATAAGGATGTGATATCCCCCAAGTTGCCTAAACGACTTCCACCAAGGAGGGAGGAAGATCACAAGATAGAATGGGAATCGAGGTCTAAGCCACCTGACATAACTCTGAAGCAAACTAGGTGGCAGGACTATTTGGCTGAGCACGACTATACATTGGGATGTAAGTCAGGCGAAGCCAATGTAGTCGCTGATGCTTTAAGTTACAAAGCAAAACTGGCGGTTATCTCTCAAGAAAAAGGGGAAATCAAAGGTCAAGCTGAGAAGGTGAATGCTCTTTTGGAGCGTTATCCTAGGCACTTTGTAAGTGCCAACCAACGCAATTGGGGAAAACTTCTGGACATGGTTCAATTTTCGTACAACCTACAAACGAGTGAGGTGACCAGGAGGAGTCCCTTTGAGTTGGCAATTGGGCAACAACCTTTAATGCCCCATAACGTGGATATAAACTCATCAACTAGAAGCCTAGGAGCCTTAAAGATGGTCAAGTCATGGAAGGAGCAAACTGACATCGATCGTTCCTACCTTGACAAGGTAGCTAAAAGGATGAAGAAATGGGCAGACATGATGAGACGACGAGTCGAGGTTGCTAGTGGAGACAAGGTAATGGTCAAAACCTTACCCCAACAATTCAAAGCTTTTCGTTCTATTCATAAGGGTCTAATAAGGAGGTACGAGGGTCCTTACTCAGTCTTGGGGAAGGCTGGTAAGATCTCTTACAAATCAGATTTGCCTAAAAACTTAAAAATCCACCCCGTCTTCCACGTGAATATGCTCAAACCATTCAAGGAAGACCAAGAAAATCCAAGACGTGGAGTGTCTAACAGAGCTCTCCCAATTGTGGTAAAATTCAACAATAAAGAGGTCGAAGAAGTGCTTGGCAAGCGGATTGTTAAAAAACGTGGTATACCACCAAGCACCCAATACTTGATCAAATGGAAGGGATTGCCGAAAGTGAAGCAACGTGGGAAAGCAAAGAAGACATGTGACAATTTCAACAACAACTTCAAGAATAAGGAGATTCGACGAGAACGTCGAAGGATTAGGTAGGGGAGAGTGAAACGCCCTGGAATGTTCTAGGGAAGCCTAGAGGCTTACTAGGACCTTAGGACATTCCCCATTATTCTAGAATTCTCTTGATTAGGTAGAATTGTATAGATCCTTGTACAATTCTCTAGATCTTTGATTGTAACCGTTAGATTAAATAAATCCTAACCATCCATTTAAGAGGTAGAGTTATATATAAAAGAAATTAACCCCAAGGGTAGAAAGAATCCAATTTACTTATATTTTTTTTTAAGTTTAATATAATGTTTTCTTTCTTTTACCATTCTCTCTTGTATTTTCTATATTATTCTACTTTCTCTTCACTTTCAAGAAAAAAGACTCACTTAGCTCCTACGAATAACATAATAAAAATTAAGTATCGCACGGTCATCATAATAAAAATTAAGTACCGCACAGTCAGGAAAATTCGTTCTTCCGTAACATGCTGCTCAGCTTTGGTACCTGCTGCCTCCCATCAACCCGAAAGCTCAATCGAATGTCGCACCACGGAACAAAAAAATGTTCATCGAGCCAGAGCGCGCCAACTGTCACGTCCATCAAGCGAGAATCGAAAAATCAAATTAAAATAAGTCGCAAACTTTTAGGCGTACTTTAGCCGTGTGTTGCACGTCTGGCTTTTTGACGAGCCCAGTCTAGGAACCCTATTTATAGGAATCCTCGCGGTTTCCCCTCCCAATATTAAAAAGTCGGTAACTAATTAATTATATATCAGACTCTCTCATCTCAACAGTTACTCGTAGGGGCGTGTTCTCCGAAGTTTCAGAGAAAGAATTGACTGTCATCCAGTTACCCCGCACAGTATTGTTTGTTGGGATGCATGCTCCCAACTGGCATCTGTGGTTCCTTGACGCCGGAAACTTGCTTCTCTCTCTCTCTCTTTTGGAAAGGGGATGATAAGTTCTATTTTCTTTTTCTTTACGAAATAAAAGTTTTAGAATCACTGTCGTCATCTTATTATTGTGTCCTACTACTGCGGCGGTGATTGTAACTATCATTTATTATATATAGAGTTAGTTGGCTGGCTGGCAGTGGTCCAAATCCTGGTGGCCCGGAGAGTCGTCACCACTTTTGTTATTGACAATGACAAGGCGCTTGTCTGTCACTCTAGACAACCGACACCTTGCTTCAGTATTGAATATATATATATATATATATATAAAATTATAGTTAACGGGAGCAGGAAATGATACTGATTACCACGTTGCTAAATGCCAGCAACCGAAATTATTACTCGGATAATTTTCCTTTTAAAAATTGTAATTTCAATTCAAATTGCTACATTACTACTGGAAACTTCTAGAGATAGAATGGTTTTGAATTGGATTTTGCAGGGCGAAGAGGTCCCAAAGATGAAAATAATAAATTTTTTTTTTTTTTTTTGGTGATGACCATGGAAAACGACCCTCGCATCACTCACAGGGTAAGCCTAAGCATATCTTACGATTCAAAAGGTCATTTACTTGCTGGAAATATGTCCTTGACCAACTGGTACAAAAGCCGTCTCCAACATTTTCAATGCTTTTGTTTTAATTTTAGGCAACATAGCCAAATGAATTAGAATGAAAAACCGTAAAATTAGTGGATGGAAATTTTGTATCACCCGTGTGGAACGTGGATGAAAGTCATGAACTATACTTTTTCTGGGAAGCAAAATGCAGTCTTTGGAAAGAAGAAGAGAAGGAACTAGTTGCACCCGTAAGAAGCCCAATCGCCAACGCACTTCCAAAGACTACTTTTGCATTCCCAATCATTCAGGCTGCCTTTGCATTTTTCGGTGCAGGATGCTTCCGAAGCCGGTAGTTAACCAGAAAAGAGTCCATGATGATCTGCATATGCTAATTCAAGTCAGAGTACCCTCAAATGTTAAACGAGAGAGAGAGAGAGAGAGATACACTCAGAAATGGACAACCTGATTTAAGTGAGCAGCGACACAAGGAAGAACGAGCAACCCAGATTCGCCAAATACACCGCCAAGTTGTTCCACCACTGCTACAAGTACAGGAAGAGTTTTCTGAACAAACACGTGAAGATACAAAAAAAGCCTCAGCAATCGTTGAGTACAAAAATGCCAAATAAATAATCAATCAATGTTTCCTCAGTTCATTCTCTATATTTTTCTCATTCATACTTTATGTGCACCATGGTAACACAGTATCAACAGCTCCCACAGGCAGAGAATCCATGCACGAATTGCCAAAAATTTAAGAATTTCAGGGTGGTAGAAATGCATCCATTGACAAACATTCTGTTCAAGGGAAGAATTGATTGTCACCTGGCTTGCAACAAGCACAAAGGCCTTGGCATTTTCTTCTTTTGCAAAGATTGATCTGCTGCCTCCAGAGACTGCCGAGAGACCTTGTACAGCAAGAGAATTAAAAGCTAATAGGACGATGTGCAAAAGTCTGCAACACATGGTTAAACTTCCTGTCAGTTGACACCACTACATCAGAGCCAGGATGTCATCGGCAACTACAAAATGCAATGAATGGCATACATGTGCACAAGTACAAATCTCACAATAAAAAGTTCAATATCTATTCAAAAACAAGAGAAAATTTTGATTCGCACTAAAAAAAAGCACAAGATGAAAAAATGGCTGCTCGACAAAATTTTTAAGGCCTGATTCTGGGAGGGGTGAAGTGAACATGGTCTCTCAACCTTTCACCATTTTCACAAGAAGTTGCCACTCTCAGGCACAAACCCATGCCCTTGCACTTATCAGTCAAAGCTACTAAAATATACTAGAAAAGGACCCCTGCAGAAAATTACAACAAAGTTTTCATGCCCCAAGTCAGTCACTGCAATCTTTGTATCATTGCATGAATGCCAGAGAGGAACTAGATTGAACACTACATGGGCTAATTAGTCCATTGAAAATCCTCAGATCCCAAAGAATCATATGCATAATATGAGCTTGGTTACAGCTCAGAATGACTCGTGTGGCTGTGATCCAGACACTGCTACTAAATGGCTCACCTGTTTGTCACTAAAGTCACATACATAAGACTTGGCTCATTTTCAAGGCAATTATTGTTACCATTCAGCATTAATAAGAAAAAAAAGAACAAAAGGTCTGAGCAAGATGATAAGTTTGGAAAGCATACACTCCCATTCCGACAGCTAACAGGAAAACAGCAGGCTTAACCATAAGCAGCAAAGCTCTTGACCTGCTCACCTGTATCCATGGAACCTGAGTATACATAATGGTTTTACCATCAAATATCATGAAAACATTTAGATTAGCTTCTAGAATAAATATTGAAACCGAGGTACATATGCCACACCTTAGCAGTGAGAAATTGCACAGGTTTAGTAGCTATGGTCAAGAGAAGCAGTTATAGCCAAGGGAATCCTTTTCTTTCTCAGGTTTATAGAAATGCATAAGGGAAATTCAGAAAACCCACAATTATGTGGGCGATGCCATTCTAAGGTGTCAATTCAGACAAACTCTGCCAAGCCTGAAATGCACATTTCATTTCAATTATGTTGGCCAAAATGTTAATGAATATGAAACTTACTAAACTCAGGAAAATTGAGTTAATCCTTGATAAAAGCTTTCGATTTTGATCAACAAACATTGCCAAGCCTGAAATGCATGTTTAATTAAAAATAAATGAATACATTTGCAAATGCACTATAAATTAAATTACATTTTCAAATGGTCAGACCAATTTTTAGCCATAAGAATCATTAAGAGCATATAAGCATCATTAATGTGACACAATGTTTGGTGCAACGGTATAAGGTCTTGGCTTCACAGTAAAGGCAATGGAAATTTTGAATAGTACTTCCAAAGCCATGTTTATCTATCTTATCTCATACATAACATGCTTTTACTGTGTTCCTAACAGGAAGTAGGCTAACAGAAAATTAAACTTTATAATTACTAATGAAAATAAGAAACTCACCCTTGAAGGATTCTCGAAAAGCCTGTAGATCAGAAAGCACGAGTTATCACCAGAAATGATAAAATGAAAGGTTTTGGAAGAAGCAGATTGATTTGGGCAAAGGACTAGAACCAAAAAGTTTTCTACACAATTTATCATTAGGCTTGAGTTGTATTTATGCATAAAAGATACATTTTGGAGCACAAACTCTTTGAAGTTCCAATCAATCTACTCATATTCCTATGCCTACAGATTTGCAAAACATAAAAGTAACTAGAATAGTCTACATTAACCAAATCAGTTAATCTTATCTAAAAACATATGGTGGCTTAAAGAAAGTGGCTGCCAGACCAGTGAAGCTACAACTTCCAACATAAAAGCACCCCCAGTACAAGGCAAAACAGATGAAATCATTCGCACATTTCTAAGCAGAGAGAGACACAAAATTGACAACTTGTCTTGCTTGTCAGGTCTTCTAACAAGGTGCAATAGGATTCCATTCCCATCACAAGACAAGACAAGAGAAGTTTTCATAAGAATCAATATGTTAATTAAGAATGAATTATTCTTCAGGATTACTCATCTCATAAAAGTCTTCTCTAAGATTTATGTAAATACCTTCCCCAGTAGAAGAGGGATAAGAAGTGTAAGAACAAGGCTTCTAAACAGTTGCTTAGTAGGCACAGACACACCAACTCCAGCAGTTATGAATTTGGAGATAGAAAATGGAACCTGAGAAGTATCACAAGATCGTATTTGACATTAGCAAGGCAAACTGAGGAAATCACACCTTTACATCAAATGAAACTTTTGTGTGCGTGTGTGAAGGGAGGGCCCGGATGAGCCAGAAGGTTGCAAATCAGATCATTTCTCTACGCTAAATTAATAAACCTCGTTTAGATTGTATTTGCTGCTTTCAATCCTATGGTGCTCATTTAAAAAACTGCATTCACATCTGACCATTTTCAATTCCACGAGGAATTTTTAAATATATTGATCCCAAGCAAATTGCAAAACTCTCCCAACTCAGAAGGCAGTATGCTGAAAGACCTCTTCTTTTAAACCCAACAACTGGATTCATCCCATCTCATTAAACTTAAATATCAATATGGCATCAAATTGGAGAAATTTTTAGCTAAACTCATGCAGAATGCATCACCATATGGAGCAAAGGATAGCAATTTGCCCCCAGGGGAACTTCTTATAGTTTTAGTCCAGGTATGAAATTTCCCCCAAGGACCAACATTACAAAACACTTAACAAGAAAGCCTTGAACATGATTCTTGTTTCTCCAATCTACTATGCAGAAATGTCTATTAAATCATGGGGTGACATATATCTTTTTTAGCTAATACAGCAGATATACACAAACATGGAACAGCTGACAATAACCTGTTTCTACAAAAAAGATGTTGATGTGCTAAAATTGTCAGGGATGAACTTCAACAGAGATAAGTGGGTGGTAGCACAATTTTAATGAGCAAGAGGTCAGTGGCACATTTATACTACGGACGTGTATGCATGCTGAGATATTGGCTTTGAGCAATCATCCCAGTTTTCACATGTAAATTCTAGTGAATATCAAGATCTTTTTTCTGAAAAAATGTAAGAAAAGATACAAAAGAAAAGAAAAGAAAAGAAAAAAATATGGCTTCGTGAAGCAAGTCTGATTAGTAAGCTGCAGTTAATTGGATCACACACAATACCTGCTGGCATCAAAATGTAGATTAATAACATAGACATAGGTCAAGAACTTTTGGCATCCAATTACTTGGTATATATATTTTGCTTGTAAATACTGATGTTATGCATATATTCTACAATGGTGCATGGTGAATCAAGGTGAAAACATCCAGATTACATCTTTAACAGCTACAATTAAATCAGATGCCAATAAATGCTGTCTTGTTTGCATAACTTACAATCAGAATTCCTAAAAGACTCGATATCACTGTCATTGCAAGAGCAAGTGCAGAATTTCCTCCTGCAAGCTGCAATTGAAAAACAAAAACTAGTGAGAAGCATAAAAATTGATTTATGGGGATTTATGGAAAATTAAGAGGCAAAACTATTAAAGCAGTAAACCTGAGTTATAGCCACTCCACTTGATAATGTAGTTGGCATACAACAAAATAAGGCCAGTCCTGCAGGAAATGTTGAACTTAAAACAGTTAGCAGCTAAGATAGAAACTAGCCTATGACTATTGATGACCCTCACACTGAGTTAAAAGAAGTACATACATAACATGATGAAGAAAAAAGGAGAATTTGTCTCATTTAGAGAATTATTATTATCTTATATTTATGAGAATATTTTAGTTTTTATTAGGTTGGATGTTCTACTATCTAGGAATATGATACCATTTAGCATAGATATTATCTTATTTCCTAGTTAATTTTATTAATTCCTATTTAGTCATTAACTATTTCCACCGAGATAGCTTATTGTATTACCTTTAGATACAGAGAGACTACTTATGATAATTGATAATTGATGTTGTGTTTTTTAACAATTGTGATTCTCTTTTGTTTTCAGGTATATTCCCACGTGTTGTGGGTGGATTTCCATTGTTTTTCTTTCAGGTGGATTCTCCATTATTCTTTAGCTTTCCTACATCAGTTTCATAAGCCATCCTACATCATAATACAATCTGACTAACAAACATTTTCAATCCCAAAGTGCAAAATTTGCTAAATTTGAAATCCAGGATCAAAGATAGCAGATAATAAGGTCAATCTTAAGCCTCAACTGGAATTTGCATCCCAACAAACATTGCATGCATGGATAAGAATGAAGGCCAATTCACATGCACAGTGCTTTTTGAAAACAAATTTTCCTGCATCAAAATGACTCCTTGTTAAGAGAAAATCATATTTCAGTATATTAATAGAAAGGTTCTGACCAACAGAAAAGGGCCTTATTAAACAGAAGACAGCAAAATGCTATACAAGTCTAGAACAAAGAAAAGAGACAAAAACACCAAGCACCAGTCACCAGATACAACTTTGAAACAAGAACCTAATGAATTAACTGATGCCATCCGGAAAGTACAAAACAAATCTTGTGACTCCTGGTTCGAAGTTGGTTAAAAAATAAAAAACTCACACACAGGTCAGCTTACAGTTGCATTCAAGCAAGGGACCATTCAGGTACACTCATGACAGCAAAAGTTGAATCCACAATAAGAAACATGTTTGATAATGGAGAACAATTCTGCCAGAAACTGCAATACTCAAAAATGCCTCATCACAGTTTTCAAGAGTAAATAATCCATTCTTTCAGATTTGAAACTTCAATACAAATTGAAGCCAAAGACATTGAAGTCATTTTGACACACAGAATGATATTAAAGTTAAGTCCAAAGTGAATACAAACAGATAGACATCCTAATGTACACAGTCTGGCAAGATGAATTCATTCCCACTCCCAGTGCAACACACACACACACAGAGACCAATTGCCAAACCTGTCACAAATTCCTGAGGCTGGAGCCTAATTAGCAACATTATCCTTGAAAAATATGGTGTAAATAACAGAATGGAGCACTGCATCAACAGAGTAGAACCAGATCACTAGTTTATGCTACCATCAGTGTAACAACAATGCAAGTGCCATATGCAAATTGCTAAACATCCAGCAGACAAAAAGATAGATCCCCCCCACATCTCTCCCTCCCTCTCTCTCTCTCTCTCTCTCTCTCTCTCTCTCTCTCTCTCTCTCCCCCTATCTTTCTGAGCATGAGCTCATCCCTCAACCCACATCTGATCATACAAAGGAGCCCTTCAAAAACGTTATTGATAAATGGAACAACAGCAAATAAAAGAAGAAAAACTTCCCAGAGCACACTGAACCTACAAAATGGATACTGGCAGAAAGTAATTCAAGTTCATACAAGCCCAAAAACTCCTACAGGCCACGCTTCTACAGCAGCACTGATATCCCCATTTCTCAATGTCAAACCTGCGCATCCAACATATTAAAGAAAATAAAAGATAAGGCACTGAATTGAAATAAAATAGGAAAAAAAAAAAAAAAGAAGTTGAATGTGAATCCAGCCCCAATCAATTAAACGATGCAGGAATTCTGATATCAATTTTGTAACCTGAGATTATAAAAATGGAAAAAGTGCTGAACTTTGACAGATAGTATCTATCAGCCAGACAGCCCAGACTAGGATTTGCAAGTCCTAGCAATACTCCACCAATGAGTGCTGCAAATAACATGACACAAAAAAGGAAAATGAGCAAGCAATCCTAATGAGTACGTGACAGATAACCAATCAACCAGAAAATAAACAGCATTAATCATAATCAGTAAATGCGTCGAAGCATTAATACCCAACGGAAGAAAATTAGCTGCCGTGAAATTCAACAACCAATTTAACCCATTCGGCAGACCGGAAGGCTTGGCAGCTTCATTTCCATTGCCATCCTCCTAATAACAATCACAACAAATACTTTAGAGAATAAAACAGGCAACTGCGAATCAAACTGCTTTGCTCTATAACATTCTTTTTTTATCACGTTGACCTTTAAGAACAATTTCAGAGGTTGGCTTCACGGCGTTGTTCTTCTAAGAATTTTCCAAACGTAAAACTACAGGGAAAAAAAAAAAAGAGGGCTAAATTATCAAAATTGATTAGTTATCGGAGACCTGATGGGGCTGTGCAGAGGCTCTGATTCTAATGCGAGACAGCATGAAGGTGCGACGGCAGCAGGCCCCGGTGAAAGAGACTGAGGGGGTAGAGTACCCGGCCGGAAGATCTAGCTGCCGCCAGTGGTGGGGCGACGATGGAAATCGGGAGGCTGGGATGGTTAGCATTAGGGTGGGGATGCTTCCCGCCATTTGTTACTTCTCAGTAAGAATCTAAACAGCACAGAGCTCGCTCGACTCCAGATATTTTGTTAATGCTTTCAGTCCCGCGAGAGGATGGGTCGGCGATGCTATGCAATATTCTTAATAATTTTTTTATTAATTTTAAATTAATATATAAAAATATATCCTAATAAACAGATTGTATTTTATTATTCTCAAGTAAGCGAGATTATATTCTTAATAGTAATCTATCGAATCTATATAAATGTAATACCTATGACTTTTGAATTTAACTAAGCAATAATATTATCAAAGCATTTAACTTATTGGAAGCCGATTCTTCGAATTGATCATTGGAAGCTGATTTCTATAAAATCCTTATTTTCAATCCCTACTTTTCAATCCCTATTCTAAATTCTTTATTCTAAAATCTTAAGTTCTTATCATTTGGTATCAAAATGTCGTTTTTAGGGATTTTGTTTCTATTAAAAAAAAAAAAGTGTTTATGCCCCTCGCTCGACAACAAAAGAAAAATTTGTGTATCACTAATTTGCAATCTTACAGTATGTTTTCATACAATTCTTCTGATTCTAATGCTCAAATATCTCGAATTGAAGAATTATTATCTCTTATGCAAGAGTCTTTTACAAGGCTTGAACAGATAGTATTCTCTATTACACAAAGGGAGTTAGGAGACAACACTCCCAGATCTGCTAACAAACAAAAAGAATCTATTGAATCCTATAAAGGTACCAATCGTGATTATATCTAACCATACACAAGGGTAAAATTTCTCCGCTGGGATGAGAGTGATCCTGCAAGTTGGATCTCCCAGGCTGAAAAATATTTTCGCTTTCATCGTACGCCAGAACTATCTAAAGTTGAAATTGCTTCTATTTAATTAGAAGGCGATGCAATCCAATGGAACGGTTAGGTTGAAACATGTAGTAGAATTTCCATGTAGGCTGAATTCACTAAAGGTCTTCTTATGCGATTTGGGCCCTCGGAATATCACAATGTTGACAATGAGCTTGCAAAAATTTGCCAGACATCCATCATCCTCAAATATCAGAGTCGATTCGAACGACTTGCCAATCGAGTTAAAGATTGGTTCGAAAGACAATTGGTGGGAACATTCATTGAAGGGCTTACTTCCGATATCCGACAAGAAGTCAAGGCTCGCCAAGTACGAGCAATGGTAGCAATTATTTCCTTTGCTCGCTTGTAGAAGGAGAAGTTAGGTGTTGAAAATCGTCGACCATATGTTAATGTGACTAGCAAGCCTATCGAAGGTAACACTAACTTATCTTCTCTTACTCGTCCTTCTAACACTAGACATTTAACCCAAGAATAATTAAAAGAGCCAATGGCAAAAGGGTTGCGTTGGCACTGTGATGAGAAGTGGCACAAGGAGCATTGTTGTAAGCAAGGGAAGCTTTTAATGATTGAGCCAATTGAGGAGACTGAAGAAATAAGGAATGACCACACGAGTCCAGATGATGATGACACCATTGTTGAATTCATAAATGAGCCTGTAGTGCATGCTTTAGCTGGGTATTCGAACCCACAAACTATAAAGATTGATAGAGTCATCAAGGGACAGCAAGTAATGGTACTGGTTGACTCGAGTAGTACCAATAACTTTATGGATGAAAAAATTGCCAAAAAACTTGCTTTTCCAATTGAGAATTATGATAAGTTTGCTATGAAGGTTATAGATGGGAGAAACTTGACATGTTAAAGGAAGTGCACAAAGGTAAAACTCGCATTACAAGATCAAATTATTTATGTTGATCTTTTCTTACTACCCCTAAAAGATTATGAAATTGTCCTTTGTATTGATTGATTGCGAACCTTGGGAGATATTACTTAGAATTTCTCTAGGTTAAGAATGAAGTTTTAATTGAATGGACATCCAGTGGAATTACACGAAAGACGTGGGGGAAAAATTACCACTATTAGTAATTATCGATTGGAGAAGATCTTACAGAAGGCAGGACAAGGATTCCTAGTACAGTTGACAGGTGCAGAGGTGGCTAATCACATTCTGTACGAGAGAGGGAGGTTACGACACTATTGACTAAATTTTCTAGTTTATTTGCTGAGCCCGAAGGTTTACCCCGCAAAGGACACATGACCATCATATTCTGTTATTATTCGAGAATATACCTGTTAATGTTCAATTCTACCATTATCCACACTTTTAAAAAGAAGAAATTGAGAAAATTGTTAAGGAGATGTTAGAAGCAGGCATCACCAGACTGAGTATTAACCCATATTTATCTCCTGTCCTTTTAGTAAAAAAAAAAAAAAAAGGATGGTTCTTGGAGGATGTGCGCGAAAATCAAACTATTATCCAAATCTTGGTTCAATGGATTACCCTCTATGTTAAGGATGCTACCTAGGAGTTCTATTATTCTTTTACAGATCGATTTCTAACTTTATCACCAATCAGCCTTGAGGACAAGGCTATTTGAAGGGCAGCAGAATGATGCGATCCCTAATAGGCGGGATTGTTTTTTATTACTCCCGAACTAGTCGGTGGGATTATATCCTTAATAGTAGTCTATCGAGTCTATATAAATGTAATACCTATAACTTTTGGATTCAACTAAGTAATAATATTATCAAAGCATTTAACTTATTGGAGGCTGATTCTTTCGAAGTGATCATTGAAGGCTGATCTCCTTGAAGCGATCAATCCTATCCCTAATGATAAGAACCTAGGGTTTTGGAACAAGGAATTTAGAATAGAGATTGAAAACAAGGGTTTTGTAGAAATAAAAGGGATAGGATTGATCGCTTCGAAGGGATCAGCCTCCAATGATCACTTTGAGAGGATTAGCTTCTAATAAGTTAAATGCTTTGATAATATTATTACTTAGTTGAATACAAAAGTTGTAGGTATTACATTTATATAAACTTGATAGACCACTATTAGGGATATAATCCCGCCTACTAATTTGGGAATAATAAAAGACAATCCTACTTATAAGGATATAATCCCGCATATTAATTCGGAAATAATGAAAGACAATTATTAAGAATGCCACCTACTAATCCCGCCTATTGGGGATCGTATCATTCCGCTGTCCTTCAAAATAGCCTTGTCCTCAAGGCTGACTGGCAATAAAGTTTATAAATCAATCTGCAAAAGAATGATAGAACTCCTAGGTAGCATTCTCAATAAGGAAGTTAGTCTATTGAACCAAGATTTGGATAATAGCTCGATTTCCATGCATATCCTACAAGAACTGTCCTTTTTTTTTTTAAAAAGGATAGGAGATGAATATGGGCGAACACTCAATATGATGATGTGCTTCCAACATCTCCTTAATAATTTTCTTAATTTTCCCTTTTTGAAAGTATGGATAACAATAGGGTCGAACATTAACAGGTGTATTTTCGGATAATAACGGAATATGATGGTCATGTGTCTTGTGCGGGGATAGACCTACAGGCTCAGCAAATAAACTAAAGAATTTAGTCAATAGTGTCGTAATCTCCTTCTCTTATATAGAATGTGATTTGGCCACCTCCGCACCTGTCAACTATACTGAGAACCCTTATCCTGCCTTCTGTAGGACGTTTTCCATTTGATGACTACTAACAGTAGTAACTTTACCCCTACGTCTTCCTTATAATTCCATTGAATGTCCATTCAATAGAAACTTTATTCTTAACTTAGAGAAATTCCAAGTGATATCTCCCAAGGTTCGTAACCAATCAATGTCAAGGACAATTTTAAAATTTTCTAAAGGTAGTAAGAAAAGATCAACATAAAAAATTTGACCTTGTAACGCGAGTTTTACCTTTGTACATTTCCCTTGACATGTCAAATTTCTTCCATTTGTAACCTTCACAACAAACTTGTCACAATCTTCGATTGAAAAAGTAAGCTTTTTGGCAATCTTTTCATCCATAAAGTTATTAGTACTACCCGAATCAACCAGTACTATTACTGGCTGTCCCTTGATGACTCCCTCAATATTCATAGTTTGTGGGTTCGAATACCTAACTAAAGCATGCACTGCAGGCTCATTTATGAATTCAATAAAGGTGTCATCATTTGGGCCCGTATGGTCAATCCTTATTTCTTCAAACTCTTCAACTGGCTCAATCATTAAAAGCTTCCCTTGCGTACAACGATGCTCCTTGTGCCACTTCTCATCATAGTGCCAACACAACCCTTTTGCCATTCACTTTTTTAATTATTCTTGGGTTAAACGTCTAGTGTTAGAAGGACGAGTAAGAGAAGATAAGTTAGTATTACCTTCGATAGGTTTGCTAGTCATATTAGCATATAGTCAACAATTTTTAGCACCTAACTTCTCCTCTTGCAAACGGTCAAAGGAAATAGCTGCTACCATTGTTCGTAGTTGGTGAGCCTTGACTTTTTGTTGAATGTCAGGAGTAAGCCCTTCAATAAATGTTCTCACCAATTGCCTTTCGAACCAATTTTTAGCTCGATTGACAAGTTGTTCGAATCAACTTTGATATTCGAGGATGGTGTATGTCTGGCAAATTTTTGCGAGCTCTCCGTCAACATTGTGATATTCCAAGGGGCCAAATCGCACAAAAAGACCTTTAGTGAATTCAATCAATGTGAGAATTTCACCACATGTTTCAATTCAATCATACCATTGGATTGCATCACCTTTTAATTGAATAGAAGCAATTTCAACTTTAGAGAGCTTTGATGTACGATCAAAAATATTTTTCAGCCCGAGGGATCCAACCTGCAGGATTACTCTCATCCCAACAGGAAAATTCTACCATTGTGTGTGGTTGGGTATAGTCATGGTTGGTACCTCCATAAGATTCCATAAGTTCTTTTTGTTTGTTAGCAGATCCGAGATTATTGTTTCCTGATTCCCTCTGTGTGTTAAATGCTTTTCTTGGCGGAAAACAAGGGTTTTGTAGAAATAAAATAGATAGAATTAATCGTTTTGAGGGAATCAGCCTTCAATGATTACTTCGAGTAGATTGACTTCCAATAAGTTAAATGTTTTGATAATATTATTAATTAATTGAATTTAAAAATCGTATGAATTATATTTATATAAAATTGATAGACCACTGTTAGAGATATAATCCTATCTACTAATTTGAAAATAATAAAAAATAATTTTTAATTTTAATTATTAATTTAAAAATAATAAAAAATAATTATTAAAAATATCAACTACTAATTCGGTAGGAATCGGCGAATTTCCAAATTAGTAGTCTCTATTGTGCATTGAATAGGGTCGGGTAAAGTGCGGATTTAATTTCATGGCTTTGCTTATACCTTTTTTTTTTTTCTTTTCTTGGCGGAATTATTATTAAAACCAATGAACCATAAATAACAATGATATTAAAAAAAGAAAATCTCATAAATAATTATATTGGCAACCCAAAACATTTTGTAAATTGGCAAAACAAGGTTACCGTGGATCCCATACGTAACGTGCTGGAGAGCCCTCACTATCTAGAAGAAGGAGGAGGAGAAGAAGAAGAAAAAAAAAATAAAAATGGCTTGGACAGTTATGGCGGGAGGACCTGGAATGCTGATGCAACATCTCCGTCATCCATCGTCGCCCGTCATCGGAATAAGAAACGTTATACAACAATCCAAACGCAGTTCAACCCTGTTCCCTCATCCTACCTATCGTTTTACTCCCTTTACCCTCCCTCCCTTCTTCACCACCACCACCCCCGCCGGCGCCTCTATCACCACCATCCCTCTCTGCTCTTCTTCTGCAAACGGAAGTCAAATTCCAGAGGTGCACTTTGTTGTTGTTGTTGTTGTTGTTATTGTATTTTTTTATATATATTTAAATTTTTGCCCAACAATTTATTAGTTTGTTTATTTGGAGTTTAGAGGTCGATAGTTGGGGATTTTCTGGACTTTCTCAACGAGTCGTGGACTCAGTTTCATGCTACTGGTACTTACGTTTCATCCATTAGTTGATGTTAATTGTTACTTAATTGCCTTTTATCCAGTTAACCTAATCTATTGAACGCCACAATGAAATAGTTGGTGAAATTAGCAGAAGTTGAGGTCTTGATTTAATTAACGGTGCATTGGTCTTTGCGTGTTCTTAAACTACCAAACATATACACTTCAGCTTAATTTTTCTGTTATTTTCTTCTTCTTCTTCTTCTTCTTTCTTTTTTTCTGGGTTTGCTATTAAGTTTAGTTGGGAATTTTGAAATGCTGAAGGTTGCTTTTTTTTTTTTAAAAAAAAAAACACCATTTTCAGCGGAAGCAAAAAGGCAGCTGATTGCAGCTGGTTTTGAGTTGCTGAATGAGAAGGATGAATGGGAGCTTAAGCCTGGCGGCCGCTATTTCTTTACTCGAAACATGTCCTGTTTAGTTGCTTTTGCCATTGGAGAGAAGTATGTAGTTAATGAAATTCCATATCCTCCATTTATGACCATATCTGATTTTTTTCTTTCGGCCATGGTAGGGTTTTGGGAGGGATTATTGTTACTCTTCTTACTAACCATCTGTCACCCTGAAGATTTTGAAGGGGAAACAAAGAAATTACTATTCCAGTTCTATGCAGTTGTATTAGCAGTGGGGTAGTTGGAACCTTATCCTAGTTTTGCAGGTATGTTGCTGGAAACGGTTTCCACGTGATAGCAGCACACACAGATAGCCCATGCTTGAAGCTCAAGCCAAAATCTGCATCCTCTAAATCTAGTTATCTAATGGTCAATGTGCAAACATATGGAAGTGGTTTATGGCACACTTGGTTTGATAGAGACTTGAGTGTTGCTGGTAGAGTCATATTAAGAAGCAGTGATGGTTCTTTCCTGCATAGGCTGGTGAAAGTTAAAAGGCCCCTGCTACGGATACCCACACTTGCTATTCATCTCGATCGGTTTGCTCTTTCTCCCTTGCTGGCCTTATAGTATTGCTTCTCATGAACTTTAGCCGTGCTAATGACTATTTTGTTTTTGCTGATATCTGGATATGGTGGCTTTGTTTTTCCACTGCTCGAACATTCAAATATTCATTCTACCTCTCCTAGCAGATCTGAAGCTTTTGTGTTAATAATAACAACTTATGGTGTTTTCCATGCTTTGAATCTGTATATGCCATTCAAAATTCTAAGATGAAGACACATTGCAATGTTTGTTTGTATTGTCTGCTGGCTTTCCAACCCTTCTTGTTTGTTCTTTCAGCAAGGTAAATACCGATGGATTCAAGCCAAATCTAGAGACTCACCTTATTCCACTACTTGCAACAAAACCCGAGGATATGCCTTTAGAATTGATGGAGGAAAAGAGTACTGCTTTTTCATCTAAACCTGCCCATCATCCATTGCTTATGCAGGTACCTCTTTTTATTTAACTGCAGTCACCAAGGAACAGATGATATATTTATTGAATACATATTTATTCACTGCATTGTAAGCATAATATTGTTTGGTATGCATGCCTAATGTTAAAATGATTTAATTATTAAATGTTAAATACATGATAAAAATCTAAGGAAATTATTCTACTGATCAACACCAAAGAGAAATTGTTGTTTTGTTAACCTTTTATGGTTGCACAATGAAGTAACTTGTCTTCTCTTGCACACGGATCCTAGATGCATCATTTTGACACTT
Organism: Ceriops decandra; assembly: GCA_020615895.1. Lineage (NCBI taxonomy): Eukaryota > Viridiplantae > Streptophyta > Magnoliopsida > Malpighiales > Rhizophoraceae > Ceriops > Ceriops decandra. The sequence goes on from JAHLGO010000436.1 coordinate 5,120,271, forward strand.
GTAAACATTAAACATGCCCTTTATATGCTGGATCTACAAGCCCTCGCACCCACAACACTGGATTGCTTTTTCATGTAGCTCAACATGACTTCTAATGGGCGGTTTTGTGTAAAATAGTGCTCTTGGTGCATGAATGCAGATACATCTTTTTAACCATGAGCATAAACCTTTCTGTTTTTTTAAAACAAAAAAATTATGCAACAATTCACATGAGAACTTCAAAAAGTGCAATGGTTTTGTAAGGTGAGTCCCTTCTCAAATATTCCTAGACAACTCAATGACTACTCAAATTAATTTGTTTTGAGGACACTTGATGACTCTATAAATTTTATTGTTAATTGTAATATTTGGAGAAATCTCTCTGCTTACGAGGCAACTGGTAGGTTTGGAACCCTTCCCTTCATTTGAATTTGAAGGTGCCCCAGACCTCTCTCATTAGACCATGTTTGAATTTCTTTCTGCTATGATTACATCCCTACCAGTTATGTCAGATCTTTCACCTCTTACAAACAGGTCTTTTTATGAGGGACATTCCTTGGCTTAGGAACATTAATAGAGTCCTAATTCATGAGGCTCCCACACTATGGGAATTGAGGAAGGTTTAGATGTTTACTGTTTTTCCTTTATTGCACAAAGAAGTTATTTCCATGACTTGTAACTGTGACCTCTAGGTCAAATGGAGTACCTTTACATTCCATTGACTAGAGGGAGTTCAGTTATTCCTTCTCGAGGGAGATTGATAAAATCTCATTAAATTTCACAAAGTAATCACATACCATATAAGGCAAAGGTTTGAAATTATGTAACTCTTCCAGCAATTTCATTCTATCAGAATGTGGGTTATATTTTGACTGCAAAATGTAGGTTGTGGGCCACATGGAAACTTGGCTTCATGCGGACACTTACCAGAGTGCAATTCTTGTAGCAGAAAACACTAAAATAAGTGTGTTTAGAGGTAACCAAGACTCACAACAGAATTGCAAGTAGACAGTTGGAAAGCTTTCAAGCTTGCAGCCATGCAACAATGGATACTATTGTAGTAAAAATCAGATCTGCCAACTGCTACTATAACTGCTTACAATACTCTGCAAATTGCACTGAGAGTCATTGACCTGCTGATTCCATGAGTTTCCCAACTAGCATTTATTTCAAGATGGAGCATGCCTAATCCTCTGGATTGTGTGCTTGCTTAAATTGATAAAATTGCATCATAGGGAGAATTCACAGTAGCTAGATTTGATATTTCTTCTTGTTAAGAAGGCTTATGACTAGAGGATTGGTTCAAATTGTTCCTTGAAACCAATGGGTGCAACAATAGGCAGATGTTAAAGGACACAAAGAAAAGAAATTATGAAGAAAGGAATAAGAGAAGGGAAGATAGAAGCTAAAGAACCAAGAAAAAATTATGTATATTTTCACTATCTAGTGATTCTTTGCACACTATCTATTGAAGCTTGGAAGGTGTTGGAGGAAAAAAGAGTTATTTGGTTGATTAGGCTCTTTGATAGAATTTTGATACAGAGAGATAACTGATGAGTGGAAAGTGAGTACACTTGTCTCAATTTTTATGAACAAGGGTGACATCCAAAATTGCTTTAATTATTGGGTCTCAAATTGATGAGCCACACAATGAAGTTATGGGAAGGGTTATAGACCCACACCTATGAAAGATTGTGTCTATCTCAAACAATCAATTTGGTTTGATTCTAGTTAGATTTACTACAAAAGCTATTTTCCTCCTTAGGAGATTAATGGAAAAATATCAACAAAAGAAAAGAGATTTACAGATAGTTTTTATTAATTTAGAGAAAGCATGTGACTGAATTCCTAGGTGAGTGATGATGTGGGTAGTAAGAAGAAGATCCCACATTATTTATTAATATGGTAAATGATATATATGAAGGAGGTATGACCCAAATGAGGACAGTAGGAGGTGGATCTTCAAATTGTCCAATCATGGTTGGTCTACACCACAAATCAGCTCTAAGTCCTTTTCTATTTGTGCTAGTTATAGATGTCTTGACAGGTCATATTCTGGATGATTTGTCACATTGCATGTTTGCAGATGATATTGTCTTGATAAATGAGACTAGGGAGGAATTAGACTGTAAATTAGAAGTATGGAGGGATACACTAGAATCTAAGGGTTTTAGGTTGAATCATACAAAAACAGAATGTATATGCATCATAATTTTAGCAATAATAGAAGTATGATAGAGCAGACTATTAGATTAGATGGGATAGTAGTTCCTTGATGTGATCAATTTCGTTATTTAAATTCTATTATTCAAATGAATGATAATGTAGAAGAAGACATACTTCATAGGATGAGGGCTGAATGGCTAAAATGGGGATGTGCGACTGGAGTTTTGTGTAAGCACAAAACTCTCATTAAGTTGAAGGGCAAATTCTACTGGACAGCGATTAGATTAGTGATGCTTTATGATAGGGAGTGTTGACCTATAAAACAGCAACATGCTTAGAAAATGAGTATGGTAAAAATGAGAATCCTTAGATAGATATGTGATCACTCTAGGATGATAGAATTAGAAATGAGAATATCTACCGTAAAGTAGGTATAGCACCTATTGGAGATAAATTGAGAAAGTGGCATTGGCATTGTTTTCAACGTATCTAACATAGACAATAAAATGCTCCAATTAAGAGGGGTGACCAAATTCAGGTAGATGGTCAAATGAGAGGGAGAGGAAGACTTAGGTTGACTTGGGAATATTTAGTTAGGAAAGATTTAGAGCAATTTGCCTCACACCTAACCTATTGTATGACTGAATGAAGTGGCGACCAAAGCTTCATATAGCTGGCAACAATTGAATTTGGAATTAAGGTTTTGTTGTTGTATTGATTCTTTGCTAATAAACTATTGCTTTGGGTTTCTACAATTTTTGGGCTGAAATTTGCAATATATGGCTTATAAGAGGATAATGTCAGGGAATCTTTTGAGTCTAATTTATTATCTTATTTCAGGTTTTATCAGATGAGCTGAGTTGTGGCAGCAATGACATAGTGAGTGTTGAGTTGAATGTTTGTGATACTCAAGATAGTTGCTTTGGTGGTGGGAACAATGAGTTTATTCTTTCTGGAAGGTTAGATAACCTCGCTTCAAGCTTTTGTGCACTAAGGGCTCTTATTGATTCATGCGAATCATCCAGTGATTTATCAAGTGAACCTGCCATCCGCATGGTCGCTTTATTTGATAATGAAGAGGTAATTTCTTTTGCAGCCCTTGTAATTGTATGAAATTTTAATATTCTTTTTTCACCTATATCCAGAAATAATTGAACCCAAATGCTTAAGTTGTTGGTTCCAGGAAATAATCCATAAGCTAATTATGCTTGCTCATCTGCGGAAAGCATGGGCAAAGTACCGGTCCACCTTTTTTTTTTATGTGCTTTTGCTGAAAATCACACTTAAGTCTTGTTAGAAACTTTTCAACCTAGAAGCTTATTTTATTGTGGGACGCCCAGAGTACAATGACTCACATTAATCTGTAACTGCCTTTATGGGAACAAATACTAATTACAGTTGAGGGTGTGCCTTCTTACCATGAGCTCATGTTATTCTTTTCTGATATAACTGCCCATGGCAGAGGGCCGCTAACTTTTCTCTTCATTGAAGTTTAACTGTTCATATTGGGGCTTTGCCCATTGTGCTTCCTCAAGTTCAGTCTCCATTAGCACCCTCAGAGAATGAATTTCAACTTCGATTGGGATTATTACCTCCATGCCATAAACCAGTGAAAAAGGAGTTGATCCGGTTTTCAGGAGGCTGATTGTGTAAGGAGCATTTGCTCACCAAGCAGGAAAACAGCTGTGACGCAGCTGAGTTTTCCATGATACTGGAGCTAAAATGGTCTTCCTTTTCATATAAATCCTTCATTTCATATCTTTAAGTCAAAGGGACTAAGTACAGTAATAAAGTCCTAAACATGCTTCTTCTCCCTATATCTTACAAAAGCAACGGAGGGGGTCTACATACACTAAAGTGCAACATTCTTATGATAGATCCAGGATTAGTCCACATATTGTTATCTTATTATCAGAAGATTGTAAAATACAAATGGTTATTAATTACATATCGTTGCAACTCCTGCCACTTCTTGTTTGTTATTTCTTACTAGTTCTGTTTAGGTGGGTTCAGGTTCAGTGCAGGGAGCTGGTGCCCCAACCATGTTTGAGGCTATGAGACGAATAACTTGGTGCTTGGCTCATCCCAAAGCTGGTGAAGGTGCAGTTGAGCGTGCAATTCGCCAATCTTTTCTAGGTATGATTAACTGGGTGCCTTTTTGAGTAAGCATATTGATTTTTAGTCACATGTTTATTTTCTTGGGCATAACTTGTCTTTTTGCATATTTTCACATGGAGATTGAGAAGCTGAATGAAAACTTGGGTTAGTTGTTAGCTAATTAGCACTGCAGTTTTTCTCTCTATCTGTTCTGGAATCTCTTTGCTTATTTTTTGTCTATTTTGTTTTGTACTTTTCTCTTTGTATAGTGTCCACAGACATGGCTCATGGAGTTCACCCAAATTTCATGGACAAGCATGAAGAACACCATCGGCCAGTGATGAAAAAGGGACTAGTCATCAAACACAATGCAAGCCAGCGCTATGCTACTAGCGGAATCACAGCTTTTCTCTTTAAGGAAGTTGGCAAAATCCACAACCTTCCAACTCAGGTAATTGCTTATTAAAGCAGGGCAATATGGTACTTAATCTAATCTAATAAATCTTTAAATGTTCATGATGAAAAGTTATTTGGCACCTGCACTTCAGGTGTTTCTGTGTGAAACAAAATAGTGTTTAAGTTTTAAATTCGGCCCAGAATGTAATGGCTGCAAAGTAACTGGGGTCATGCTACTGTCTAGTTGGACATGCTTTATAATGGGAGTTTCTAGTTTCTGATAGGAAACCCTGCCTACATAACAGGCCTATACTTTCTGTCCATTTCATAAAATGTGCATATTTGCACGTACACCTCACATAATTTACTTGAATAACATCTTAGGCTTTCATCTCTTTTGACCAGTCAAGCTGAAAGCAAATTATATCATTGCCTTAACTCCACTCTCTTATACTATTTATCTTCAGGCTTGTAAATTTGCTTTATATTTGCTCAGTGCAACTAGGATAAGCGTGTTTACCTGTGTGGTAATTGTTTATATCCAGGAATTTGTGGTTAGAAATGATATGGGATGTGGATCCACCATTGGTCCAATTCTTGCTTCAGGTGTTGGTATCCGTACTGTTGATTGCGGCATTGCTCAACTTTCCATGCACAGGTATGACTTTAATTGACCTTTGTGGATTTTTACTAAACTTAGCTGTACTCGGTGAAGCCTAAATTCCGGTAAAGCTTAATAAACTGAGGATGCACTAAGGAATGAATCCTGATGTTAACTTTTTCTGGTTGGATGCTAATTAATTAAAGTATTTTCACCCACAGTTCTGAGATTTTAATAATTGTTACTTGATAACTATCCTAAGCTCAAATTCTGTGGATGCTACCAATTGCATGTTAAATTTTCAATAAAAGGCTATAAGTTGTACTTCAGACAAATCTTTGGAAGAAAATTAGCAACAGGAGGACTAAATATTTCAAATCAATGATCTGTTTTAAGAGGGTGATCATGCTGTGATTTGTGGAATGGGTATGGGTCCATATTGCTTTAACCACTCTTCTTCTGATTCATCCTTTGACCTGCGATATTTTATCTTATTTTAACTGCAGCGTCAGAGAAATATGCGCAAAGGATGATGTAGACGTTGCTTACAAGCATTTCAAGGCATTCTATCAAAGTTTTTCCAGCATTGACAAGAAGCTTCAAGTCGATTGATATGTAAGTTTAAGCTAATGGAGATCAGTGCTTCAACCATGTGAGGGGGAAGAATAGACCAGAATATACTGTGTTTTTTATATAAATCATTTATATCTCATAAGATACTTTGCCTCCACCGTGAAGATGTGTACATATGAGAGGAACTTTGAATAGACAAGACTAGAGGAGAGTGATCCATTGAACTGAGCAAATCCGTTGATCAGGATTTATTTGCCTCCATGGGACCTGCGGCTTTGGAGCTAATACCGTCCAGAGTAGAGTTTAGCGCAGAGTTTGCCCTGGAGAGTTTCTGTTGCAGCTCAGACGATAGAGCCTGATTCTCCTGGTTTAGTCGCTGAACTTTTTTCCTTAGCATCTCATTTTGCTGGATCATATAACAGTTCTGCAGATATAACTGTGAATTGATCTTTTCCATGCTAAACTGCTGTTACTTCCTGCCAGTGCAGAAACAGAAAACATACTCAGGACCTATAAACCATAGCAGGAGCAATTCACTTGGAACAACTTTCCAAGTAGATTAATCTCCAAGGTTATCATTTATACATGTGTTTCTTCTGTTGACAGTGCATGCGTGCCCATGCGAGCATGCTGCTAAACATGCTCACTTAGTTGAGTACCAGACATGAGAAGGACATAAGATATTATATAAGAAAGAGACAGGTTAGAAAAACCTACCCAGTTGTATCTGTTGATGTGGAAGGAATCAAAGGATACAAAGCGTTCGAAAGATGGCTACAGTTTTAATACTTGAGACCCATTTATATTAGCAAATAAAAGCACACTACTTGCTATGTGACAAGACAAAGGATTGCAGGCACCACATGGTTCACCAAAAACAACAGAGTCCCCATCTGCAAAGCCCTATTGTCTGCCTTTTTCCTGTAGAACTTGATTGCGTTTTAAACTTTAACCGCTTGTGATGCACGGCCCATTGCTGTCAATTTCCAAGAGAAAGCACCTTTTGTAAGATGTTAAAGCGGTGCACGTAAACTGGAGGAGGTTTGGCGAGGTAATGATTACAGTGCACGTAAAAGAAGGTGGCTTTTTGGTTGTAATGATAGCAGCACCTCATGATCAATGAGGTATAATGCTCTTAGTTGGGGAATAAGATAGTGAAAGAGAGTTATCACTCAATTTGGAAAAAAAAAATGAAAAATGAAAAAGATGGTCCAGAAGTTACCATTTCTTAGGCTTCCTCAAGTTTCCTTTGCCAATATGATGTGGGAAAATAAAGATCACAGAAACAGTTTGCATGATTGATGACTGCGTTACTTCAATTGTTTTTTTTTTTTTTAAATAAAATAGTGACGAAAGAGAAAATTCTGACCCTTTTCTTTTTTTAGTTATTATGAACTTAAATTTGTGTCAATTTGAGTCTCAAACTAGTTTTTAAATTTATTTCAGTTTTAATGCATCATACGAAATTCTAAATTATTTGCTAAAAATTTTCTTGATTGATTAGTGCTAAAATTTTAGTGGTCATGTGAAATATGGAAACGAAAAAATATTAGCTCGAGTCTTATATTAGTACAAATTAAAGCTCATATTATTGAATTTATAAGATATTTGGAAATTTCGAGTATACTTGTAGTTTCACCAGCCAACTCGGCAAAAAGGCTTATTAAGTACAAATACTTTAATGGTGTGTTTGGTATGCAGATTAGATAATAGAAAATAGGGCAATATAAAATATTATAATATAGAATAAATTATAACATTATTTTCTATTTTTTTGGATAGTATTTAATAATATAAAATAATTAATTAATATATTGTACTAAAATAATTTTATTTTCTTTATATAATAATCAATTCCTTTTTGTTGTTTATTTTAATTCCTTTCTTGTCACAAATAACTAAAATTAAGCATTTAAATCATCTTATTTTAATTATTAATGATTTTATTATTTTTAGAAATCTTTTAAATTCTAATTATTTATATAAGATATTTATTAAATTAAATTTTTAAAGATTATATATATAAACCTAAATTATATAAATTAACAAAAATACAACAATTCCTTGTAATTGATAAAAATATTTATAATAATCTCTCACATAATAATATTTTCTCATTTTTTCTTTGTCCATCGTCTTGTCTTTCTTTTATCTCTCTCTTTCGTTCTCTTGTATTTTTATTTCTCTCTTATATTTCTTTTCTCTTTTGTTTTATTTTAATTTTTCTCTTCCACCTCTCATCCTCTCTCTCTATCTACCTTTTATTTATTTTTATCTCTCTCTTTGTCTCTCATTGTTAGATCTTTATATTTTTGAATTCTACTTTCTCCATTCTTCCATCATTTACTTCCTTTTTTTTTATTTCTCATTTTCTCTTTTTACAACTATATTTCTTTCTTCTGACCACTTTTTTTTTTTATCTCTTATTTTCTCTTTTCAATTTTTGAACCTTTCATGCACTTACTCACTCTTTCTATGTCTATATACACCAAATAACAAAACATAGAAAATTGAATGAAATTTCAAACAATTTTTTTTATAATTTTAAAATACTTATAAAGATTCATTAGAAATATAAAGACAACTTTTAAGGAAAAAAATATATACATTTAAAGAAGGAGAATGAGATACAATATTATCTATTTTCTGTTATTTTTTACTATTTGATATCATAAACAGTTCATTTTATTTTATATTGCAAATGGTATTTTTGTATATCATCATTTATTTTCTAATTTTATTATATTTAGATAATATAGTTTTGATTTTTTTTTTTGGTTTAAGTTGCTTTGGTAAAGCATCTTTTTTATGATGTGGGCTATAAAGTAGAAATTAGATAAAACTCTTAAACTATAAAAGATATTTTATTCTGATCCTTAAACCTATAAATATAACTTGATATTATATACAATTGAGTCTTAAAATTTATAAAGTTTTTCAAAAGGGATTAATAATTAGGAAATTTCAAAAATCCAAAAAAAAAAAAAGTTTACAAACTTTTAAAATACAATTTGTTTAAAATAAATTTACCATCAAAACTAAAAAAAGAAACATTCAACTTACAAAACTTTTTGAAATTAGTTATCTTTTTTCTAAAAGTTTTTGTAACATCATAAACAACATTAAAATTATATAGATGGAAGACTTGTACAAGCATGAGTCAAACCTCTCACTAAGAAAAGATTAAACCCATCCATCCTTACTATCTTCAAAGATGTTAAATTTACAAATTTTTAAACTCTTTATTGAATTATATAGAATTTAATCTCTATAATAGATTAATTTCTTTTAATCGTTATTTAAATCTTATTGTTATTTTAAATGATAGAAATATTTTACAAAACATGATTTTGCAAATCAATACTCATAATTAAAACATACTTAAAGATTCTATTTCAGTTACATTAATTTTTAAAATACATTGCAAAACCATGATTTCTACTTTTACATTCAAACATCATTTCTAATTTCAAAAAGGTGAAATCCTCTTTTTATAAACTAATTTCACCAGACCAATACTATTATTTCAACATCTATTCAATGAAAAATATTACTCTTATAGAAGAATGGAACTTAGAAGTAGTATAACCTTAACCCAAAAACCAAATTGCACCAAACATAGAAATTTTCAAAATAGATTAGTATCATAATGAAAAAGTCATTTGAACTTTTAACAAAAAATTTATAAGTTCCAAAATTTTAGGAAATACCTTTAAAATATCTACCTTGGACTTGGAACTAGTTTTTAACTTTTCTTCTACAATAAACCTTCCTTACAACAACCACTTAGACTTTCTACCTTAGATTTACCAAGTACATCCTTATAAAACATAGATTATAGTACAACTATTTCTTATCCAATATATATTAACCATACATCTTAATTTCCTCCAATATCGCCCATTTAATCACCCATTACATAAAAAATTCCAAATGTTTTACATGTTTTAGAAAAAAATTTTCAAGCTAACAAAGAATATTTATATAATGATTTCTATGCATCTTATAATACTAAAAAATGATAGCATTTTTCAAAATCTTATTACATGATTGTTATAAAATTCAAACTTGCTTTTATGATTTTATTTTTAAATAGAAAACACTTTTTTTTTAACTAGTTTGAAATATATGCGTCTCAAAACAATATTTTATATCCTTTTCAAAATTACACAAATCTTGTTGCTATAAAAAGCAAAACTAAGGAATGGATGACTTTTATTGATAAAATTATAAAAGCAGAATACCTATTCTTAAATAGCTTAAGCTAACCCATCAACAAAATATATTAGAATTAGCCATTTACAAAATCCCTTAAGAAATGACGACTATAGAAAATTGTTCAAAATGATCATTCAATAAAATTGAAGTTCCTAACTTCACCCTAAGATCTACTAGTCTGTGATACTAAGAGGGGGGTGAATCAGTATCACACTTCTTAAAAACACATTCTGATAATTTAAACCAAAGTATTCTACTTATCTAATACTCTAGCTCTTATCAATATGCAGGTATGTGAACAACTTCAAACTTTTTTCAAAAGCAAACTCTTTCTCAAATTCGACTAAGGTAGATCTATTGTTACCTATTAATTACAATAGTCCTCAAAGTCACCTTTTAGACACTTTGCCTATTAGACAGATCAGATATTCTTGATTAGGTCTTTTTTTAAGATATGGGTTCAATGATACTTTAACTATGTTCACAACTCAATTCAAAACACAAAATGTAAATCAAAGTAAGGACACAAGAGATTTACGTAGTTTCGTTAATGTGACGTACGCCCACAGTGGTAGGAACTCTTCCTTTACTGAGACAATCCACTATACTTGAGAATACTAGTGTGGTACTCCCGATGTTCACAATGTAGTTATAATGGATGTCTTAATCCTCTGTTCCTTTCACTATTGCAAATTTAGAGCAAGTACAATACAAAGAGTGTCATTTATTGTGTCTACCCTTCTTCTAACTTGTCTTACCTTTATTGAATTGAATAAGCTACTTCACTGCCGCTTAGAAGTCCACCATAACACTCTTTAACCTCTCTTGAAGAAATCTGGAAATACGTTGAGTTCTTTCCAATGCTTCACCGAATTCCTTCTCTAGGTTGTTTCACACAACTCCTTCTTTCACTGTCTCATGACTTCATGGCTTGCATTTACACTTTTGGTTTGCCATTTCACGTCTTACGGCCTGCCTCACACTTTTGATCAGTCACACAGTTGCCCGTTCTGGTCTCATGCCATCGTATGTGGTCTAACACCGTTGCACGTTCTGGTCTCACACGGACACACGTTATGATCTCACACTGACACACGTTTTGGTCTCACATCGTCACACATTTTGGTCTCATGTTGTCGCACGTTCTAGTCTCACATTTTAGATTTGTTGTCTTCTTTGATTTCTTTTCTTACGGTGGTGCATTTCTGGTTTTCTCTCTTGGTGGTGTCATAGATATGATTTCTTCTCTTGTAGGTGGTGCGTTTATGGTTTGCTCTCTTGGTGGTGTAGTTCTCGTTTGCTCTCCCGATGGTTTGGTTTTCCACGTTTGCTCTCCTAGTGGTTTGTCTCTCTCTTATGGTGGTGGCTCTTCGTTTTCGGTAGTGGCTCTTCTTTGGCCGTATCTCATTTTATCTCTTTCTATCGTCTAGCCATTCACTCTTTTCCTTTGTCATCCACTCTTCTTCTGCCATCTCGTGTTTTCTTCCTTTTAACCGCTCTTGGTTTTTCCATCCAGCCCTTTATTTGCTGTATTTGATTTTCTTTCTTTTTTATCGATGGTGTAGGGTTGCTGTGTGGTTTTATTTCTTTACCCCTTCATGTAGCTTTAAATTACTCTCTTGCCCTTCTATACTTTCTTGCCCCTCTATATCAAATTACTTGCACACTTAAATCTAGTTGACAACAATTACAACCTATAGAAGGCTGCGGGAACAACAATCTCCCCTTTTGTAATTGTTGGCAACACTCATAACAAAAGTCATTATGCAGCAATTACAAACTCTCCCAAAATATGCACTCCCCCTTTCTTAACAGCTTCCCCTACACTGTTGCTTCTCTCCTCCTTTGCCAACCAATTACAAAAAAAAAAAAAAAAAACTCGTAAAGTAGAGATGGAGGATTCACCTAAACTTCAAACTTAATGAGGCATTTGTATAGACATATTCATTCTGTGCTTTTTAAATAACTCTGTAGACAGAAGTTTAGTTAGAATATCTAAAATTTGATCATTAGTGCCAACATATTCCAATTGAATTATACCCTTTTCTACTTGATCTTTGATGAAGTGATACCGGATGTCAATATGCTTGCTCCTTGAATGTTGAACCAGATTCTTGATGAAATCAATAGCACTTTGATTATCACAATATACACTTACTGGTAACTTCACTTCAACACTCAAGTCTGCTAATTGTCTCTGCATCCATATCACTTGAGTACATGTTGCACAAGTAACCATATACTCAGCCTCAACTGTGCTTAAAGCAACATTATTTTGCTTTCTACTTAACCATGCAACACTCTTTGAACCCAAGTAGAAACTGCAGCCGCTGGTTGATTTTCTGTCATTTGTACTTCCTGCCTAGTCTGCATTAGTGTATGCTTGTAGTTTTACAGAATCCATGGTAGGATACCACAAACCCATTTCCAGTGTCCCTTTGAGGTATCTTAGGATTCTTTCATTGCCAACATATGAGATTCCTTAGGATTAGATTGGAATTTACTAGCAATGCGCATAACTTGCATAAGATCAGACCTTGATGCTATAAGGTACAGAAGGCTCCCTATCATCTTCCTGTATTCTGTAAGGCTTGTACTCTTACCTTCTTGATCTTTTGTTAACTTGCAGCCCACTGACATAGGGGTACTGATAGGTCTACTATCCTCTATGCCAAACTTTTTCAGCATCTCTTTGGCATATTTTGTTTGAGAAATAAAAATACCTTTTTTACACTGTTTTATCTATAATCCAAGAAAGTAAGTCATTTTTCCAATCAATGACATCTCAAATTCCTCATTCATATTTTGTGCAAATTCTTGGCATAGCTCGGAGTGATTCCCTCTAAAGATGATGTCATCTATATATACTATAGTTATCAGTTGACCTTTCTCTGAGTTGAACACATATAGGTTATTATCAATTGTTCCTCGTCTGAAGTTCAACCTTCTCAAATACGCATCTAGCCTGTTGTAACATGCTTTTGGGGCTTGTTTAAGGCCATACAAGGCTTTCTTCAGCTTGTACACGTGTGTCTCATCCTCACTGATTTGTACTCCATCAGGTTGTTCAATATACATTTCTTCTTTCAAGAGTCCATTCAGAAAGGCTAATTTCACATCCATCTTATAAAATTTATACCTCTTATGTGTTGCCAAAGTTAGGAACATTCTAACAGTTTCTAACTTTGCCACTAGTACAAAAGTTTCATCAATATTTACTCCTTCTATCTGAGTATAGCCTTTGTAAACTAACCTAGCCTTGTTCCTTACCACCTTGCCATCTTCATTGTGTTTATTTTTAAACACCCATTTTGTTCTTATGATATTCTTGTTAGTGGGTCTTAAAACCAACTCCCATGTTTCATTCTTCTTGATTTGATCTAGCTTCTCATTGATAGCTTTGACCCGGGCTTTGTCTTGTGTAGCCTTTTCAACAGATTTAGGTTTAATTTGTAAGAGTAAAGCAGTAGCTCCCATAATTCTTCTCCTTATTGTAACTCCTACTGATGGGTCACCTATGATCTGATTCCTTTGATGAACATTGGTCTATGTCTTTTTTGTCCTTCTCTCTTGCATAGTCTTAGTTGCAAGAGAATCTTTTTCTTTATCTTTAAACTCACTCTTTTCTGAGTCTAAACTTACTTCTTTTCCCTTTTCTTCATGTTGGTGTGATTCTTTATCTATCTTGAAGTCATCTTTTTCATTATCCTTAGCTTATCCATTATGCATTGTTTTCCAATTCTCATCTATTCTCACATCACTAGATGTGATAACTTTTCCCAGCTTATATAGAAAAACTCTATAACCTTTTGTCTTTATTGAGTATCCTACAAAGATGCCTTCATCATACCTAACATTGAATTTTCTTAAGTTTTGCTCCTTATTCTTCACAAAACATGGGCTGCTAAAGATTCTAAAATATTTAGCTGTTGTCTTTTTCGCACTCCATAACTCATATTGAGTCTTATCAGTATTGGACTTTAGTAAAACTCTGTTTAGTAGGTGCACGACTGTAAATATTGCTTTTATCCAAAATCTTATGTGAAGTTTGGATTCCAGCAGTAGAGTTCTTACCATTTCAACCACAGCTTCATTCTTCCTCTCTACCACCCTGTTCTGTTGAGGTGTTCTTGCTGCTACCATCTGATGGTGAATACTATGCTTCTCAAGGTAATCTTCAAAAGCTTCATTTGTAAATTTGGTGCCTTGATCTGACCTCAATACTTTGATCTTCCTTCCACTCTCATTTTTAGCCAATCTTTTGTATCTCTTGAAGCAATTCAAAACTTTTGATTTGTGTTTGAAGTGCATGATACAGGTCCTTCTGGAATAATCATCAACAAACAAGATGAAGTACCTCTCACCATTCAACCCTTTGTCCTTATCGGTCAACACAAATCAATATGCACAATGTCAAGCATTGCTTCAGAACTGAACTTTTTGGTCTTATACTATTTTTTGGCATGTTTTCTTTAGAGCATGCTGAGCAAATATACTCTCTCTCTCTCTCTTGAGGTTGGGAATGTCTCTGATTGCATGAGTAGTGATCAGTTTCCTCATGTTCTTCTGTGTTAAGTGTCCCAGCCTTCTATGTTAGAGTTGATTTTCTTCTTCTTTGGTGAGTAAATAGCTGCTTGTCTTGTCCTCATCAATCACATATAAATTTCTAGCTATTCTCTTCTTGGCTGCAATAGTATTGCCTTCTTTTACTCTTTACTTGGAAACCTATTTTTGTGAATATTACTTTATGGTCTTCATTGCATAGTTGACTGACAGATGTTAGATTATATTTAAGTCCTTCAACATGCAAAACATCTTTCAGCTTTCCTTTTCCAATATTTATTGACCCTTAACCACTGATGTTTAGTGAATCATCATTACTAAACTTGACTTTACTTTCTCTTAACTTATTTAGCTTTGATAATTTACTCTTGTCTCCTATCATGTGTGAAGTGCATCCATTATCAAGGATCCATTGCTTATCCTTGTAGTCAGCATTTAGTGCAATTTCAGCTATATTAGCCACCTCCCTTTTAACTTTATATTCCTTCGTTTGAACTAGCTGAAAGATAGCTTTCTCCTTTTTCTCAGCTTTGACTGCACCAATTGTTTTTATTATGCTAGTGAGTGCTTTCTTTTGCTCAGGAAGAAGTGCCATGCATCTCTTGGCATTATAGCCATCTTGCCTACACCTTTCACACTGTTCCAAGTCTGATAATATAGTAAACTTATTCTTTGAAACCACTGGTTTGGGCTTCCACTAATAATCCTTATCAATGTGTCCTTGCCTTTTACAATATGTGCAAGAACTCATGATAGATGTTCTCTTCTGAATTTATCTCCCCTTGTACGCAGCATCGGATCTTTTTAAGTTGGAGAAGTATATTGGCCTTCTCCACCAGCATTTACTTGCCTTATGACCCCAAACTCCATAATAAAGACAGTAACTTTGAAACTGCCTCTTCTTAGGTCTAATCATAGCTTGTTTTCTTTTGTTCATTACTTGCTGTGTAGGCAAGGTTGTTGGCTTCTTTGCTTATGTGGCTTTCATTTCAGCCATCTTCTTCTCCTTCTTCTGTTCAACCATTGCCCTTGGCTGGCTGACTTTCTGTTCTTTCTAAGACACAGTAGCTATGGGCTACTACTCTTTAACCACATACATAATTTTTGGCCCTGGATTTGGTTTGATAACTGTCTTCTATTCTTCAGTTATCTTTTTTTGAGTCACAGCCTTCTCTTTCAACTTTTGTGGTAAAGTCTCATTCTCTTTAGTCAATGCAACCTCAGATTACTGCACTTTCTCTTCATTCTTTTTTCCTCTTACAGAGCTTATTTCTCCTACCACTTTAAACTTCTATAATTTCTCCTCACTCTTTTTGAGTTATTGTTGAAGTCATAGCAACTTTATCTTCATTTCTTCAATTGAGCTAAGCTCTATAGTAAGGTCTTCACATATTTTGATTTGTTCTTCAAATCTTTTCTTTAAGTCAATATGTTTAGCCCTTATTTCATCATTTTGAATCTCTGCTTCCTTAATCTTTGCTTCAAATTGTTTTATATGGGCCTCCAACCTTCTTATGGTTCTGCCCCTTCTAAGTATCTCCTTTAAAGCTGCTTCTAACTCAGCTTTAAGATTTGGTTCTTCTTCATCAATCTTCTCTTCCTCTTCAAAAGTTGTACTACCACATTGAGTTGATACCATAAAGGCATGCTCATCTGATGAGTCTATATCTTCCTCCTTATCAGTTTCTTTTATTTGATTCACATAAGTCTTGAATGAGCCTTTCTTCTTCTTCTGTGGGTTGGTAGTCTTTTTGCTGGACTTCTTTGATTTAAATCATGGTCTTCTCCATTTTGAATTCAGCTCATCATCATCATCCTTATCTTCATCATGAAGTTTTACTTTGCATTGAGAAGCAAAGTATCCAGGTTGCTCACAACGATAACATCTTAAGGATAATTGTCCTTTTTCCTTCTTAGACCCCTTTTTGAACTTCCTTGTGAAGTATGCCAATACTTCACCTTCACTTTCTTCCTCATCATCATTATCATCCTTTGAGGCAAATCTTTTAGGTAGATTTCTTAGAATTTTCTTCACAATAGATGAGTCATTCTTGTTCTTCTCATGACTTCTAAGGTAGTTTACAACATCAATAACCCTAGTGAAGAACTCTTGTACTGTCTCATTCTTCTGCATTCTGAGGGATTCATATCTATCCTTGAAAACTTGAAGCTTGGTCATTCTTTCATCACCTTTATAGACCTTCTACAATCTATCTCATATCTCTTTAGTAGATTTGCAATCCATAACTTTAGCATATTCAGCATCTGTTAATGCTGAAATGATGACATTTGAGGCCTTCCCATTGATCTCAAACTGCCTTAATTCCTCTAGGGTTGGATCTCTACCTTTTTTGGAGGGCTTAAAACCCTATTGTACAAATTTCACCACGTTTATGCCCATGGTTGCAAATACCACCTGCATTTTTACTCTCCACAGATGATAGTAGGTTCCATTAAAGATTGGAACCTTCTTGCTATAAGTAGTGCTGGTACTGGTACTAGCATCCATTTCTTAGTATGCTGAACAAATTAAAACTTCTGAAACCCTTCAAACTAGTATACCAGGTTGTTAAGTTTCAAATTGGTGAACTTGTGCTCTGATACCAATTGAAGTTCCCAACTTTACCTTAGGATTTACTAGTTTGTGATACTGAGAGAGGGGTGAATCAATATCACACTCCTGAAAATACATTCTGATAATTTAAACCAAATATTCTACTTATTTTATACTCGAGCTCTTGTTAATACGCAGGTATGTGAACAACTTTAAACTCTTCTCAAAAGCAAACTTTTTCTCAAATTCGAATAAGGTAGATCTATTGTTACCTACTAATCACAATAGTCCCTAAAGTCACCTTTCAGATACCTTGCCTATTAGACAGATCGAATGTTCTTGATTAGGTCTTTTTTAGGTTATAGGTTCGATGATACTTTAGCTGCATTCATAACTCAATTCAAAACACAGAATGTAAATCAAAGTAATGACACAAGAGATTTATGTGGTTCCGTCAATGTGACGTACGTCCACGGTTGTAAGGACTCTTCCTCTACCGAGACAATCTACTATACTTGAGAATACCAATGTGGTACTCTTGATGTTCACAATGTAGTTAAAATGGATGTCTTAATTCTCTGTTTCTTTCATTATTGCAAATTTCGAGCAAGTACAATATAAAGAGTGTCACTTATTATGTCTGCCCTTCTTCTAACTTGTCTTGCCTCTATTGAATTGATAGGCTGCTTTACTGCCGTTTAGAAGTCCACTATAACACTCTCTAACCTCTCTTGAAGAAATCTAGAAATACGTTGAGTTCTTTTCAATGTTTCACTGAATTCCTTCTTTAGATTGTTTCACACAACTCCTACTTTCACCGTCTCACGACTTCCCAACTTGCACTCACGTTTCTGGTCTATCGTTTCATGTCTCACAGTTTGCCTCATGCTTTTGATAAGTCACACCATTGCACCTTCTGGTCGCATGCCGTCGCATGTTTTAGTCTCACGCCGACGCACGTTCTAGTCTCACGCTGTCGCACGTTCTGGTCTCACATCGTTGCATGTTCTGGTCTCATGTTTCAAATCTGCTATCTTCTTTGATTTTTGGATACCAGGTTTGGTCTTTTACCCCACATTCCTAAATTTGCTGTCTTTTTTGATTTTTTTTTGATTTCTTTTCTTACGGTGGTGCGTTTCTGGTTTTCTCTCTCAATGTTACAGATCTGATTTCTTCTCTTGCAAATGGTGCATTTCTGGTGTACTCTCCTGGTGGTGTAGTTCCCATTTGCTCTCTTGGTGATCTATTTTTCACGTTTGCTCTCCTGGTGGTGTAGTTCCCGTTTGCTTTCCCGGTGATCTGTTTTTCATGTTTGCTCTTTCGGTGGTCTGGTTTTCCACGTTTGCTCTCCTGGTGGTCTGTCACTCTCTTATGGTGGTTGCTTTTTCTCTTACAGTAGTGGCTCTTTGTTTACAGTGGTGGCTGTTCGTTTTTGGTGGTGGCTCTTCTTTGGCCGTATCTCATTTTCTCTCTTTCTACCGTCCAACCATTTACTCTTTTCCTATGCCGTCCATACTTCTTCGGCCGTCTTGTGTTTTCTCCCTTTCAACCGCTATTCATTTTGTCGTCCAGCCCTCTATTTGCTGTATCTGATTTTCTCTCTTTTCTAAGGATAGTCTAAGGTTGTCGTGTGGTTTTACTTTTTTGTCCCTTCACATAGTTTCAAATTACTCTCTTACCCCTCTATGTGGCTTTACTTTTTTGCCTTTCATATCAAATTACTTGCACACTTAAATTTAGTTAACAATAATTATAACCCATACAAGACTGTGGGAACAACAAAAATAAATATGCCAATGCTTATCTTTATTTTATGGGAACATAGTTAATTATAATAGAAAAATATGTCCAAAAAACTAAACTCCCTTAAGTTTCAATAAGTTTAGACACTAATAAAAACTTCCTTTTTAAAATATAGTAATTTTCAAAACCACCTGAACACAAGTTAGGTAAGGAACAATTAATTCAAATCTTAAAAACATATCTTACAAAACCTAAAACCATCATTTTCAAAATTAGATTAAAAAAATGTTCTTATAATAGCATAAAAATCAAATAAAATAGCCTTTAAAATAGATGAATCACCTTAAATACACCACCTATTATGGCCTAAACCTATATCTAGATGTATAGCTCCATATTTGGATATAAAAAATGACATATTTAAATATAACATTCTCAACTTATTACAACAGATAACTCTGGCAGCAAATGCTTACCAAAAAAAAAACATCAAACACACAAACAATAATTATAAATTATGGAATCTATCAAAATTATTGATGATGAGGTTTTTACCCTTGATTCCTTAAAAAATCCTATTAAAGATATTATAATATGTCTCATTATAACAATCTCCTTATACTCTATAGGAGACCTTTCTTATTTTAAGAATAAAAACATTAAATTACTCTATAACCTTAGGTGTAAAAATTTAATGATTTCTAAAATTACAAAACTACCTTTATTACTAGAATTATACTTAAAAAAGATTCAAACAAACTTTTTTGAAACAGAAAAATTCCTTTTAAGTATTCTAACACTTTTAAAAGAGAGTTGAAAACACCTTAAAAATCATATATGGGATTCCTATTTTTTGTGATTAGTTAACTTATAGAAAACTAATCAATTTCACTTAAAAGAAAGATTCAATATTTGCCAAGACATTAAGTTTTGAATGTGCCTCAAATGAGAAATGGAATAGTCTTATTATAAGGTAACAACTATTTGATAATAGTTTGACCTTAATTTTCTAAAACCATATATAAGAGAATCCATTAATTATAAGAAACATTACAAACAAAAAAAAATGATTCTATTACAATAAGTTAAAAAAAGATCACTCTAAATTGCCTAAAGAGAAAAATTTTTCCTAAAAAAAAAAAGAAAACAATAAAAAGGCATTACCTATTAGTGATATGGAAAGAAATGAAACATTTCCAAATACTACAAAATTAACTGTATGATATAAGAACTAAAATTAGAAGAGTAAAGTATTACAAACTAAAAGGTCTTCTACTCCAAACCCCTAACTCTAAATCTAGCTCTCATGAACTTTCAAACACATAGTCATTTCAAATAGATGAACTTCAAACCTTCTCATCAAAAACTTTAGAATCAAACTAGATTGTATGCTTAATAAAGGATAAAAATTTTATTCTTGATACTATCAGGAATATTTTCTAACCTTACCTTGCAAAAAGAATATTTTAGGATATATTACTTGTCTTTTTAACAATGATTACATAACTTAAAAAAAGAAATTCGAGTCTCAGAATAAAGATGACCAATAGAAACCACATTCAAGCATTTTCCTTGACATCCTTTTTGCTCCAAAATGACCTTTATATGTGTAAAAGTGATTAAAAGTGAGAATACAATTAATTTCATTTTCAAGAGTGCACCTTATTATTACTTGATCGACAAAATGCTTCCACAAATATAGGTTATCTCATACATAGTATTTGACATCACTTTTAAACTTATCTCTTTTAGACTTTGATAATTCATGGGTAATGTGTTAGTAATCAAATAATTTGCAATATTTGCATACTAAGTTAATGTTATATTTGCAAAGAACAATTACTCATCAAGGAATGCCTTCTACAAATGAACTTCATTTTCTACATGAACTAAATGGCTTGAGTGATTTGTAACATAGTTCTTTGTTCCTATTTTATCTTTGATCTCTAAATCAAATTCATCTAAGAGAAGTATCTATCTTATTAATCTTAGTTTTGCCTTTTTCTTTGTCATCAAATAATGAAAACCTATATGATCAAAGCAAACAATAACTTTAGTCCTAAGAAAATAAGATCAAAAATTTTCTAAAGTAAAAATAATAGTTGAAAGCCCTTTTTAATGGTAGAATAATTTCTTTATGCATTATTCAAAGTCCTAGGAGCATAATAGATAAAATGAGATAATTTTGTAATTCTTTAACCTAAAATTACACCCATTGCATAATCATTTGCATTGCACATTATCTCGAAAGGAAGGTTTAAATTAAGGGGTTAGATAATTGGGGTAGAAATCAATAGTTCCTTCAATTTATCAAATGCCTTTTTATACTTATCATCAAACTCCAAAGCCACATCCTTTTATAGTAACTTGCATAAAGGTAATGTTATTTTAGAGAAGTTTTGGATGAATCTTTGGTAAAAATCTATATGTCCAAAAAAAGAACAAACTTCACGCACATTAGTGGAATAAGGTAAAGATTGAATAATGTCAACTTTAGCCTTATATACCTCAATTTCCTTAGTTGAAATAACATAATCCAAAGCTATACCTTATTTAATCATAAAATGACATTTTTCATAATTTAACACATGGTTAGTCTCTATACAATGATTAAAAGAATCTCTATAAATTGTAAAATTATTTATAAAGACTTTCATAATATGTTGAATATAATTTAAAAGTATGCTAACTATACACCATTGGAAAGTAATTAGGGCATTACACAGACCAAAGGGCATACAATGATATGCAAAAGTCCCAAATAAGCATGTAAAAGTTATTTTTTCTTGATGTATCAAAGTGATTGCAATTTCAAAATACCTTGAATAGCCATCAAGAAAATAATAGTAAGAATAACTAACCAACATTTTAAACATTTAATCAATAAAAGATAAAGGAAAATGATACTTAAGGTTACAACATTTAATTTTCTATAATCTAAACAAACCTATCACCTATTCTGAACATGAGTAGGGACTAGTTCCTCAATCTAATTTTTTACAACTATTATTCTCGTCCTTTTAAGAACCACTTGAACTAGGCTAAACCAATTGCTATTCAAAATAGGATAAATCACTCCAACTTTAAGAAGTATAATCCCTCATAAGTAAGTTCAATCTCTTTTGTGGTTGACGAGAAGTTTTCACACCCTTCTTAAATAAGATATGATGCACATATATATAAATGAGTTAATGCCTTTGATATTTGTGATTGTCTAACCAATAGACATCTTATGCTCCTTGATGGCTAGCAAAAGTCTTTCTTCTTATTGTGCACTAAGTTTTCTAGAAATGATCACTAGTAACCTCCCTTCGCCTCTAAGGAACACACACTTAGGGTAATTAGGGAGAGACTTTAAATTGAGAATGTGGGCTTGCAAAATAGAGGGTAAAATCCTCTCATTAGAAATTGGTAATGTAACATAAGGATTATTACCTGATTGTTAGGACTTTGGAGAATCATTTAATGCTGCAATAGTTTCCTGTAACTCCATGCTTAATGCTAACTCCTTATCTTACTTTTCAATATGTTTATTTATGGCAACTTCTAGTTTATCTTTTTCATCAAGTTTAAAGACTTCTTATGTTAAAGAATCAATAATATCAACCAAAAAAATCGAGTTATATCACCGAGATATTTGATAGTATCATAAATATTAAATTTAATAACTTCACCATTAAATTCAATAATAAATATGCCACTATGAACATCTACTTTAATCTTCTATGTCTTTAAAAATGGTTTGCTTAACAAAATATAAGCAATTTAATCACCATTTTCCATGTCAAACACATCAAAGTTAGTAAGAAAAACTAAATTGTTAACTTACAGAAAAACATCCTTAACTATACCCTTAGGATAGGCATTAGATCTATCAGTCAGTTAAATCACAACATTAGTTTCATTAAAAGGCCCAAGTTTTAAAAAACTATAGATAAAATATGGCATGACATTGATAAAAGTTCCTAAATATACCATGGCCTTTTTAAAACTAGTGTTACCTATCATACAAGGGATAGTAAACATACTTAGGTTCTTGCATATTGTTAGAAGTTTTCTCTAAATAACAGGAGACATTTTCACCAAATTTTATCTTCTCACACCTTTTTAGTTGTTATTTTCTCTCATATGTACATAAATTTTTCAAAAATTTAGCATAATGAGGCACTTGTATAATAGTGTCAAAAAATGGAATATTCACCTTGCATTTACAGAAGTTCTTATACAAATTATTATATCACTCATATTTTCTATTTTCTATCAAAGCCTAAGGAAAAGGGGGTACCAATTTATAATTAGAAAAAGGTGGACACTTACACTTAGGTAGATCATTGTCATTGGTAATGCTCTCATCCTTGACAATGTTTTTCTCTTTTTCTTGCTTCAATCATGTTGGGTTGCTTTTGTTGGAATCTTAACCTTTTTACCATTTCTCATAATGATTGCATTTACATTTTCTCTTAGATTCACTACTATTTGAGATGGTAATTTCCCTAAACCTTGTGCTTCTAGCTGATTAACAACAATTGCCATTTGACCTATCTAATTCTCCAAATTTTAAATATTGGATTTTGTCTCTTATTAAAATTACAAAGCATTAGTGGCAAGGGACTTAACAATAACTTTTAAAGATATACTAAAATTAAAAGCTTGGTCTAGTTGTTGTCTTAGGGGATATGGTTGCTTGTACTACTAGAAAGTTGGACAATTTTAATTCAAAAGATGGCTTACTTATGGATTCTCATAGCTAAAATTAAAGTGCTATCTCCGTCCTAGGTTATACATACTAAAATATGGATCATAATTTATTTATAGTTATCTAGGAAAACCACTTACCACATTTACTTGCTCTATAGGCTTTTCTTAAAAAGTTGGACATATATCGTTTGGGTGCCCAACTATTAAACATATCTCACATATCTTTGCTATTTGCATTTGACTTATAATCATTTGATGAACAAGAGAAGTTAGACTCATAATTTATTGTTTTAGGGGATAATATTTACCTCATTAACATGCCTAGGTATATGCTCAAATCTAGTGCCAAATTGTTAGAAATTGTCCACCATATTTACAATTAAGTTTCTTACAGCCTTGGGAGTTTTATCCATCAATGCTTCTCTACTTGTAATATCAACATGCTTTTGTCAGTAGGTAAAATGCCTTTAGAGAAGTCTAAATAAGCAACTACTCATTAATTTGATGATGGGATGCACACAATTTCTTAAAAAACATTCCCAATATTCATATAAGGACTCTTCATTATATTGTTTTACACCACATATTTCTTTTCAAATGTTGGTCATCCTTAAAGCTAGGAAATATTTCTCCAAAAACAACTTCTTTATCTTATTAAATGTGGTAATGCTCTTAGAGGGTAGATAATAAAACCAATCCTTAGCCAGATCCTTTAAAGAAAATGGGAAGGCTTTTAATTAAATTTGCTCTTCAGTCACTCCCGTGGGTTTCTACTTATGCATACCACATGAAACTCTATTAAATGCTTGTGAGGATCTTTAACTACAAAACCATGAAAAGTAGACAAGGGATATATTAGTCAAGATTTTAATTCAAAAGCGGTAGTAGTATTTAAGGTAGGAAATGCATAAGGCTATTGTTTCAAATCAAAGGCAACAAGCTCTTTCAAAGTTTGATTATCCGTCATGACTTCATTCTTTTCTAAATCAAAATGGCTAGCAATCAAGGAATTAAGAGCTAGGTTAGCCTTCTCTAAATTTCTCTAAGTTTTTCTCTTTAACTTGCACAAAGTTCTTATTACTTTTAGATTATAATGCAAATCACTTTGGTTAGAAGTTTAAGCCACAGTCATAAAGAATTAAGACAAGCTAACAAATTATAAAAATAATAATAATAATTTAAGAAACAAATCAAAATCTTATGCTAAAACACAATAAAAAGGAAAAAATTCCTAAAAACCATACAAAACAATGGAATTTGGCCTCGATAAGGTAGGGCTAGTGGGCTAATAGCAAACTAGTCCTACTTAGAACATCATTTTCCTCCCTAATGTCAATGTCTTGTTCTACCAAAAGCCAAATTTTCCTGGAATCAAAGTTTGAAGTTCCTAACTTCACCCTAAGATCTATTAGTTTGTGATACTGAGAGGGAGGTGAATCAATATCACCACAATTCACAAATATGTGAACAACTTCAACCTCTTCTTAAAAGCGAACTCTTTCTTAGATTCAACTAAGATAGATCTATTGCTACATAGTAATCACAATAGTCCCCAAAGTTACCTTTCAAACACCTTGCTTATCAGGTCTTCGTTAGGTTATGGGCTGGCTAATACTTTTGCTGCGTTCACGCAACTCAATTCAAAACATAGAATATAAAATAAAGTAATAACATACAAGATTTACATGGTTCCGTCAATGTGACGTACATCCACGGTGGTAGGGCCTCTCTCTCTATCTAGACAATCCACTATACTTGAGAATACCAGTTACAATGGATGTTTTAATCCTCTACTCCTTTCACTATTGCAAATACTAAGCAAGTGCAATACAAAGAGTGTCATTTACTATGTCTACCCTTCTTTTAGCTTGTCTTGCCTTTGTTAAATTGAATGACTGCTTCATCGCTACTTAGAAGTTCATCATAACGCTCTCTAACCTATCTTGAAGAAATCTAGAAATACGTTGATTTCTTTTAATATTTCACTGAATTCCTTCTTTAAGTTGTCTCATACAGCTCCTATTTTTACCGTCTCATGGTCTTACCCATCTCCTATTTCATGATCTCACTGTCTCACGGCTCACTTCACATTTTTGGTTTGTCGTTCCACGTCTCACGGCCTGCCTCACATTTCTGGTTTTGCATTTCATATCTCACACATGTTTATGGTTTTCACGCTTTGCTGGTTTCAAGACTCACGTAGATTTCTGATTTGCACACCTTGCTGGTCACACACCTTACACACATTTCTGGTTTGCCCTTGTTCTTTTCACACCTTTGGACAGCTTGGTTTGCTCTCTCGGTGGTCTCCTCTTTTAATGTTTCTCCTCTCTTCCCTTATGGATGATGTGCTTTTTTCTTTCTTACGTGAGTCACCTTTGGTTGGCCAGTTGTCTCCCTTTGGCTGTCCTTTTGTGTTTTGCCGTCCAGTTGTCCTCTCTTTTTTTCTCTCTTTGGCTGGTCACCCTTTGTGTTTTTCCATCCAGCACCTTCTGATTTGTGATTTGCTATTCACCTTTGGTTACTGTCCAGTCGTGTCTTCCTTTGTTTTCTCTCTTTGACCAATCAACCTTTGTGTTTTGCTATCCAACACCTTCTGATTTGTGATTTGCTGTTCACCTTTTGGTTGTTATCTTGCCGTGTCTTCCCTTGTTTTCACTCTTTGGCTGGTCATCCTTTGTGTTTTGTCGTCTAACACCTTCTGATTTGTGATTTGCTTTGGATGTCTTTTTGTTTGGCCAACTCTTTCCTCATGTTTTCTCTCTTTGGTCAGCTAATTATCTAGGTTTTCTATCCGTTTTACTCAATTGCCGACTTCCCTTCATTTATTATCTTCTAATGGCCTTTATATACTCTTCCATGAAACCCTAATAGGGCTTACTTGCGGCGAATTTATTGTCTTACCCTTCCATGTAACTTTTACATTCTTGCCCCTCTATGTGGCTTTTACCTTCTTACCCTTCCATGTGGCTTTACTTTCTTGTACACTTAAATTTAGTTGACAATAATTACAACCCATACAAGGCTATGGAAACAACAAAGTTAACATCAGAAAAAAAATTGACACTATTAATATAAAACTGACAAGCACTTTAATTTTTTTTTCTTTTTACAAAAACTTAAAAAGAAAAGAAAGATCATTGAAAGCATGAAAATCAACTAGAATAACTCTTCAAAAATAGTGCAAAAAAATTTGGTTTGCTATCACAGGCACACAAAAATAAAACCTGTACTTTTGAAAATATATACAGTAAAGTGAGTATTGATTGTTCCTATGAAAATTACTTAGTAATATCTTGTGTTGTAATGAACAAGGAAATGATGTTTTGAATATAAAAAAATTAATCTAAGAAAACCAAAACAACTAAGAAAACAATGTGGAGTAAAATTGAGTTCAATCAAAGACAAACCTAAACTTAGGTCACCATCCACCACAAGAAATCAATAATTAATCATTAATCCAAATATATCAATTCATACTTTGAATACTCATCATGGAACCAATTTTTTATCTCTCCTTATTTGTAATTAATCAAAATATGCACAATCTAATTAACCTAAAACATTGAATAACCAAAAGTAAGTGCTAAAGGTTTAATCCTATAGTAACCTTAGGAATTAGAAAGATTGATGAGACTAGAAAACATAAGCACACATGGTTATATTTAATCTATTCATAGTTTTTCCTGAGACTTTATAATCTCTAATGCAACAAATCATCAAGCCTAGTTGCTTTATAGATTGAAAAGATAAAACAATTACGAATTTGATATCTAACCTAGTAATAGATTGTAATGATTAATTGATTAATAGGCCTTGTAGCAATCAAATTGAAACAATCATAAAAATATATGCATAGAGGAACATCCAATACTCAAAGCATAAATCAAATAATAAACATAAATTATATCTTATAATTATTCCTTCTTAGACTTTCGTTTCCTTCAACCAAGTGTAAAAATTTAGTCATATAGAGCCATGAATGTTAACATGAAAAAGAAGGAATAGGGCAAAGTAAAGAGAGGCAGCTAGTATGTGTTATATTTCGTCGTATAATGTATTCTCCTCCTCTACTTGCCAACCTCCCCCTTTTATAAGCTAATGGCCTTTTTAGAAACCTTAAAAAAAAACTTCCTAAATAAGAAAATTTAAGTTTTCCTAATTAAGAAAAAATATTAAAAATAAAATAAAACCCTAATACAACTAAAAAAAAAACAAAAATCTTGTTTTGAAACTTTATCCACCAAAATTTCTAAAATAAGAGTTCAAATTTTCACATGAAAATTATAAACTCAGGAATGTTCCAGAATCATAATAGTGCAGGTATTGCAAATTTAAGTCCAAATTCAACCTTGATGCAACTTGTATCTTTCAAAACCCAAAGCATAAAAGTTATAGAACTTTTCTTAAGCTTTCCATAGCATCCTGAATCATCCCAATTAGAGCTTAAATAAGAGAGCTATACTCAAATTACAAAGCAATGTCAAAACTATCCTTAATCACTCAATTAACTTTGTTTGACACTTAACACCTCTAATTGCATTCTCAATCAAAATATAAGAATAATAACTACAATTAAGCTCAAATAAGTATAAAAGACTCACCATTAAAAGAGAAAAAATTTGACATTTTACATTCTAATCAAATTTTCATACTAGAAATATCATTTATAAACTTAATCACTCTTTATACTGTCAATCATAATGGTATTTCATTCAAAACCAAATCTTAAACACTCATATTCCCTTTCATAAAAGAATAAAAAAGTGAGATATTTTGGAGAAATCATCATACTACTTTTGTTTAACAAATAAAACTCAGGTAAAGGAAATCCCTTATGAATCTAGTGGATCCTTTAACCTTAAAAGTTGTTGAGACAAATGCCTTTAACCTTAGAATAGTTTTAAGCCTCTTATAGGATTGTAATATTTACATGTCTATATAAAGGTTACAACTATATAAAATGAAATAAACAAGATTGAGGTATTTTTTAGAAAACTTTGCTTTGCTTTCTTGTATTCTTAGAAGATTGCATTGTCTTGACTTTTCAAAGGAGTGATCAAAATTTGTGACATCTTAAGATTGAGACTTTTAGGAATTAATTTCCTTAAGATTTTAATATGATCAACTCAACTTGTTTCCTAACTTTCTAGGGTATGTATAACAAATTGATTAGCTAGTTCTTTATTAGTTAGTATTAGAGCTTTGGTTCTAAAAATGAGTTACATATCTCTTTTTCATCCTTATTTAGTACTTTTCTTTATGATTTATTCATTCTTTGTATTTCTTTGCTTAGTTCTTTTGGTTTATTCTGATTAGTTTATTATTCTTGAAGTTATGTTAATTTTATGGGAGTTTTGATAAAAAAAAAAAAAAGGGTTAAGAAGAAAAAAGAAAAAGAAACAAAAAAAAAGAAAAAAAAAAGAAAAAAGGAAGACGAAGAATTTGTATTTGAGCTGAGCAATGTATATTTATTCTATCAACCTATTTTGTACGTTTATAAGGTTATAAATTTGATTTTCTTTTTTAAGCCTAAAAAGGATATCTTGAATTTGTTTTAAATGTTTTGATATTGAGATTTGTCACTATCTAACAAATAGTTCCTTATGATTTGTTGATCTTAAGTCTTTCAAAAACATAAAGGGGACCTAGCTTAAGTGGAAAAAGGTAAGAGTGATGAGATCATCATCATGAAAAGCCAAAATAGAGAGAAACACGAGTAATAACAATTTGATTTGAGGGCAAGCATATAAGGTAGTGTGTGAGGAATAAATTTCTTTTAATTACTAACATATTTTTGTAGGTTATAAACATGATTAGTGAAGGAGAAGTGCATGATATAGATCTGAAGATTTGGATAAAGGCTATCACTAAGCAATTTAAGATAATAAATGTAAGGCTAGATAAGTTACAATTACCTAGAAAATCCAAATCCTTTAGAAGGCGTATGATTGCAGAAGAATCAACTATGAAGAATCAAACTTAAGAAAAGGTAGGAAGGCTATGAAAGGTGACAATAATTTGGGTAGTATAAAGATGAAGATTCCAACATTTCAAGAGAAAAATGATCTTGAACGTTATTTGGATTGGGAAAGAAAAGTTAAGCATGTATTTGATTGCCATAATTATTCTAAAGAGAAGAAAGTAAAATTAGCAATTGTAGAATTCACTAATTATGCAAGTATTTAGTGGAACTAATTGGTGATAAGTAGAAGAAGGAATGGTAAAAGGCCAATTCAGTCATAAGAAGTAATGAAATTAGTAATACGCAAGAGATCTATACTTAGCCATTAGCATATAGACTTACATAGAAAGTTGTAGGGATTGGTGCAAAGTCCATGAGTGTGAAGGACTATTACAAAGAGATAGAAATAGTCATGATTAAAGCTAATGTAAAGGAAGACTGAGAGGCTACTATGACAAGGTTTATTGATGGCTTAAATAAGGAAATTAGAGATGTAGTAGATTTGTAATACTATTTAGAGATGAAGGAGCTATTGCATAAGGTTATCAAGGTGGAGAAACCAACCAAGTCCAAAGGATCCAAATTTGGATTAGCTTCTAATTTTATATGGAAGGTAACTTGGAAAGATGCCAAAATAGCGTCAAAGCCAAAAGAAAATGCGAGGCCAAAGGAAATAGTTGTTGTTTCTAAAGTAAAATTGAAACAAAATCTTCTAAATCTTATAATATTAAGTAATTTACATGTCAAGGATATAGACATATTCCTTCTCAATGTCCAAATAAAAGGGTTATGATTATGTTAAAGAATGGTAATATAGAAAGAATTAGTTTAAGTGATAATGACATGCCATTATTAAAGGATTGTTCTGATGTCAATGTTAAAGAACCTATTTATAAAGATAAACTAGTTGCAAGATGTGCACTAAGTATTCAGCCTAAAGATAATAATGATGAGGAGCAACGTGAGCATATTTTCTATACAAGATGCCACATTAAAGATAAGGTATGTAGCATGATTATTGATTGTGGAAGTTGTACTAATGTTAAATATGAATACCTTTAAGTATCCTGAGCCTTATAAGTTGCAATGGTTAAATGATTGTAGTAAAATTAGATTAAAAGGGTTATGATTGTTGGGAAAAGTGAAGTTAAAAGGGTTATGATTGCAAGGCAACAACTACTTGTACTTATGCACAAAGATGCTTATTTTTTATCTAATAAGTCTAATTTCTCTTTGCCTAGTATGGTTCGGGCCAACATTGAAATTAAGAATAAGCAATATGCTAAGCAAGTTAATAAGGGGCATATGAAGGTTGTCTCTGAACCTTATGATTGGGTATAGGTACATATGCGGTAGGAAAGATTTTCCCTAAAAAAAAAGTCCAAATTGTAGCCTCAAGGAGATAAACCTTTTTAAGTCTCAAAGAGGATTAATGACAATGCCTATAAGCTAGATTTACAAAGCAACTATGGTAATGTTAGTGCTACTTTTAATGTTGTTGATTTATCTTTGTTTGATATAGGTGATTTAAGGATGAATTTTTTTAAGAAGGGAAGGAAAAATAGAGAACAAGGTGCTATTTAAATGCAACAAAGCAAGCATTCCTTAGATCCTTTGTAAGGAATCAGTGGTCCAATTGCTAAGGTAAGGACAAAGAAAATAAAAGAGGCTTTACAAAGTTTAATCATGGTGATGAGGACCTTCTTAGATCTCACATTGAAAGGGGGAAGGGGTGAATCAGTATGAAATATTTACTTTTTATAAATCTGTCTAAATTAAACTTTTATGACTTGTTAAAGTCGATGATCCAATTTTTATTTTGTTTCTTTATATGAGAACAGCTATATAGATATCAATCAAACGTGAGCACCTAAAAACACATACAAAATTTTTACATGGTTCACCTATAATGTGTTAGTTATGTCCATGATGTAATAGGATTACTCCTAAATCACATTATTTACTCTTATTATTAAAGGATATAGTTAATATTGTGGAAATATCACTCCTTAACCACTTACAATGACCTTTTGATCAAAGAGTTGATCTTCTGATCACTCTAGGGTCTCCTACCCTTTTTCAATAAGTTTATAAAAAGGTTTACGACTAAAACTTTCCTGAAAAGGATCAATCAATAGGCATAGGCTGCTATTATAGAATGCAGATTTTCTCTTTCCTTTATTACCACTTTCTTTTTGCTGCAATTGTTGCCTTCTTCTTGTTGTAATTATTGGTTTGCTTTGCCACTGCACTCTCTTCTTTCCTTCTTTGGTGTAGTTGCCTCTCTTTTAGTGGTTGATACCTCTTTGTTCTTTAATTAATTGCTGTTACACCTTCTTTGTTTAGTTACTACTGCACCTTCTTCCTTTGGTTGCTTTGGTTGTCACTACACCTTCTGCCTTTAGTTTCTTTGGTTGCCACTGCACCTTATGCCTTTGGTTTGGTTGATTAGATACTGGTACATACCTCACTTTGGTTTGTCACCTTACACCTTCTTTTTTAGTGTGGTTGATTGGTTGACACCACACATTTTCTCCTTGCGTATGGTTGATTGGTTGTCGTTGCACACCTCTCCTGGTCTTGCCACTACACACCTTTTCCCTTGTTGTGGTTGATTGGTTATCGGTGCATACCTTTCCTTAGTTTGCCACTACATACCTTCTCTCTTGGTGTGTTTGATTAGTTGGTACTACACACCTCTTTTTGGTTTACCATTGCACACCTCTTCTTGGTTTGCTACTACATACCTACTCCTTTAATGTGGTTGTTTGGTTACTGCTGCACACCTTCTTCCTTAGTAGCTACTGCACCTTTTTCTCCCTTTAGTGTGGTTGACTCCTTCTTTGGAGGCTACTGTCACCTCTTTTCCAACTGTACCTTTCTTTATTGGTCATTTTCTTTGCCATTCTTTCTTTTCTTTTTTTTTGGTAGCACCCTCACATCTTAATATATGTATAGATGTATTTATAAGCTTTAATATTAGGATTGCACAATCATCAATGGTCAACATTGACTCTTAAGTGTTGCTTTACAATCAATGGTTAAAATTGATTCTTAAAATTTAAGGTCAATAATTAATATTGATTCCTAAAATTTAGGGTCAATGGTCGAAGGTCAACAACCAGCAATGACTTTTAAAATTTAGGGTAAACAGTCAATATTAACTCATTAAATTCAGGTTTGACATGTTATCAACAATTTTAACCAACGATTTCTCTACATCTTAATGGTATTCATAACATCAAATCAACAAGGACAAATATGTGAGATGCTGTTGACAACAAATCTAATATTAACTATCAAAGATGAACTTAATAATCTCCCATTTTGGATTTGTTGGCAACACATTAAATCCAAAAATCAACAATTAAGTACAAGCAATAGCTTTTGACATTCACAGCTCCCCTTAAAACATACATCTCCCTTTTTGCATACGAGTATGATTTCAATTAAGAATAATCTTTAACTCCCCCCCTCCTCTTTTTTTTTTCTTCTCCCTCTTGACAATTTCTTCCCCTTTATTTAACAAGTTACTTCTCCTTTTAATCAGTATATACTCTCTTTAAATTTATGCAAAATATCTCCGTTTTTTACAACTAATCCAAAGAATGATAAAAGAGGGAAAGGGAAAGGGGTTAGAGGCATACCTTAACCTCTAAGAGATAGTTGAATACATAAGGTTAGCTTTAACTTTTAGAACATCTCATTTAACAGAGGTTTGGTGAATATATCTATAACTTAATCCACGATAGGCATATACTCCAACTTTATTTCATTTTTCTCCACTTTTTCTTTAATAAAGTGGTACTTGATTTCAATATGTTTAAATTTGAAGTGGTGTATAGGATTATTTGATAAATTAATAGCACTTTGGTTGTCACAACCAATCAGTAATGGCAATTACACATCGACCTTTAAATGTTGTTGCTTCATCCACAGCAGTTGAGTACAAGCTTGAATAGTAGCCATATATTTATCCTCCGTAGTACTCAAAGTCATTAAATTTTGCTTCTTGCTATGTCATAAAACACATCTACTACCTAAATAAAATGCACCACTTGATGTTGACCTTCTGTCATCATAATTTCTAGCCCAATTAGCATATGTATACCCATATAAATTAAGTTATCTACTTATATCATAAAGTAGCCCATAATTTGTTGTACCTTTCACGTATCTCAGAATTATCTTAGTAGCCACAAGATGAGATTCCTCGAGCTCACTTTAAAATCTAGCACAAAGTGTTATAGCAAAAATAACATTAGGCCTTAATGCTGCCAAATATAGTGAACTTTGAATCAACTTTTTATATTCCTTCTGATCAACCATTTTGTCTTCTTTATCTTTGCTTAACTTTGTTTTAATAGTTATTAGAGTGCTTACTTCTTTAGAGATCTCCATCTCAAACCTTTTTAACAGTTCACAAGTATACTTTTCTTGGGAAAGAAAGATTTCAGCCTTACTTTGCAAAACCTGTAACCCTAAAAAGAATTTCATTTCACCTAGTATAAACATCTCAAACTTTTTCTTCATCTGATCGACAAAAGTAGTGCAAAAGAATTCCTTTTTAGCAGCAGCAAAAATTATATGATCAATATAAACCATAAAAATTAATTGGCCATGTTTATCTTCCTTTATATACAAGTTATGTCCACATTCTCTTTTTGAACCTCATATCTTTGAGGCATGTATCTAACTTAGAAAACCATGCTCATGGAGCTTGCTTTAAGTCGTATAAAGCCTTGTGCAATTTGCACACACTTGAACCATCATATTCAAGTATAAAACTATCAAGTTGTTCGAGAAATACCTCTTCTTCAGACTCTCCATTCAAAAATGCAAACTTCACATCCATTTGATAAACTTTGTAATTTGTTTGAACAATAATGATTATGAATATTCTGATTGCTTCAAGCCTAGCTATAAGAGCAAAGGTTTCTTCAAAGTCAACACCTTCTACATGTGAGTAGCTTTTGCAAATAAGTCTTACCTTGTTTCTTACCACCTCACTATTTTTATTGAGTTTATTTCTTAACACCTACTTGGTTCTAATGATGTTTTTCTTTTAGGTTTAGGTACTAAACATCAAGTGTTGTTTTTTTCAATTTGATCAAGCTCTTCATTTATAGTACACATTTATCCCTTATACTTTAATACTTCTTCCACTAACTTGGGTTCAACCTTAGAGATCAATGAAGTTTGTTCACCACCTTTTGAGTCTTCTCCTAGTCTGCACAAAATCCTCTTTACTACCAATAATGTTTTTAGCCTTAACTTTAACTCTGACTCTTCTATGAGTTTAGGAATGCCTTGATTCTTCTTCTTTATCACTTATAATTTAAGAATCAATGTCTTCCTCATGCTGAATAGCTTCTCATTCATCACTTTCAAATTCATTTTTGTTATCACACACGGCATCTTCAGCTTCCTCATGCTGTGATTGCATTGTGGAACCATCTTTAATTACTTTAACATCAAAGTTGTCCACAATTTTCTGTAACCTTTGGTTGTAACATCTAAAGCTTCTTCCATTTTATACATAGTCCAAAAATATGCCTTCATCAACCTTCTTATCAAAATTGTCGATATTTTTACCTTTGACTTTAATAAGGCACGAGCTTTCAAACACTTTAAAATCTTTTACACTTGGCTTGTGTCTTCTATATGTGGTCTCATCAAGCATCTGTTTTAAATCTGAGTTATAGTAATAATAACCTCTCTTCAATAGCCATGTGAAGTACCATGCTTAGCCAACATGGTTCTTGTTGTATTTACTAAGCTTCTATTATTCCTTTCAGCCACTTCATTTGTTAAGGTGTGTAGGGACTAACATATTCATGCCTCACTCCATAATTCTCCAAATAATTTTTAAATTCACTGCATGTGTATTTTTTTTTCCCATTATCTATCCCGAGCCTTTAATTTTTCTCCCCAACTGATTTTCAGCCAAATTCTTATAACTCTTGAAATTATTGAGAGCATTAAACTTATGTTTCAAGAACATAATACAAGTCATTCTTGTAAAATCATTAATGGAAAAAATGAAGTACTTATCACCCTTTGTTGATCTTTGTCTCATAGGTCCACAAATGGCTTTTTTGTTTGAATTTTCACATTTTTATGAGGAGCATTCACCATTTTCCCATTTTGACACATACAATAAATAGTATTTCTTTCTCTTTTTAGCTTAGGTACATCTTTCACAACTTTAATTTTGGATAACTTATTTAGCCCTTTTTGTCTAAGATGTCCCAATCTCCTATGCCATAACAAATTTTTATCTTTGGTGCTCATATAACATGTGTTTTTGCTTCTAGAAACTTGGTATAAATTTCTAATTGTTCTTTCTCCCTCATTAAGAACAACACCATCACTTAATTTCTTTATTATATAACCACTTTTCCTGAAAGTAACTTTATGTCCATTATCACAAAGTTGGCTAACATTGATAAGAATGTGTTTTATCCCTTCAACATAAAGTACTTCCTTTGATTTCAGTTTTTCTGCACCAATTTCAATAACATCAACACCTTTAATCTTTAAGGCACCATTATTACCAAATGTAATTAACCCTCCATCACACTTTACTACTTCCTTCAACACTTTGTAGTCTTTTATCATGTGTGAAGAGCAACTACTGTCTAAGATCTATGGCTTTTCTTTCTTAAAAGCTTTTAAGGCTATTTTCATAACCATAGTCATTTCTCTTCCTTTTTTCCTTCTTCTTTGGCCGAATGTAGGAATATGTGTAGGCGTTCTCCTTTGCATTATTTAACTAATTAGCAATGTCAAGCAATCCTCAGCAGTATGTCTAGCCTTTTCATATATTCCACAGATTTCTCCCAACATATCAAATCTATTTCTTAGTGGAATATGACTTCTTTTCACTTAAGGCTATCTCCTTTTTTGATAAAGTCTCCCCTTAGACTCTTGTTTCACATTTCTCTTTATTTTAGGCCTATTACTCAAGCATACACTAGCCTTACGCCCATACTTACCATAACTCCAGCAAAATCCTTCAAATCTGAAT
Source organism: Ceriops decandra (assembly GCA_020615895.1). Classification (NCBI taxonomy): domain Eukaryota; kingdom Viridiplantae; phylum Streptophyta; class Magnoliopsida; order Malpighiales; family Rhizophoraceae; genus Ceriops; species Ceriops decandra. Next base: position 5,156,854 of record JAHLGO010000436.1, read on the forward strand.
TTTTTTCCTTCACCAAGTTTATGTCTCCTACTTTCAGCAACTATTGTAGTAGCCTTCTTTCTGTCTTTGATAACCTATCTCTTTTGGATGAGGGTTTTCATCACATCTTTCCTAACCCATTTTAGCTTGGATTAGGTTCTTTTCTCCAAAATGTCATTATATTTGCTTTCAGGCATAAACACAATTTTCTTCTTCATAAAATGAGATCTTTATTTGCTTAGACATTCATCTAATTTTTTAGTAGCATCCTCCTTAATAGCATTTGCTGAAGATGACTCTCCTCTTACTTTCATAGCCTATATAAAGCTTTCTTCATACATCTTTGGTTTAGACTCAGCCTAGTGGACCTTGATTTGTGAAATCAGCAACTCTTACTCTTATGCAATCACCATAGTGCTAAGATCTTTGTGTATCTTGTCTTACTCAGCTTTAAGTACATTTAACTCTTCAATTCTCTTTAACTACTCCTTCACTTTTGCTTTAAACCCTTTTTCTTTCACTTGGAGATTAGATTCATCAACAATAGAATCTTTATATAGCTTTTTGAGATGCTTTACCTCTTTTTTCAACTTGCTATTTTTATTCAAACAAGTTCTCAATTCATTCTCAAATTGTTGCACCAACTTAGTCTCTTCCTTTTTGGTTGATTCCTCATCACTTAAAGATTCTAGTTCAACATTTGTATGAGCAACTAACACATTCTCTATAACATCATCATCAAAATTATCATCAACTTCTTCTCCAAAATCTTCTTCATCCAACTAGTTCAAAAATTTTCTTCTTTTGGATTTGAAGAGTTACTTTTTCCCTTTGGCACTTAAATTTCCAACTTTAGAATAACTGGATTTCTTTGTTCTTCTCCTTAGGATCGGCTCATCATATCATCATTATCAACTTCTTTTCTCTTTGGGTAGTCCATGGCAAAGTGCCTAATTGCTTCACAACTACAACACTTCAAGGGTAATTTTTCTTTATACTTCCCTTTTCCTTTCATCATATTTTTGGTGATGTATGTCATGACTTTATAAAGTTTAGTATCACCATCTTCTTTTTCAAAGTTAATATCAAATTCTTCTTCTTAGTCTTTAATCTTTAATTTTTTTATTCCCTTGAAGGTTAACTTTTTCTCTTCTTTAGACTTCTTTTCTTTTTTCATTAGAGTTATTCTCATTTCATAAGCCACCAATATGTTATACAAATCATTTAGGGGTGGGTAGCCTTTACAAATCTCTATCTTCTATAGAGGAAACTTTGACACTGAAAGTTTCTAATAAGGTTCTAAGTATCTTCCTTACTACAGTAGCATTGTTGATCTCCTCTCTATATCCTTTAATAGAGCATATAACTTCATTTAGTATCATAAAAAATGCATCCACAAATTCATTATTCTGCATCTTTATGTCTTCAAATCTGTTCCTTCATATTTGTAGTTTAGCTTCCTTCATAATCTTGTCTCATTCATAAATATTCTTCAATTTGTCCCAAATTTATTTGGTTATATTGCACCTCATCACTTTGATGAATTCTTTGTCTAATAAAGAGCATATAAGGTATTTTTTTCCTTTTGATCACACTCTAAATTCTTCTTATTAATAGGTGTTATAACAACACTTTTAACAATAAGGATAAAGCCACTAACAACAGATCCAAACATATCTAGACCAAGTGACATCAGATATGAGAGCATTATATTTTTCCTTAACTAATAATTTTATCCATCAAAAGTAGGAATGTCCTTACTGTTAATACTATTTATGCCATTCATGATATTAACCGACAATAGATGTAAAGACTCATAATAGCAACAAACAATTTCAAATCAAAATAGATAGAATGGATCAACAAAGGAACCAGCCTCGGATACCACTTGATAAGGACCTTATTAGGTCTTACATTAAGAAGAAATGGGGGTGAATCAGTGTGAGATACTTATTTTTTACAAATACGTCTGGATTAAATCTCTGTAACTTGTTAAAATTGATGATTTAATTTTTATCTTACTTCTTTATGTTAAAGCAACTGTATGGATATCAATCAAGCGTGAGAACCTGAGAACATACACAAAAGTTTTACCTAGTTTACCCATAATGTGTGAGTTACATCTACGATGTGATAGGATCACTCCTAAATCACACAATCCATTCTTATTATGAAAGGATATAATTAATGTTGTGAAAGGATCACTCCTTAATCACTTATGGAAGAATCACTCCTTAACCACTTTCAAAGACTTCCCAATCAAAGAGTTGATCTTCCGATCACTCAATGGATTGATCTCCTAATCACTCCAAGGGTTTCCCACCCTTTTTCAAGATGTTTATAAAAAGGTTTATGACTAAAACATTCTTGAGAAGAATCATTTAATATGCATAGGCTGCTATTATAAAACGTAGATCTTTTCCTTCCTCTGTTGTTGTCGTTTCCTTGCTGCAGTTGTTGCCTTTTCCTTACTACAATTGCTGGCTTCTCCTTATTACAATTACTAGTTTTCTTTATCGTTGCACTTACCTTCTTCCTCTGGTTTTACTGCTGGTTTGCTTTGTTGTTGCACTCTTCTCTTAATGCTGCTACTATCTCCTCCTTCTTTGGTTACCACTGCTCTTTCTTCTATACTGTGCGGTTGTCTCTATTTTGGTGGTTGCTATCTCCTTCTTCTTTAATTAATTGTCATCATACCTTCTTTAATTAATTACCATTGCACCTTTTATGATTGGTGTTACTGCACCTTCTCCTTTTGGTTGCTATTGTATCTTCTTCTTTTGGTTTCTTTGGTTACCGCTGCACTTTTTGCCTTTGGTTTCTTTGGTTACCACTGCACCTTATGCCTTTAGTTTCCTTGGTTGTTGCTATACACCTTCTCCCTTGGTTTGGTTGATTAGTTGCTGGTGCACACCTCTCTTTGGTTTGTTGCTGCACATATTCTACCTTGGTGTGGTTGATTAGTTACCATGTATACCTCTCCTCAGTTTGTCGCTATACACCTTTTCCCAAAGTATGGTTGACTGGTTACCACTGAACACCTCTCCTTGGTTTGTCCCTACACACCTTCTCTCTTGGTATGGTTATTTGATTATCGCTGTACACATTTTTCTTTAATGGCTACTACACCTTCTTCTCCTTTTAGTGTGACTAACTCTTTCTTTGGTGGCTAATATCCCTTTTTTGCCAACTGTACCTCTCTTTGGTTTTCTGCTACAGCTTTCTTTGCTAGTCACTCTTTTTATCATTCTTTTTTAATTTTTCTACAGCATAACCACGTTTTGATAGATATATGGATTTATTTATAAGCCTTGGGATTATGGTTGCATAATCATCAATAATTAGCATTGATTCCCAAAGGTTGCCTTACAATCAATGACCAGAATTAATTCCTAAAATTTAGGGTTAATGGTTAAGGGTCAACGGTCAACATTGACTCATAAAATTTATGGTCAATGGTTAATATTAACTCATTGAATTCAAAGTTGTCTTACCATCAATGGTTTTGTCCAACGATCTCTCTACATCTCAATGACATTTATAACAACAAATCAACAAAGACATATATGTAAGATGCTATTGACAATAAGTTTAACATTAGCCATAAAAGATAGACTCAACATATAGAACTGCATGACAAAAAGGTGCTCTAGAAGATTTCAAGGTTATTTTAAAAGTTTTCAATGCTATATCAAGGATAATCACTTTTCTTTATATGCAAGATAATGGAAAAGACTTAGAACTTAAAGAACAAAACTTGGAGCCTATGATATAAGTACAAAGTTAAGAAAAAACTCGATTACATGATAAATTGTATTAATAGACATAATTTTATTTTATGTTACTGTATTTTAAGTTAAGGCCAAATTACATATAAGAAAGGCTTATCTTCTTGGATTTATTTAGGCTTGTAAGTTCAGCTGATCTTGATATATTAGTTAGGGTTTTACTTTGACTTTATGCCTAGTTATTATAAGTTATAATCTTTTTAAGAATTTTTAATCAAGACAAATTTAGGATTCCTAATTAAGGTAGCTTTGTATTCCTTAATTAAAGAGATCTCCTTCCTATATAGTTATGTTAAGAAACACTTTTTTCTTATAAGATTGTAATATTTACATGCTTATATAAAGGTTCTATATATGTAAAACAGAATGAACAAGTTTAAAGTATTTTTTTTAGCAAGTTTTGCTTTCCTTTCTTGTGTTAATGGAAGAATACATTATTTTGACCTATCAAATAAGTGATCAACCTTTGTGGTGTCTTAAGATTGAGACTTTTACAATTTAGTTTCCTTAAGGTTCTAATTTGATCAACCCAACTTGTTTTCTAACTTTCTAGGATGTATATAACAAAATAATTCAAGAGTTCCTAGGGTAGCCCACCTAGCAAGTTTTTTATCAGTTTTATAAAAAGATGTTCAAAACATGTTTTTCCTCAATGGCAAGCTATTCTTTTTATTTTTTTATTTTGAAATGAATTATATTAAAGGAAATAAAAAATTTTATACTTAATTTCTTAACCTAAAAATTTCTTCCAAACAAATCCTCGTATGCCTTGCAAATCCAAAGACAAAGGAAAAACTTCTATCCAAAATCACAAAGATTAAAAGAACCTTAACCTTATCCTTGAACCTCTAAAACACTTATTAGGTTAACCCAACCTATTAAATCATTGATTAAACTTATTACAAAAGAAAAAAAGGATGCTTAATCCTCTCAAAAGTAATTACAAGTCCAACAATGGGTGGAACCATTATCCAATTCTCCAAAATTACTTTTAACATTATAAAACTTCTCTTAAGTCTAAGAAGATAAGTCTCTTTAGCTTATTTTTCAAAATAGAGAGATAAGATCTTCCTTAAAACCTTTATCTCAAAAGAATTTGCAAACCTAACCATCTTTAAATATTTTAAAAATTATTCTATGACAAACACCCACAAAAAAGACTTATATTTGCTTTGTCAAGATTTATCTTTAAAACAATTTTATAATGAAAGATGGTTATTATAATGGAAATTCTTTTATTATAATTTAAAAAAATTTTCATTTGGAATGGCACTTTAAACCTATGGACTTCACAAAACTTCACAAAATATATGGCTATTTAAAAGAAATTAAACCTACAAAGTTCAAACTTTTATTTGGATAAAATGCACTTAGACCCCGATTCCATATGCCATATACAAAAGATTATCTATCCTTTATAATGGAAACAAGACCTTACAACACCAAAATCTTTTCCTATTAGCCTAAAACTTAAAATGAACCATTGCTTTTTTTCTCATAATGGGATTATTAACATGCATGATTCAATATCTTTTCCCTCCAAAACCATAAGGGTAACCACTCCTAGTTATTTTATTTTGACACCAAAATTTACCCTACACAAATCATAAACTAAATCGACAATGGTAAAATTATTTTGAATTTATACCAAAGATTCTCATCCCTGAAAATTGAGATAGTTATACCTTGTTTAAACAATAATATGAAACTATAAATAAAAAATAATAATTCTACTCCTTTTTCTTTCAACAAAATTTTTCATGTCTAGGATTATAGTATGATACTTTAAGTATCAAAACCAAGTTAATAATTTTATTATTGCTAGAAAATTCATGGTAAAATAATAAGATTCTTTTAAAATTCTTGACAAGCTTTGCCAATATATTGTTGAAAAACAATTTAAGAAGATCTAACAACCTTTATAATTCAAGTCCTAAACTACTACCTTTATGGTCTAAACAATCTCATACTTTTGCCCTTTTGGTAATAGCCCAATCTAAAAAAGTATATTTCAAAATAATTTAGCACTTATTACAAAGTAAAATCACATCATCTTATAGTCAAGTAAACTAATAATTGATCTTTAAAATGAAAAAGAAGATGATTGCTTTGGTGTCTTCTCTCCAATGAAATTAAAAAAAAAAAAAAAAGGAAAAGGTTTTGATGACTAATGAATGATGACAAGACTACTATATAAAACAATAAAACTACTTTTGATGATTGATGCATGCCAACTTCATAAAACAATAAAACTAATTTTGATGATTAACAACTTCACTAAAAGGAAAAATCACTTTAAAAGATTCTTGACTTGTGAATAGCCACAAATCACATTTTAAAAATTTCCTACCTATGACTAGCTACAAGCCACTTGTGATTAGTTACAGGATATATCTTCCAACTATAAATACAAGTGAAAAAATCAAAGGAAGCATTAACTAAAAACTCCTCATCTCTTATACACTCCCTCTTTCAAATACTGTATCTCCTTTTTCCTTTTTTAAATATTGTATCCCTTTCTCCTTGAACAATCTTCTTTACATCTCTTACAAATCTATATAAGTATTTTAAAATTATAAGAGTTTTTTTGTTAGAAATTTCATTCTAGTTTATATTTTCTAGTATTAGAACTAGTTCATTTATACATCTAGTATTTTTACATATTATTATTGATTTTTCAGTTTTATTGCATCAAGATAATATATTTCAAAGTATTTTTTCATTGATTCGTTTTATTAAAATGCCCCCCCTTTTTGTTGGTATGGGAAGTATAATAGAAACTAGATAGGACTCTTAGACTATAAAAGATATCTTAGTCTAACCCTTAAACCTATAAACATGAAACGAATGTTTTGTATAACTACATCCTATTCCACTTCATCTACCTCTAAAAACTCTTCATTCTCTTATATACTCCCTCTTTCAAATATTATATCCCTTTCTCCCTTAAAAATCATTTTTATATCTCCTACAAATCCTCACAAATAGTTTAGAATAACAAATATTTTTTTAGTTAGAAATTCTATTCTATTTTGTATTTTCAATTTTATATGTGTGTATGTAGATAATAGAAAATAAAACAAAAGAAAAAGCATGAAATGATAAAATAACTTTTGGTGTAAATATAAGATTGTTAGCTCTACAACAAGATAAACCTACTTTTGGTGCATACATGACTTCAATTACTAGCTCTGTAATAACTTTTAGTCCAAACACAAGACTACTAACCAGACAACAAAACAAACTTGCTTTCGATGCAAACAAAACTTTAATTGTCAACTCTACAATAAAAGAAAACAACTTTTAGTGAATTTCAAAGGATCCAAGGCCTATGATAAAGCTCTAGAAGGTTCTCCTTAAGTAATAAATAGAGGCCTAAAGATCAATAGAAGACATCAATTCCATTTTACAAAATGCCTTTACCTTTGTAACATATCCCCAATTCCTCTATGTAAAAGCCCTTCTCCCTTCAATTCTAGTTGTCTTATGTATTACAAAATATTACAAATTTTCTTCTTCCTTTCCTTTTCTTGTGTTATTTTTTCTTGTTCTTTCATTTGTGAATATTATAGTATATTAACTGGAAACTAATAACCACTCATTAAGTAATTACTTAAGTAACTTTTGATTTAATAACGCCATATATTGTAATATTATTTGTATGTTTTACTTATTAATATAATATTATATTATGATTTTGTGTTTAGTCTTTCTTTTATTAGTATCAAACCCTTAATCTTACTTTTTTTTTTTTTGTGTTATTTGGTGATTTCTACATATCATTGTTTTCGCATACTTGGTATTTTATTATACTATTTATGAGACTTTTTGCCATGAATTATTTGGACTTTATCTCGTTTGTCTATGTTACAAAAATTCTTATCTTTAAACAACTCTTTGAATTGCAAAAAAAGTATATCACTATTCTTCATTATGAATCCAATTTTGTATAGAATCACTTCTTCTTTCTCTTCTTATTTTGAAACTTTTGGAACCTATACAGTAAATAATGAGTAGATAACCTTAGAAGATTTTATAAAAAGGTTCAATGATTAAGAAATACCCAAGGTATAAAAGATTAAATCTACAAACTTTTAAAATTAAAATTTTTTAAAACTAATTTTACAATCAAAATTGAAAAAAGAGACATTTATATTCCAAAACCTTTTGAAATTGTTTACCTTCTTTATTAAAAACCTTTTACAAAATCACTAAGAAAAAAGTTACAACTATATCCATATAAGACTTGTGTAGGTTGAAGTCAAACCTCTTACCAAAGAAAGTTTAAGCACTTCTATCCTTATAGTTTTAGATATTCAAGATTTACAAATTTTTACTATTCATTGTTGAGTACTATGGAATTCAATCTCTATAATGGTATAATTTCTTTCAATTTTTATCTAAATCTTACAATCTCTTTAAATGAAAAAACTACTTTACAAATCAAAATTTACAATTATAACATGGTAAAAGGATTAACTTTAGTAGTTTTAATTTTCAAAATCCAATACAAAGCCACACTTTATGCATTTGCATGCATATATAGATTTCAATCCCTAAAAAAGATAAACCTTCCTTTTACAAATAAACCTTACCCATTCTCATTTTCAATCCTATAAGCAATGCAATGGAAAGACATCACATTTGCAAAAGAATGAATTCTTGAAAGAGCAATAAAACAATAATCATAACCTCAAATAAAACTAAACATCAAACATTTTAAAGTTTAATAACACCAAGATGGAAAGTGAAGTTCCCAACTTTACCTTAGGATCTACTAGTCTGTAATACTGAGAGGGGGGTGAATTAGTATTACACCCTTGAAAAACTCTGATAATTTAATCCAAAGTACTCTATTACTTTAATTCTTTAGCTCTTGTCAACATGCAGGTAGGTAAATAACTTTAAACTCTTCTCAGGAATAAACTTTTTATCTGATTCAACTAAGGTAGATTTATTGTTACCTACTAATTACAATAGTCCCTAAAGTTACCTTTCAGACACCTTACCTATTAAACAAATTTATTATTCTTGATTAGATCTTCTTTTAGGTTAAAGGTTTGATGACTCTTTAGCTGTGTTCACAACTTAATTCAAAACATAGAATGTAAATTCAAAGCAAGGACATAAGAGATTTATCTGGTTCCATCAATATGACGTACTTCATGGTAGTAAAGATTCTTCCTCTATCGAGACAATCCACTATACTTGAAAATACCAATATGGTATTCCCTATGATTATAATGTAGTTACAATGGATGTCTTAATCTTTTACTCCTTTCACTATTTTAAATACAAAGCAAACACAATACAAAGAGTGTCACCTACTGTGTCTACCCTTCTTCTAGTTTGTCTTGCCTCTATTTGATTTGAATATACTGCTTCACTGCCGCTTGGAAGATCACCAGAATGCACTCTAACCTCTCTTGAAGAAATCTAGAATTTTTTTTTAAACTTTACCGAGTGTTTTTCCCGTCTCACCCAACTCCAGATCTCACCTTCTCACGGTCTCACCCATATCCTGGTCTCACCATCGCAAGGACTCACGGTCTCACCCATTTCCTAGTCTCACCGTCTCACTGTCTCTGATCTCACGTCTCACCGTTTCTGGTCTGGTCTCACGTCTCATGGTTTCTGGTTTGGTTTCACATCTCACCCATTTCACTATCTTATGGTGTTGCCCCAAAAGAGATTAGTCTTGATTTATATATTGCTTTTTATGAAAATCCTAGTAGGGCTTACTGTAACTGCGGCAAAGTTTCTTTCTTGGCCCTCCATGTGGCTTCATATCACAATTCTATTCAAAATTCAGCAATATCCTCCTTCTTAATTTATTTTTCTTGCTTTTTTCTTTTTATTGAAATTTCATCCTTTAAATGCTTGAATGGACGGTCTAGATTGCCCATAAACAGTTAAAAATGTACAAAAGAAACTGCCCCTATAACTACCTATCTTCTAGAAATGCTAAACTCTCTCTACAAGTTCACTCCAAGGAGATCACTTTACAAGATTATTTGACATTCTAGTCTTATCCTATAATTCTTGAGATATGACCCACTTCTTCTTGCACACTTAAATCTAATTGACAACAATTACAACCCATATAAGGCTGTAGGAACAACAGAAAGGTTATTTTATCCTTCAACAAAAAATCAAATAGCTCTCAATTCTTTAAAGTAACTTCAACCTCTTTCACTATATATTTAGGACATTTCTTAAATCTTCCCCCTATTATAAATTTACCTTACAAACATCGAAGTCAAATCCTACTTCCAAGATTATCCACCCGTAACCTCCCTAACACTTTCTAAAATGGAAACTACTCTACAAACATTCTTTATCTAATTTACACAAACTCTATAATCCATTCTCTACCAAGTTCTTTCTCCACTTTAATCACTACTAAAAATAATTCTCATGAACTTCATGTTTTAGAAAAAGATTTCTAGATTCACAAAAAATATTTACACAATAATTTTTATGTATACCATAATTCTTGAAAAAAAAAAAGATTTGGTTTTTCAAATATTTTTTACAAAATTACCAAGAAGTACAAAATCAATCTTATGACTTCATTTTCTAGCAAAAGGCACATATTTCATTTTTTTTAATTAGTTTCAAATACATACTTTACAAAACAACATTTCGTACCCTTTCCAAAATACCTCAAACCTTATTGTTTTCAAAAATAAAATCAAATAGTGGGCTTGAAGCAAAACATCTACTTTTAAGACATTTGAAACTTTACTCATCAATAGTATACAATTGATCTTACCCCTTACAAACTTTCTTAAGAAACTGATGATTTCAAAACGTTTTTCAAAATAAACTTTCAACAAAATAATTTTTTAAATGCTTATATGCATACCCTAGACACCTAATTGACTAGGATAGAAAATCATCTTCAAAAAACTGAAGTGATAGCTAACATTCTTGCCAAACTTTTAAATTTTCCAAAATCCTCTTCAAAAATTCAAAATCTTATTTTTAAACCTTATTAAATTACAAAACCTCCAAAACTCCTATATTAGACAATAAAAACTTTATCAACAAGATCAAATCTCATCTTTCAAAATTAAACTTTTCTGACTCTTCTTCTTTCAAAGTCATAAATACTTTAGACTAAAACTTTGATGAATAACCCTTCAACATAAAAAGCACAAAACTCAATAAAATCACTTAGCCTAAACTCATCTTAGATCATATTGTTCTAAACCTAATTATTCAAAACAAACACAACACATTGGATCAATACAAAATTAATACCTCTTCCATTTATGAATGGAATATTGATAGCATGTTTAAATACAACATCCTCAGTCTTTTACAATAGATGATTATAGTTGTCAATACTTACAAAATTCAAAACCAAACCTTAGATAAAATTATTGTTGAATTTCTTATTGCAAAAATTTCAAGATAACTGAAGGGTTGATAGGATTGTCATCTCATTAAATGTAAAAATTTGAGATTTTACAATCCGTTAAGACCACAGAAGACAATTTCTCTATTCTTGATAAATTAGAAAATTCAATTAAGGATACAGGAACTTGTCTCATTTTTACAATTTCTTTGCATTTCATAAAAGACCTTTTATAACAAAAACATTGAACTTCTCAACAATTTTAAATGCAAAAAACTTAGTGATTTTCAAAATTACAAAATTACTTTTCTTACTAAAACCATACTTGTGAAAACTTAAACTAGCCATTTTAGAAAGAAATATTCCTTATAACTTTTAACCTTATGAGGAGAAAGAGTGAGATATATATTTAAAATACCTTTAGAAACCTAATCTTATATGACTAACTTATGAAGAATTAGTTAATTATACCTAAAAAAAAGTTTCAAAACCTACCAAAATTTGAAACATCAAAACACCTCAAATGAAATTTGTGACAATCTCATTTTGAACTGGAACATTTTGTCAAAATTTGACTTTGGACTTCCAAATCCAAAAGAACACTTTCTAAATATAGAACCTCATTCAAATAAAACAAGACACTTTATTAAGAAAAACTCAAAAACTAAAAAATAAGACTTTTAAAACCAAATCTTTCCAATTCAAACATAGTCCAAAAAAGTCACTTTAAGATGTCACTTGCTACAAATGTGACAAAAAAGGGCATATTCAAAATACTACAAAATCAATGAAAAAACCTCTTTGAATTCTAATTAGAAGAAGAAACCTTTACAGAAATAGAAGTCCTTTTCCAAACCTCTAAATATGAAACTAATCTTTTAGATTTTTAAAATGAAGAATCCTTTTAAATAAATGAAATTCAAGCCACCTATGTTGACATCCAGTTAGAACCTAAATAGCTTAATATGCTCAATAAGATATAAAAGTCCTCATTGAATTTATTAAGTATATTGCTAATCCCTCTTTATGAAAAAAAAAATATCTTGACAAATTCCTTAAAGCCTTTAAATCTTAGAAAACAAATCTTCATAACCTTCCCTCAACAAGAAAGTCCTTTATGACCTTATAACAATTCTTTCTAAACAAACCTTCAAAAGTGTCACTTTCACTCTTTAAGACCTTCAAAGAGAAATCAAAACTCTCAAATCAAAATTTAAAGAACTTAAAATCTAACAATAGAAAAATTAAAAGATCTTATAAGTCCTCCTTTTAGAACATCTAGAAACAAAGACATCTAAACAATGATGACCATGAGAAAACTAAACCTACAAAACCAGACTCGTAAGAATTTTAAAATTTTGAAAATATTTCTCATAATTTTTTTGCTTAAAAAAGTAACTTTTAAAATATATTTGGTCAAAGTTATACTTATTTTTTCAAATAATTCCAAAATTGATACTATTATCTTATTTGATATTGATGCAAACTTTAACTATATCAAAGTAGTAATAGTTCCTTACAAGTTTTTGGAAAATACAAATGAAAATTTTTTGACATAAATAATTCCAAAATAACAATTACTAAAAAACTACTACTTTTGTTTAAAATGAAAATTTTTATATCAAAACTACTTATATGTTAGTTCAAAACATATATCATACTATCATTTTAAGGATATCATTTATTAATTTAATTACTCCTTATTTTGTTAATTATAATAACATTTCTTTTAAAAAAATCTTTAAATTTTGTTTTCCCATTTCTTTAAAAACCAAAAACCAAAAATTTTAATCCAATAAAACCCTATTCAATTTATAGGTAAGATTCACATAATGATTTTTATCTAAATGTCTACAAAACTTAAATAGCATTATAAAAATGAAATCATAGATTTAAAATTCAAAAACCTAATATCCAAATGTTAATTGCCTTACACTTGTGTAACTTTTTATATCAATAAAAGCTTTAAAATAGAGAAAGGCACACTCAAACTAGTTATCAACTACAAACCACTCAACAAAACTCTCAAATAGATTAGGTATTTCATATTTAACAAAAAAGTTTTGTTACAAAAACTTCACTTTGCATTCATCTATTCAAAATTTGATATGAAATCTAAATTTTGACAAATTCATATTCATTCCAAAGAACATTACAATTTATTGTTCCATTTAGTTAATGTGAATGGAATGGAATGTTATTTGATTTCAAAAATACCCCTTCAAAATTTTAAAGAATCATGAATGATATTTTTCAACCTTATTTAAATTTTTGTATTATCTATATAAATGATGTATTTATTTTTTTCAAACTTAATTGATCAACATTTCAAACACTGATCAAAATTCTTCATATTACTAAACAAATGGCTTTATGATTTTACAATTAAAGATCTTTTTATTTCAAACTAGATTTAGGTTTTTCAATCATTATATTTAGGAAACCATTACTCATATAGAAAAATCTTTAGTGTTTAAAGAGAAATTTTTAAACAAAATTAAAAATAAAACCCAACTTCAACATTTTTTAGGAAGTTTAAATTATGTCTTATATTTTTTTCCAAACATTAATAAGATCGCAAAACTATTACATGATAGACTTAAAAGAAGCTTAATTCCTTAGACTTCTCAATATACCACTTTTGTTCAATAAATAAAGTTCTTGGTTAATGATATTTCTTATCTACACATTGTTAATATTTCACTTCCAAAAATTATTGAAATAGATACCTTTTATCTTGATTATAGTAGTATCCTTAAATAATTACAAAATGGCAAGAAAAAAATAATACAATTCATTTATGCACATTAGAATGATTCATAAAAGATTATTCTACAATCAAAAAACAAATTCTTCCAATTGTCATGTACATTACAAAATTTAAAGTGATTTGCTAAATCAAAAATTTCTTGTTTACATTGATTGTAAATTTGTAAAAGAAGTTTTACAAAAAGATATTCAAAATATTACATCTAAGCATATTTTTGCTAAATGGTAACCTATTTTATGAATTTTTTATTTTGATATAAACTATATAATAAGAAAAAAAAATCTATCCTAGAATTCCTAACAAGAGAATTTCTTTAAAACAAATTTCATAATGCCTAAAAAGTCTAAAGATAAAAGTAAAACTCCTCCCCAAAACCTCTTTACTCCCTTTCAAAGCCCAAAAAAAAAAAAATCCAAAACACCTAAAACTATAAAACCTTAACCAATAATCCTAACCTAAGTCACCTTAGCAAAACTTATAAAATCATAGATTAACTCAAACAAAGAAGAAGAAAAAGCTTAATCATTTGAAAAGAAATTATAAATATTCTACAAGGAATCTTAGCATTAAAGGAAGTGACAACACTCAAAATCATGTTTTACAAAAAGAGGTAACATCTTTCAAATTGTTCCCAAATTATTTTGACACAATTATACACTTATAAAAAAAAACTTTAGCATACCACATTAAGCCTAATTTTCAAAATATTTTGCCAATAAAACAAGTGTTCCATGATCGAAATCCTCTTTTTGCAATCACCAAAGCCTTTTTTATTTGGATGGTATTACAAATTCATATACCTTACAAAAAGTTAATCATACTACATGGCAATCCTAAAAATTATAGAGTTTACAAAATTCAAATACTTCTATTTTGATAAAGATTATATAGACCTTACTTACTCCATTTGTCATATAAAAAAAATCTTTCTTTTTTTTTTTTCAAAACAATGGGGATAAGATCTAGCCTAACCAAAAATTTTCCTTAATAATTTCAAAACCAAACTTAATTATTATTTGTATTAAAATTATCAGGACTACCAACAAGTATGGTACAACTCCTTTTTTTTTACAAAATCATAAGGGTAACCACTCCTAGTTATTCTACTTTAACCACAAAAAATGATTACTCCAACACTCCGAACTAGTTTTAACAATGGTAGACTTATTACAATCTTACATATGACATTCTCATCCCTTAGGTCTGAAAAGGTTATGACTTGTTTAAATCAAAATATGTCCCTATAACAATGAAAAGAATATTTACCCCTTTATCTCTCATCCATACAAAGTTTTTTATGTCGTGGACTTCGATATGGTATTTTGAGTATCAAACTCAAAACAATATTATCATCATTACTAGAAAATTTAAAGCAAATGGTGGGATTTACTTGAATTCTCTAAAAACTTATATAAACCTATTATATAAACCTGGTGAGAAAGGACCTAGCCTCAATTCCCAAATTCTTTCAATACCAAACCCACAAAAATCACCTTTCTAACCTAAAAATCTTGTGCATCAACCTTACTCGTAAAAGATTAAACTAAAAAAGAATATTTTACAATAATGCAACAATTATTACAATCCCAAATTCCTTCTCTTAAGTCCAAATAGTCTAAAATTCTCAAACTTCCAAGTCCAGTAAGCCTACTATTGATCTCAAAATTGACAATGAAGATAATTGTTTTTGCATCCTCTCTCTAATCAAGTAAGTTAAAAAAAAAAAGAATAAGTATGAAATAGCAAAACAACTTTCACATCTTTATTTTTTTAACTCTATTTACTTATCTCTCTTTTCCTTCTTTAGGTTTTTTACATCTTTTCTTTGGTTAATTTTCCACTTTATTTTTTTGTCTCTTTGTGTAACTCTATCTCTCTTTGTGTCTTTTTTTTTTCCTTCTTTAACATTATTCTTCATTTCTCTTTATCTCGTCTTTATCTCTATTTTTCTCTTTCATGTTTCTTTCCTTCTCTCTTCCTACCTAATTTTTTTATATATTTCTCTTTTATTTTTTATCTCCTTTTCTTATGTCTCTCTTTAGCTCTCCCTTAAAAGTTTTCTATCTCTTCTTTCTATATTTATCTATTTCCTTGTTCCAAATTTCACTAAAAGTGATAGAAGAAAAGCATGGAGTAATAGACGAAAGAAGAAGTAAAAAGGAGATAAAGATAAAAGAAAGACAATAGAGAAAGACAAAAAAAAATTAAAGAAAGATAGAAAAGGGAAAGAGAAAAATAAAAGATAAAGACAAAAGAGAAAGGAAGAAATATGAAGAAAAAAAGTTAAAAAAATATTGAAAGACAAAAGTGAGTAGAGATAGAAGAAAAAATAAAAATAAAAGAGAATTGAAAAGAGGGGAAAAGGGAGAGAAAAGGAAGGAGAGATAAAGATGAACAAATAAAAGTAAGAAGAGAGTTGGGAGAGAAAAAAAGAGAAAAAATGAAAGGGAGAGAGAGAAAAAGAAGTGGCAACAAACATGATGGCATGGCAACACAAAAATGACAAATGCAACAAGTAACGGTAATAATTGGAGCAATAATGTTGCTTAGTAGCAATAGTAGAAATAATAACATAAAGAAAAACTAAAATTAGAAAAAATAATTTTAAGTAAAAAAAATTAGATAATAACATTGAGAGAATAAAAATATACATATAAATTAATTATATTTCACTTAATTTTATAAATAATTAAAATTAGATAAAAAAAATATTTTATTATCTATTTGTACTTATTATATCATTAAACATGTATTCTTATATTATAGATGTTATTTTGAAACTAATATTATAAATTTTTATTTAAAAGATATTTCAAATTTTAAATTTTATTTCATAAAATATATAAGATAGTAATAATTTATAAACATAAAATAACAAATTTATTCTATATTATTCAAATAATTTATATTAATCTATTATAGACAATCACATTTTATTTCATATACTAAATGCATCGTAACTCTTGTACCAAGTATATCCTAACAATTTACCTAATTTTAAGAGCAATTTAATTATAGAAGAAACTAAGCATTGGTTGTCATCTCATCTCATCTCACTTGCTTTTTGCCTTTTCTTCTCGATCATCACTATCTTAGTTCTCAAAAAATCTTTTTTATTTTATTTTTTATTTTTTTAACCTTACAATCTTTTAATATTAAAGACTTGTTTAAAATAATAATTTATAAAATTTAATATAATTTAATTTTATTTCACTAATTTCTTTGTTTGACATTAAAAATTTTAAAATAAAAGAATTCAATTGAATTTTTATATTTTAAAAAATACATTAATAAAATAAAATTAATAATTTTAGCTAAAATAAGATAGAATCAAATATTATTCAATTCATTTTATTTTACCACTTAAAAAAAATTATAATTTATGTTTTTTTATGTAAAAATCTATTCTCAACAAGAGACTAAAAGTAGAGTTGGTTATAGAACTCTTAGTCTCAAGAATTGGGTTCAAACTATAAAGGAAAAGAGTCTCCAAAAGTCCGAGAGTAATGCACTATGCCATTAGATTAAGGAGGAGTTGCTTATGGATTCACGAAGGATGACACAAATATTCAACTTGTGCAGTCAGATAATCTCCATCAAACATCTTCGGAAGCCAAATAGAAGACAGATTATACTAGTTTAGGCAGTGAGCACGCAATACCAATATACTCTTGATAATATATACCATACATAATATCCGACTAACGTATTTCTTAGTAAAGCACAGTGAGTGGTGATCATCCTCAAGTGATCTGCACAACCAAGCCAGTTCAAGCCAAACACAGCAAATGTCAGCTCCAACTCCCATCAAGGACTCCATTTAGACACTATTGGCTCTTTATAGCGACTGGGCGATATGCTACAGGAAGAAAGAATTGAAGATTTAAACAATGTGTATATGAACTGAAAGAACCAAAAACATATGTTGAATGTCAAAGGTATTGAGTTTAATGAACAAAAAGTGGACAAATGAAAATTGGGTTTACCTTCGTTTAGATTTAGTACATGCATCCCAGCCCTATCAAATCTTTCCTGGTTTCAATTCTTCATCATCATCAGTGGCAATCCAGAGCTCAGTCATTTGCATTACTGATCTATGAGGACCTCAAGCTTCTTCAACCTTTATCACACATGAAAGAAGCACCAAACAAAACTGAGATTGGTGGAATATATGATTGTGGATGTTCATGACATCTTTTCCCACTCCAGTGTCCAGTCCACCCTCAGTTTTTTATGCCTGCACTCCTGCTGGTCGAGATAAAATGTATAATTATATTGCATCAGCCCATCAATATTTGATTCCAAGTTCCAGGTTGCAGGGTGCAGGCATGGCCACAAGCCCCTCATCGGGGCCGGGCTAAACCAAGATTCCCATCAGGTTGTTGAAGAGACTGTAAAATCACAATAATGATGATTAATGGAATGATATAGCAATGACAAGGGGATGTAGTATTGAAGATGTCAAATATTTGTTGCATTCCTTTGGCTAACAAGTTCACGAGTAAACACTCTTGTATAATGGTCTAAATATAGAAATTTTCCATCCTGCAGCTAAAAGAACAAAAAATAGCCATTTTCTACATGAGCATAGTGTCAAGGCCCGTCCTGGGTTAGCACGTCTAAAGCACATCCAAGCCTAACTCCGTGACAATAGTCATCAAACTAGCAACCCAACATGCTAATACCCAAAGCACAGCAACAGCCCCCAAACTTACTTAAACAGAGCCAATTATTGCAAGACAAATAGATTAACTATGGCATCTCACTGACATAAGAAGACAAAAGCCATGCCATACCTGTGAAAATGGTTGAACATGTTCATGAGGATGCATGAAAGGTATTGCTGGCCGCTGAGAGGGATACTGAGAGGAATGCAGATATATGGCAGACGTGGAATGACTGCCAACATGATTAGGATTAAATGGTGGTATCATTGTATCTGGATGACTATAACCAATTCCACTAGGGGTTGATGGTGCAGCCCACGGCCCAGGTAAATGTTGATGTAGAGGCCGAGATTGATGTTCAGCGGACATTTGTGGCCTATGGCTAGAGCCAAGTTGAGGAAATTCGGTGTTGTAATTCAAGGCAGGAGTGTACATTGGCTGCATGGCATAGGGGCTACTACTGAACCCAAATCCAGGATCAAATCTTTGCATATACCTGGATAAACATTTTAACATAGGATTCATCCATACATAGATATAAAAGGAAATCAACTTTGATACTGTTTGTGCCAACAGACATCTCAAACCCAAGAAATGAGTTTAAATTTCAAGAACAAAGTAGATCGAGCACTCATGAATTCATTAGTCAGTCTTAAGCAATCATATTGTGAGAGATGCAAACATTTATCAAAAGCATGTCTAAGTTGCAAGGTACCAAGTCCTAAAGGAGGTTCATTCACCAAGGCTCACATTAAGTGATCAAGGTATTCAACCCTGCATCTTTCATCCAATTGTTCATTGCCCTACTTCAGTATCTAAAATATCACAAATCCAGATTGGACAACAAGAAGTAATTAAAGTTCCAATGCACTCAATGCCAAACCTTACTCTTTCTAGTGGCTCTACATTTGAGTCATTATGCTAAACAAATTATCAGAACAAGCTCCTTAGTACCTTTTCTCCACTTTCCATGGTAAATCCTTCTCATAGCAATTTTTGCACTTTCATTCATTCTGATCATTTTTGGGGCTTGGCACCAGGCTCATTGAGCCCATGAAGCCTGAGTACAACTAATGCTTTATAAGCACTGACCACACCTATAAGATACAATTACTCACCTTTCTTGTTTGTTATTAACAAACATTACTCATTTAAGGTAACAAGTGAACCTCCATTTTGATAGAATAAAGGCCAACAATGCAAACAAAATGATGCTAAAAATAAAGATAGGTACAAAAAG
Organism: Ceriops decandra; assembly: GCA_020615895.1. Taxonomy (NCBI): domain Eukaryota; kingdom Viridiplantae; phylum Streptophyta; class Magnoliopsida; order Malpighiales; family Rhizophoraceae; genus Ceriops; species Ceriops decandra. The sequence continues at coordinate 5,176,661 of JAHLGO010000436.1, forward strand.
CTATCCACAAATGAAACAAACTAGAGCACACAAATGAAATAAAAAATGTGCAGAATACCTGTCATAGCTCCGGTCATAATCAGGGTCCTTTCTATCAACTTCACGATCTCGAAAGATGGCCACCCTGCTATTGGATTTGCCCCTGCCAATCAAATCCTTCTCAGTCCTTGTTCTTGCAGTACTTGTAGAAGTTTCAATCAAAGCCCTACTTGGATTTACATCTGAAATGCCTGGAGCAAGTTTTTCTTCTATCCTTGATATACCCAAAGTGCCATGTGGGGAACCATCTTGCAACCTTAGTTCACCATCTGGTTTTCCAAAGACACCACCACTAGAACTGCTAGAGTTAAATATCCGTGCACGAGCTTTATTATATTCTTCCTTCCTTTCTTCAACACTTTTGGAACTGTTTGCCTTGAAGGAATTTGAACTTGAATTGGTGACAATTTGAAGCTGCTTTTGTGGCCTCTGTTTGATTGCAACTCTAACAACACCACTGTCCTCTGATGGCAAACTTACAGGGATGTCTGCCAAGCGAATCAATGGAAGTTTACACTCTGGAGTCTTGCGGACTATGATTCTAGATCCAGAACCATCTGCCAGACTATTGTCTAGCAAAACCATTGACTGTAATGAGTAATGTTGTGCCACACGGTGTGCAGCCAACCGTAAATATGAGGTAGGCAACTGCTGAAATTCTAATTGTTGTTGTGAAGGATCAAGGATGAATTTTTCCACATCTTGCTCCATCCGCAGAACTGAGTAGAAGAAACGGCAGCTTTTCATTTGTATGTAAAGAAAAGATACCCAAACCAAAACAACATATTCTAAGTACTAAAAATTCCACCTTCCCAAAATTTGACAGCATAAATCTATATCATGCTCAAAATCACACAAACCCTGAAGCCTAGCAGGTTGATTGATTAGCTCAATTCAATTCAGTCACATGCCACTGAAATTATATGCCTCATGCTGGTTGAGCATAACAATTGTCAAGGGAGAATGTTAAAAAGCATTAGCCTGCCCTGTCTTACAAAGTCTGTCTTCACCGCTAATGTGCTTTGATACAACAAAAACAAAATGGATTTTTATTTTCTTTTAGGAAGAAGGAACGTCTCTGAGAAAAACACATTAAGTTGGTATCAGCTCAACTTTTTGAAAATTTGGGCCTATATAATGGGCTTTCAGTATGAAACAGCTTTAAATTCTTCCCATAGAGTATATTTCCCTTACATATTAGGATCTGCTTGGAACTTGCCCATCACTCTCCATACTTTGGTAAACTGTAAAAGATGTTTCTTCTGCACTCCGGAACTTTCGGTTTTGTTTCTTTTATACAACAAAATCTTTGTGCATTCACCAGATAAAAATATCACTATGAAATTGAAATATCAATATTTACCACAACCTTTTTAGAGCCAAAAAAGGAAAAACAAAGCTTTGCGCCAGCACAGCTGCATATGCAAGCTCAAATGAACTTGACCAAACTATTGCCAATGTACGCAAACTCTAAATTGTAGCACTTGACAAGACAACATCAACAATGCAGCGACGCAAATTATATTTAATTACAGCAGAGAGAGAGAGAGAGAGAGAGAGAACTTACTCGAAAGGCGTTCGCGAGGGTTCTGCAAGGCCTCGCGAAGGAACTGATCCACCTGATTAATAATATCGTCGGAAAATTTATCACCGCTTGCTAGAGAAGCCGGAAGGGAGACGGAGCGAGCAGCGACGGAAGCGTCGACGAGCTTTTGAGGAGGAAGTTGTTGTTGTTTGGAGCCTTTCTTGGGATCCTCGAGCATCAAACGCCTCATCGTCTCGTCCAGATCTGCCACCTCCCATGACTCTGGGGCTCCGAGATCCTCCGCCGCAGAGCCCTCCATAGAACTTTTCTTCTTCTTCTTCTTCTTCTTTATTTGGGGTTTCTAAAGAGAAACACAGAAAGGAATTAGGGTTTGCTGGAATCAAACGACATCAGATTATGCGTTTTGTTGTTTTGATTCCAATTTCAGGCTCGGTTTGATTTTCTTTTCTTCAGTTAGGGTTTGGACATGAGAGAGAGATTTCTGTTCGAGTACATAGAAGAACAAAAGCAAGAGACGATAAGATTCCGAGACAATTGGTAATTGGGCAATCTGCCTGCATGCTCAGCTCGTAATATTTTAGAAGCTAACAGAAAAAAAAAATAATTAAAAAATCATAATAATAATATTTAAAGATACGTTGTCGTTTTACAGATTTCCTACAATCCTTCCTAATCAAGAACGATTTCCTGCTATGCTACCCGACCAAAAACCAATTCAATCCAAATCCAAATTGCCAAATTGTTAATAAATAAATAAATAAACTAAAATGTAGACGTTGATTTGAAAAATCTGGGACTTAGAAGTTTGGTTGCATATTTGATACTTTTTTTCATATATTCTCATAATTTAACTAATTTTTATTACCTCATAAATCGATTTTAACTCACTTTTAAAATTTTTATTATTTGGCTTTATTATTGAAAATCAAATTCTATATATTTTTTTTTTGTTTTAAAGATAATTTTAATGCCGCTAGATTCCACCTTCTCAATAATTTTAACTATTTTAAGTATTTTAAAAATATGAAATTCAATTTTGATGACGAAAATTATTTGGTATAAGAAAAATTATAATATCACAGTTTCCTAAACTTAAATTTCAGATGTCATGACTCAAAAATCATTAAGCCAACCGATGAAACAATCAATCCTTTCTTTATAATTCATCACTTGATTTTTAAAAAGAAAATTTAATAGGCCTTTGTTCTACACATTTATGTAAATATATATTTTTAAAATTAAAAGAACAATCTTGGTAATGTATATTTAATTTTTAAAATATTTATTTTCAATAA